>CM038147.1:161213718-161674452 GCA_021437245.1 Aegilops speltoides
ATGGCTACAAAGTGGGTGGTGGGAGGGCTCTGAATTTCTTCGTCGTCCGTACCCTAGCCATCCTGGCCATAGTCCGGCCAGGACTCTCCTGATAATGAGAGGCGCTTTAGTGAATTCAGGATATCGCCAAAAGGCGAGTATCGAAAGATGTCCGCGGTGGTGAATTCCATAACCGGCGCCCAATCCGGATTGATTGGTAGGGGCGCGGGAGGTTCGGAGTCCGGCGAGGAGTCCGGCACCTCGGGGTCACGAGTTTCGCAGGGGACAAGATCAGTGGTCGGCTCCATCGCCGTGGATGTTGAAGCCCCCAGGGCGGCGTCTATCCATCGGCCCTCGATCTGGGCGATCGGCTCCGGGCTAATAGCCGAAGCGGATCCGTGTGCGGCCACCAAGGCACTGTTCGGTGGCAAATCTAGATCATGCCCATCGTCACAGTGCGGCACGCTTGGCTGTGGCTCGAGTCCGTCGAAGATCAAGTCTCTGCGGACATCGGCCGTGAAGTTTAAGCTTCCGAATCTGACCTGACAGCCAGGGGCGTAGCTTTCGATCTGCTCCAGATGGCCTAGTGAATTGGCCCGCAGTGCGAAGCCACCGAATACGAAGATCTGTCCGGGGAGAAAAGTCTCACCCTGGACAGCGTTGTTGGTTGAAGATGCCATCAAACCGGCGGATCTCGGGTAGGGGGTCCCGAACTGTGCGTCTAGGCGGATGGTAACAAGGGACGAGGGACACGATGTTTTTACCCAGGTTCAGGCCCTCTCGATGGAGGTAAAACCCTACGTCCTGCTTGATTAATATTGATGATATGGGTAGTACAAGGGTGGATCTACCACGAGATCAAGGAGGCTAAACCCTAGAAGCTAGCCTATGGTATGATTGTTGTAATGTATGTTGTCCTACGGACTAAAGCCCTCCGGTTTATATAGACACCGGAGGAGGCTAGGGTTACACAGAGTCGGTTACAATGGTAGGAGATCTACATATCCGTATTGCCAAGCTTGCCTTCCACGCCAAGGAAAGTCCCATCCGGACATGAGCCGGAGTCTTCAATGTTCTATCTTCGTAGTCTTGGAGTCCGGCGGATAATGATAGTCCAGCTGTCCGGACACCCCCTAGTCCAGGACTCCCTCAATGACCCTTAGATCACCACCTCTATATCTCAAAACAATTATCAAGCATCAAATTGATCATAGCATCCAATTCACTTCCTATGATAGTTTTTATTATACCCAACTTGGATGCCCATCATTCTGGGACCAATTTTATAACCATAGAAAATACCATGCTGCTCTAAAAGACTCTCAAAATAATATAAGTGAAGCATGAGAGATCAACAATTTCTACAAAATTAAACCACCGCCGTACTCTAAAAGGTATAGGTGAAGTACTAGAGCAAAAATTTCTAGCTCAAAAGATATAAGTGAAGCACATAGAGTATTCTAATAAATTCCAAATCATGTGGGTTTCTCCCAAAAGGTGTGTGCAGAAAGGATGATTGTGGTAATCTAATAAGCAAAGACTAATATCATACAAGACGCTCCAAGCAAAACACATATCATGTGGCGAATAAAAATATAGCTCCAAGTAAAGTTACCGATAGAGCGAAGATTTAGAGAGGGGATGCCTTCCGGGGCATCCCCAAGATTAGGATTTTGGTTATCCTTGAATATCTTGGGGTGCCATGGGCATCCCCAAGCTTAGGCTCTTTCCACTCCTTATTCCATAGTCCATCAAATCTTTACCCAAAACTTGAAAACTTCACAACACAAAACTCAACAGGAAATCTCATAAGCTCCGTTAGTGCAAGAAAGAAAAACCACCACATAAGGTACTGTAATGAAATCATTATTTATTTATATTGGTGTTAAAACTACTGTATTCTGGCTTCTCTTTGGTTCATATCCCCCGATACTAGACATAGATACATCAAAATAAGCAAACAACACACGAAAAACAGAATCTGTCAAAAACAGAACAGTCTGTAGCAATCTGTAACTTTCAAATACTTCTGAAACTCTAAAAATCCTAGCAAAGTTGTAAGTCCTGGGAATTTGGTCTATTGATCTACATGAAAAAGAATCAATGCAAAATCACATTTCTGTGATTTACTAAAATTATTTTCGTGCATGCATAAGTTTCTGTTTTTCAGCAGAATCAAATTAACTATCATCGTAGGTTATCCTATAGGTTCTACTTGGCACAAACACTAAAAAACAGGAAAACACATCTAAACAGAGGCTAGATGAATTATTTATTACTAAACAGAAGCAAAAAGTAAGAAAATAAAATAAAATTGGGTTGCCTCCCAACTAGCGCTATCGTTTAACGCCACTAGCTAGGCATAAAAGCGAGAATAGATCTACGTAGTACCATCTTTAGTATTCAATTCATAAGTGGCACGCATAATAGATTCATAAGGTAATTTAAATTTTTTCTTGGAAAGTGTTCCATGCCTTTCCTTAATGGAAATTGGAATCTAATATGCCATTCCTTCATATCAATAATTGCACCACTCGTTCTAAGGAAAGGTCTACCAAAAATAATAGGACATGAAAGATTCCAATCAATATCAAGAACGATAAAATCTACGGGTACATAATTCCTATTTGCAACAATAAGAACATCATTGATCCTTCCCATAGGTTTCTTAATGGTGGAATCCGCAAGGTGCAAATTTAAAGAGCAATCATCAAAATCGTGGAAACCTAGCATATCGCATAAAGTTTTCGGAATCGTGGAAACACTAGCACCCAAATCACACAAGGCATATCACTCATGATCTTTAATTTTAATTTTAATAGTAGGTTCCCATTCATCATAAAGTTTTCTAGGCATAGAAACTTCCAATTCAAGTTTTTCCTCATAAGATTGCATCAAAGCTTCAACAATATGTTTTGTAAAAAGTTTTATTTGGACAATAAGCATGAGGAGAATTCAACACGGATTGTAACAAGGAAATACAATCTAATGAAGAACAATTATCATAATTAAACTCCTTGAAATCCATAACAGTGGGTTCAATGCTATTTAAAGTTTTGACCTCTCCAATCCCACTTTTACCAAATTTAGCATCAAGATCTAAAAACTTCGAATCATTGGGACGCCTTTTAACTAAAGTTGACTCATCTCCAGTCCCATCATTATCAAGATTCATATTGCAAAACAAGGATTTAATAGGGTATATATCAATAACTTTTAGATCTTCATCATTATTTTCATGGAGACTAGAAGAACACGCTTTTACAAAGCAATCTTTCTTAGCACGCAACCTAGCGGTTCTTTCTTTGCACTCATCAATGGAAATTATTATGGCTTTGAGAGACTCACTGATATCATGCTTAGGTGGAATATATCTAAGTTTCAAAGAATCAACATCAAGAGAAAGCCTATCAACGTTCCTAGCCAATTCATCAACTTTAAGCAATTTTTCTTCAAGCAAAGCATTGAAATTCTTTGGAGAGACCATAAATTCTTTAACTCTATTCTCAAAATCAGAGGGTATCTTGTTAAAATTTCCATAAGAGTTGTTGTAGGAATTACCATAATTATTAGAGGAATTACTAGGAAATGGTCTAGGATTAAAGTTTCCTCTATGAGCATTGTTACCAAAATTATTCCTACCAACAAAATTCACATCCATAGATTCATTATTATTATAAATCAAAGTAGACAAAGGCATATCATTACGATCAATAGGAGCACTCTTAGTAGCAATCAATTTCATAAGTTCATCCATCTTTCCACTCAAAACATTAATTTCTTCTATAGCATGCACTTTTTTACTAGTAGATCTTTCGGTGTGCCATTGAGAATAATTAGCCATCATGTTATCAAGGATTTTAGTAGCTTCTCCTAAGGTGATTTCCACAAAAGTGCCTCCCGCGGCCGAATCTAAAAGATTTCTAGAAGCAAAATCCGGCATTGAAATTATGTATGATCATCCATAAGTTCAAACCATGAGTAGGGCAATTGCAAATCATTAATTTCATTCTTTCCCAAGATTGGGCAACATGCTCATGATCAAGTTGTTTAAAATTCATAATATCGTTCCTAAGAGAGATGATCTTAGCAGGAGGAAAATACTTAGAGATAAAAGCATCTTTGCACTTATTCCATGAATCAATACTATTCTTAGGCAAAGTTGAAAACCAAGTTTTAGCATGATCTCTAAGTGAAAACGGAAATAACTTCAATTTAACAATATCATTATCTGTATCTTTCTTCTTTTGCATATCACACAAATCAACAAAGTTGTTTAGATGAGTAGCGGCATCTTCACTAGGAAGGCCAGATAATTGATCTTTCATAACAAGATTCAGCAAAGCAGCATTGATTTCACAAGATTCAACATCATTAAGAGGAGCAATCTGAGTGCTAAGGAAATCATTATTATTGGTATTGGAAAAGTCACACAATTTGGTATTATCTTGCGCCATCGTGACAAACAATCCAACACACAAGCACACAAAAAAGGCAAGTGAAAGAGAGAGGAGATTGGGAAAGAGAGGGCGAATAAAACGGCAAGGGTGAAGTGGGGGAGAGGAAAACGAGAGGCAAATGGCAAATAATGTAATGCGAGGGAGATGAGTTTGTGATGGGTACTTGGTATGTCTTGACTTGAGCGAAGACCTCCCCGGCAACGGCGCCAGAAATCCTTCTTTCTACCTCTTGAGCATGCGTTGGTTTTTCCCTTCAAGAGGAAAGGGTGATGCAACAAAGTAGTGTAAGTATTTCCCTCAATTTTTGAGAACCAAGGTATCAATCAGTAGGAGGCTCCTCAAAAGTCCCACGCACCTACACAATCAAACAAGAACCTCACAACCAACGCGATAAAAGGGTTGTCAATCCCTTCACGGTAACTTGCAAAAGTGAGATCTGATAGAGATAATAAGATAAGATAAATATTTTTGGTATTTTTATGATATAGATTGGAAAGTAAAAGATGCAAATAAAAGTAGATGGAAAACTTATATGATAAAAGATAGAACCGGGGGCCATAGGTTTCACCAGTGGCTTCTCTCAAGATAGCATAAGTATTACGGTGGGTGAACAAATTACTCTCGAGCAATTGATAGAAAAGTGCATAGTTATGATAATATCTAGGCATGACCATGTATATATGCATCACATCCGCAAAAAGTAGATCGAAACGATTCTGCATCTACTACTATTACTCTACACATCGACCGACTCCTGCCTGCATCTAGAGTATTAAGTTAATGAAGAACAGTGTAACGCATTAAGAAAGATGACATGATGTAGAGGGATAAACTCATGCAATATGATATAAACCCCATCTTTTTGTCCTCGATGGCAACAATACAATACGTGCCTTGCTGCCCCTGCTGTCACTGGGAAAGGACACCACAAGATTGAACCCAAAGCTAAGCACTTCTCCCATTGGAAGAAAATCAATCTAGTAGGCCAAACCAAACTAATAATTCGAAGAGACTTGCAAAGATAACTAATCACATATAAAAGAATTCAGAGGAGATTCAAATATTTCTCATAGATAAACTTGATCATAAACCCACAATTCATCGGATCTCGACAAACACACCGCAAAAGGAGTTACATTGAATAGATCTCCAAGAAGATCAAGGAGAACTTTGTATTGAAATTCAAACAGAGAGAAGAACCCATCTAGCTAATAACTATGGACCCGAAGGTCGGTGGTTAACTTCTCACAACTCATCGGAGAGGCCTTGGAGATCATGTAGAGGCCCTCCATGGTCGATTCCCCCTCCAGCAGAGCGCCGGCGAAGGCTCCAAGATGGGATCTCGCGGATACAGAAGGTTGCGGCGGTGGAATTAGGTTTTCGTGGTCCTCTTCGATGTTTTCAGGGTACGGGAGTATATTTAGGCGAAGGAAGTACGTCGGTGGAGCAACGAGGGGCCCACGAGGGTGGGGGCATGCCCACCCCCTTAAGGCGCGCCAGGCACCCTCGTGGCCGCCTCGTTTGTAGCTTGACGTCCACTCCAAGTCTCCTGGATTGCGTTTGTTCCGAAAAGATCGCTCCCAAAGGTTTCATTCCGTTTGGACTCTGTTTGATATTCCTTTTCTTCGAAACACTGAAATAGGCAAAAAAAAAGCAATTCGGGTTGGGCCTCTGATTAGTAGGTTAGTCCCAAAAATGATATGAAAGTGTAAAGTAAAGCCCATAAACATCCAAAATGGGTAATATAATAGCATGGAACAATCAAAAACTATAGATACGTTGGAGACGTATCACGGAACACATGGCCAGCACGGTTGGTCTCCCCGGCTCAGCAAAGCCAGTCTTGCTGATCTCGACATAAGGGTATTGAGGATCATCCGTCCTGGCCGGGCTAGGGACTTCCGGGTTTTCAGAGCCATCGGCGGATCGCTCGGCAGACAGGTCAACAATTGGCGTTGGTGTGTCATGAGCTGGCTCAGGTGGCGGCTCATGAGTTGAGGTTTCAGGTGCGGCCATTCCAAGTTCCGGTTCTTTGAAGATCGGCTCTTCGGCCGTCTTGTTCTTCTTCACCCATTTGCTGAGCTTTGCTTTTCCGCTGCATAAGATCAAAAGGTCAGTGCAAATACAAAGAATTGAAATGAACACAGGATAGGCAGGTTATCATTACCCTAAAGTGGTCTTGAAAGCTGGTAAATTGGAATGCATTAAGTCACCAGAGGAAGGTGAAGTTTCTTGATAATTTGAGTCATAAGAATTGAGTGGTTGACGAGTGAGACCCGCCAAAGGATAAAAGATATTTGAATCGGAGGTGACCTCGTTCCAGTGCTTCCTCGGTGTATTAGGTAAGACGGAGGAGAGTTCCGCATCTTTGCTGGTCCAGGTCTACCTCCGGCTCTCATGAATCTGTCGGTTCAAAAGAAATTGAGGATCGTGATAAGCTAAGGGATGTGAAAATCTTATTTTCCGGGTTACTCTTTGGATTTTCTATCTTGGCAAAGGCTCGGAGTCGGAGGAAATGATAGTTACCTCTTCATCCTTTCCATGACTAGTTCCTGTGTCCTCCTGCTGATAATTAGTGTCAATAAGGTGACTAAAATGGGAGCCATGAGAGTCAAGGGGTACCTCCAACGTAGAAGAATCTTCTAGCCGAAGCAAGTCAGAGGCAATGGCCTTCTTGCCCTTCTTCTTTGTAGCCTCTTTCCTGGCGGATCTCTTGGCCTTCCTGGCCTTTTTTGCAGCTTCGTGATCATATTCAGCCTTCCAGAATTTATCACCCGCCTATGAAAATCAACAAAGTATGAGTAGAGATAAAACATCAAGGAATGAAGGTAATTATTTCAGATGGGCGGCCTACCACTGGAGCCGGGTTAGCTTCGTAGAAAGGGCTTAAGCCCACTTTTACCGCAGTCTGCTAGGCTCTCATTCAGGAGAGACTTTTTCATGTCATTGCCAACATGGTCAGGCAAATCGTCAGCACTATGTCGCAGAGGGTCATCCTTCTTGCCGGTGTAGGTGCGCATCAGGCCAGGGCGGCGGGTCAATAGAATAACCTGCCAGGCAAGCCAAACCCGGACTAAATCAACGCCATTTAGCCCATTCCCCAGAAGAGCCTTGATCTTAGCCAGGGTGGGGCGCGAGCGTCTTGCGTTCGGCGCCTGTTATCTTATCCGGAAGTGGATGTTTGGACTCCAGACACAGAGCACGAAAGCCGGGCAAATGATTTTCATCAGTCGTTGTCACACCCTGATTTTCATGCCACAACACTTAAGCTAATAAATCATGATAAAATGTGGTTTGACAAAAACTTTTGAGTGTTTTGTCCTTGCTTTGATTGAATGTTGTCTGTTGTTTGCAAGTGCTCTAAAAATCAAATAAATCCTCCAACTTCTATACTTCATCTCCTTGATCCTAAACCTTTTCCCAATGATCATGCCATGTGTATAGAGCAATATAGTATTTTGTTACAAAAATAATTTGGCCAAAAAGCATTTTCTAAAAGTAGTTTTTTCCAAAAACCCCTGAATTGAGGTTTGCACTGCAAGTACTTAATCAAGGGCAGTAAAAATCTTTCCAAAAATATATTTGACTCCTATTAGATATAGTATACCCATAAACCACAAAAATATAATTTTAAAAGTTATTTTACTATTTTATTTAAAAGCTTTTTCTTAAGGCCAGAAATGGTCTTTAATGGGGAAAAATTATTTTAGTGCTTTAAAAATATTTGACAAAAATCAGGGAACCTCATTGGACACATATTGTCCATATATAAGAGTTTCAACACATGGTCATGTTCAAAATATTGGTCAAATCCCTCAAAAACCCTTTCTAGATATTTCAAGCTTTTGAAATATTTACAAAGGAAATATTCCCCAAATATTCCAAGAAAATTCTATCATGTCACATATGACATATTTGGTGATCTTGCTAAATATCATGTCTTGGAGAACAAGGTAACATCATCAAATCCTCTCAAAACCATTTCTATCCATTTTGAAGTTTGAGCTACTTTACATTGCCAAACATGTCCAAATGCTCTCAAACCTTGTGAACATTCTCAAATGGTCTAATAACTCATCTAGACCAAATGGCACAAGTTGGAGAACAAGTTAACTTGATCAAAGTGCCCCAAAACCCTTCCTGTCCAGAACCAAATTTGAACAACTCTACACTGACAACTTTCTCCTTTTGATCTAAACTTTTGTGGACATGTTAAAATACTCAAATGATGACACTACACCAAGTGGTGCATCAAGGAGGACATATTTGCATGACTAAATCTTGGAAAGTCCATTTCTGCTAATTTCTAGGGTTTACCAAAGTTACATTGGCTATTTTGCCCAAATGAGCTCAAAATTGGTGGAACACCCTACTTCTATGTGCCATTCCATCATGTTAATTCTCATGGCAATTGGAATTAATTTGCTTGCCCAAACTTGCATCAAACACCTTCTGTCACTTTTCAATAATCACCATTTTGACCACTTACACTATTTTCCTTGACCTCAACTTCTTACCACAGCCCCTCAGAGTCCCCTTGCACCTCCAGTAGCAATGGCAAGTCCATAGCTCAATTATTGGAGGGGTAAAACCTCACTTTGTCTCTCTGGACAGCCCTTTTCTCTCTCTCCCTCAACCTCTCTCCTCTCCTGGTGGTTCACCAGGGCATCCAAGGCCACCTCCCCTTTGTTTACTCCTCCCTAAATACCCTAGACACAAGTGGCCATGCCCTACAAGCCAAAGGCATCCCTGGCATGCAGTTGGCGTGCTCCAGAGCGCGCTACAGTGTCCACCTGCACTGTAGCCGCCCCCTTCCAACCGCCTCCGGCCACCTAGGGCCTCCCCCTCGTGTCCCCCGAGGTCACCTCGACGTCCGCAGCATGCTACACTGTCGCCCCCCTCCTCTTTCTCCCTCTCCGGCTCTCCTCGCGTGCGGACAGAACGCCGCCCGAGCACGCCAGTCGCTGGCCGCGGTAGGGACCCGCCTTGCCGCATTTCCCGCTCCGTCTCTTCTCCTCCTGGGCGTAGTCCACGCCCACGAACACCCCGGATATGGCCGAGTGTGCCAATTCGGCCTCCGGCATCGCCTAGGCCGTGGCCATGGACGCCGTCCACGGTGCACCGTCACCCCGCCTTAAACGACCATCCCGAGCCCCTCCTCTGGGCGCCATTCGCTCTATCTTCCCCCAGAGACCTCCTCGAGCAGCCAGCTCCCCTCCCCGTGCCCTCCATCCACCGCAATGGCCGGAGCCTTGCCGTTGGTCTCCGCATAAATCCGCACCCATCTCCCCTCCTCCTTCCCTTTGGACCGCACTAGAGCGCCCCAATGTCACCTCGAGACCCTCCCATACTTCTCCGCCTCCTCCCCGTGGCTATTCGAGCTGCATCACCACCGTCAGCCTCGTCCGCCGTGGTCGATGCCTTGCTCGACCCGGTGCCCCTGGGCGACCGTGCCACCCACGGTTGAACGCGGCTGGGTCCCCTGAGCACGCCGGTGGGCAGAGCATCGCCGGAGACGCCCTGTAGCGCCGGCAAGCCGCCGTCAACGCCGCCCCTGCCTGCTTTCTGCTCGAAGGGAGGTTGGGGCGAACCCGACTGCGGGCCCGCTCGTCGGCGACCGGTGGCGGGCCCGCCGTTTAAGTGGAGACGGCTTCACCGTTACCGCCTCCCAGCGTGGCGTGTTTCGAGGAGGCCGCCGACGTGGCCCTGGCAGCGTCGTGGCCGAGCCGAGCAGCTGGGCGGCCCGATGGCGCTGCGGCTAAACCTCGCCGGTGCGGCATCCACGCCCAGATCCAGCCCATTTGGGTAAAACCCTTTTCCCCTTTTTCTTTTTCTGTAGGATTCTAAAATCCATAGATTATTTATTCTAAGTCCAAATTTGATGATTCTAATTTCTATAGGTTCATAAATTCCCGATCTATCACATGGTGCAATTTGCACATTTTTTCATCAAGTTTTTCTTCACAAACATTTATCAAATCCCATATTTCCACTTCTGTCATAAACTTTAGAAAATCACAGAAGGCTCAAAATTGATCCAAATTCCATGATTCAAATTCCTAGGTATTCCTAAGTTCATAACTTAGTTTATGAACATTTTTATTAATACTTTCTGTACCACATAAATTATTGAGCCATTTCTTCATATTTATCAACTTTGCAAATTCATAGGAAATTCATTTGAACTCCAAATCTAGTGAAACCAATTCCTAGATGCTTCTAAAATCAGCCTTTGTTAAATGGGTGCCTTTGCTCATTTTTCAAAAATATATTTCTATACACTTCTTGCAAACCCATTAATCCCTTGATTCCATCATAATGAAATGTTCAGAGATGTCCATTGATCAAATCCTAATGAAACCACTTTGGTCATCCCTCATATGACCAGAGGTATCCCAGAAAAGTCCAACTCATATTTTTAGAGCACTTTTATTTCCTGCCTTGTTGTGTTGCTTATTATGGTTGCTTTCGACGATAGTTGACGAAGTAGACGAAATGCTCGGAGTTGGACCAGAGATATTTGAAGACTTGAAGACTCTGAGGAACCAGGCAAGCAGCCCTTTGACCATGTCTATGAAACCTTTTTATGCATGCCATATAGCTCTTTATTATTGTTGCATCGGAATCATGATGAGATGGTGAACCACGTGGGTTGGTTGCCTCGGTTACTTCCTCGTTGATACTTGCATTGTGCATGGCCCTACCTTCTTATGAGGGTTATGCCGGTGGGAGTAGATAGGATGCTAAAGTAGATGCTACGCAAAAGGGACGGGAATATGCATGGTGATGGAGACAAAGTGTTTTCAAAAGACTTTTCGAAAACCCCGTCGGGTGCCACTTATGCCCGAGGGAGATGATGAGATGGGTAACCACTTGATGACGAAGTGGTGTACCGAGGCAAGGGTGTGTGTTGTTTTCGAAAACGGATTAGATTTAAGATTTGTCGACTGTCCCAACCTTACATGCGCAACCACTCAACCCTTATATGGGAAAGGGCATTATTGAGTACCTAGACCGATACTAGCTTGGGGCCCGCATTACTAGTGATGGGAGAGTTGTTGGTGCGCTCTCTCGGGACGGGGTCGTGCCAGGTAGGGCGACCATGACCATTTTTATGGGGCACCGAACACACCGTTGGTACCCCATGCCAGTGGTATGTGATAAATATGGGAGCAAGGCTCCGCAAAAATGTTATGTGAAATGTTGGGCACGGGGGCTACTGCCAATCGAGTGGACTCCATGTTAGTGTCGTCTAGGGAAAGGTAGTGATCGGGTGCTTACCCCGGGTACTTGAGGTATCACGGGTCGTGGAAGACACGGAAGTTCCCCGGATCTTGTGGGTATAGTTTGCAACCTCTGCAGAGTGTAAAACTATTCGAATAGCCGTGTCCACGGTCAAGGACAGTTGGGCGGTGCTGCTTAAACTACGTCCAGAGTTTTCAACCGTGTGTGTGTGTGTGTTGATAGAACTACTTGGGTCAAGTCAAAGGACTTGACATGTTTGAGATGGGTTGGTGCCCACTCTATTTATGCTGGGTTGGTGCCCACTCTATTTATGTTGATATCTGTAACCTGTCCTCATGGTTACTTGAATTCTCTTGATGCATGTCTTACAAGTTGTTAAACATGTCATTGCACTCAAAACTAGCTTTCTGCAAAATTTACCTATATCATGCATTGTTACTTCTTGAACCAAAACATGGGTTGCTTGCGAGTACATTCAAAGTACTCATAGGCTTGCCACTAGTTATTTCATTGACCAGGCATGAAAGAACAGGATATGATGAAGAATACTTCGGCGACGAACATGCGAGCTAGGACGTTTCCCAGTCAGAATGCCTGTGGGGTTAAGGCAGATGGCATGGGTCCAAGTTATCGACGAAGATTTCCGCTGCGATGTTATACTCAAGACTCGACCATAATGGTCCTACTTGTGTAAAACGGTATGTATGGATGTAAGACTCTTGTTATTCAGCTTCTATGTGTTCAGTGAGCATTGATCTCTGGGATCACTGTACACGTGCATTCGGTGATCACGACTTATGAGTCGGGGTCCCCAGAGTCGTAGAAGTGTCTTGACAATAGAACCATGTCTGGTTCCAGTCTTTGGGATGACTTGGTGGGTTGGCATAAGGAAAAATTACGTCTCTCCGATGTTGGATTGAGACACCGCCAAGTTCCAAGCTTTGTCCGTTGGCACACTCATTCTTGCGGTTCAAGTAGAATAACTCTCTAAGAGTAGCAATCTGGGTTCTTCTCCAAGATACACCTCGCTGAACACTTGAAAATTGGAAAAATTCGACAAGGAATTGGGTCCGATGTCTTGAGGACACAGGTCAAAAAAGTGCAGGACGTCCCTAATGAATTTTGAGCCGGGTGGTGAAAAAACCCGGATCATATGATCAGTAAAAACGATGACCTCCCCCGCTTTGGGCTAGGGAATTTCTTTCGTTGGACAGGAGCACGATATCACATAATTTCCTTCTTCGGCAGATAGACCGTCTTCACAAAGTCCTCAAGCGTAAGGTCTGTGACGATGGACTTG
Source organism: Aegilops speltoides (assembly GCA_021437245.1). Classification (NCBI taxonomy): domain Eukaryota; kingdom Viridiplantae; phylum Streptophyta; class Magnoliopsida; order Poales; family Poaceae; genus Aegilops; species Aegilops speltoides. Next base: position 161,226,703 of record CM038147.1, read on the forward strand.
ACCTAGTTGCATGAAGTGGGTGCTTTGGGTGCCATTGTGATGAAGGCCTAAGAAAGAGTAAAAATTCCCGGTACAAATTTAAGCCGGAGAAAAATAGTACGGTGCATATTCAGGATGGCGGCTTGGAAAGGGGCCTAATGGTATAAGGCTAATTATGTCAGGTCATTTAAGCCGCCACGAGCGCCATAAGCAGTTAAGTTATTTAAACCGCCATGGGCGGTCAAGATTATCAATTAAGCATTGCCCTTTTAAGCCGGTGATAAGGGTCTCCATGGCTAGGTGGATTTAAACGGATACAATTTTTGCCTAAGTGTTGCATAAACAAGTTTCACAGGTGGCAGCGATTATTTTGGATCAAACGGCTGTTTAGAAAATAAAATATTCTAGACCTAAAACATGGTACAGATGAGTTCGCGAGTTCTACTGAGGCATCTTTACAAGAAAAAGGGATCTGCTAGTATCAAAAATAGACGTGAAACAACTACCGCATGAGGTCTATACTACTTTTGGATCAAATAAGGCCGCGTTGGAAGAACTACAAAGAAACTGGGAAGAACAACGAAGAACACAGAAGAACTTGCAAACCCTAATGTAGATATGAGGTGCAGGAAGGAGAAGACTTACAGCTGTAGGTTTACTGTGGAGGGTCACCGTCGTTCTCTGGACTGATTCAGGTCGATGCAGCGGCCGAGGTCGAGGAAGACGAGGTGCGCTACAGCAGCGGTGGTGCTCGAGCGGCAGTAGGGTTGCAAGAGAAAGAAGATGAGGAAAGGGGAGAATGAGGAAGACATGGTCGTATCTATTTATAAGGGAAAACTGATAAGTGGGCCCGAAAAACGAGGAGGCCGAAAACATGGTTATCCAGCTACAAGGACGCCTCGTTTTTGGGGATGGTCATTAAGATAAAGATCCGTTGAGATATGTTGGACAAAACATGTATTAATGCCAGATGACGTCATGGCGGGTTATAACAGATCCAAAGGATGACGTCATGGCGGGTTACAAAACTTTTATATAGCAAGAGCAGAGGATTTTTCTTAAGTGTTGAAGATTGACATGAACCAGTTCAAATCAATCTGGGGCCTAATGTTGGGGATATAACTATTAGGTATGACCCGCCCAGGAGGGGCCGGGTTATACCAATGGAGACTCAAGGTTATGAAGCCCAGGATGACACTTGAAGATAGCGGTTCTGCTAAGGGCCCAAAGCCCAAAGGCGACTTAAGGCCCGTAGAGATAAACTGCCATATGTACATGACTTGTATTGTAAGGCAAAAATAGTTAGAGACCGAGGTAGATATTGTTTATGATCCGGCCGGGACTCTGTGAGCCGTTGGGCGTCGACCTCTGTATATAAAGGGATGACCCGGTGGCGGTTCAGGGCAAGTAACACCAGATCGAGAGCTAGGTCAAGCGATTTCGCTCACTGGTAATCGAGACATAAGAAATCCCACTCAAAACTGGATCATAGGCTTTTACCTTCACCGTAAGGGCCGAACCAGTATAAACCCCGTGTCCTTTGTCCAAATTAACCCCTTTAAGCTTCCTAGTTGCGATGGCTCCACGACTAAGTCCTTTCACTAGGACATCTGACGTGACAATTCCATCACATACAGCAAGGATGATTGTGGAAAACAAAAAATCAAAGACCCCAATCATACAAGATGCTCCAAGCAAGACACATATCATGTGGTGAATAAAAATATATCCTCAAGTAAAGTTACATATAGAGGAAGACGAAAGAGGGGATGCCTTCCGGGGCATCCCCAAGCTTAGGCTTTTGGTTGTCCTTGAATATTACTAGGGGTGCCTTGGGAATCCCCAAACTTAGGCTGTTGCCACTCCTTACTCCATATTCCACCAAATCCTTATCCAAAACTTGAAAACTTCACAATACAAAACTCAACAGAAAATCTCGTGAGCTCCGTTAGTATAAGAAAATAAATCACCACTTTAAGGTACTATTGCTAACTCATTATCCATTTATATTGGTGTAATGTATACTATATTCCAACTTTTCCATGGTTCATACCCCCCGATACTACCCATAGAGTCATCAAAAAAAGCAAACAACATGCAAAAAACAGAATATGTCAAAAACAGAACAGTTTGTAGCAATCTGTAACTCTCGAATACTCCCGTAACTCCAAAAATTCTAAAAAATTAGGAAAACCTGAGAAATTTGTGTACAAATCTAGGTAAATAATAATTAGATCAAAAGCACGTTTCTGTGAATTTTGAAAATTATTTTCCTGGGCGCAAAAGTTTCTGATTTTCAGCAGGATCAACACAACTATCACCGTAAGCTATCCTAAAGGTTTAACTTGTCACAAACACTAATTAAAACATAAAACCACATCAAACCAGAGGCTAGAAGATATATTTGTTACTAAACAGGAACAAAAATCAAAGAACAAAAAATAAAATTGGGATGCCTCCCAACAAGCGTTATTGTTTAATGCCCTTAGCTAGGGATTGAGATTAATGATGCTCACATGAAATTCAAGAGTTGAAGCGCAAAGAGAGCATCATACAACACATGAAAAACACATCTAAGTCTAACATACTCCCTATGCATAGGCATTTTATAAGCAAACAAATTATCAAGGCAAGCAGACACTATCATATGCAAGGAAGAAGAAAGAGACGATAGAAATCTGTAGCGACCAGACCTCAAACAGTATGATCTCTGTGCATCAGTGTCATCCCTAGATAGGTAATCCTGACACGCACAATACTTGAAGGATTTATAACAAAGTAGCAATCACACACTTATTACATTGAATGTCTCAAAAGAGAGCTTATTACAATAAATATGGCTTAAGGCCATCTAATAACGGTAACAGCGGTAGGCTTGGAAGATAAAGTGAGTCCATCAACTCCAACGGCATCACTGAGTGAAAGATCACAACCTAAGGCACCTTACTCGTCGTCTGAAAAGTCCGCAACATGAACGTTGCAGCCCAAAAATGGGTTAGCACAAGGAATATGCTGGCAATGTAATACATAGAGAGTAATGAACAGAATAATACTATCACTGCATGCATATATGGCTGGTGGAAAGCTCTATGGTTATAGTTTTTCATAAAGCCAATTTTTTCCTACAACAAAGGAATAAATTTTATTTAACTATCATGGTGGTTGTTAACATTGAGAAGGTTCACCCAACTCAATCCCAATTAAACATCATCATTAAACCCAAACAAAATTAATTTAAGTAACATGATGACATTCACATGATAATCCAAATACTAGATACTCAAAACGTCCATAACCGGGGACACGGCTAACCACGATTAGTTTATACACTCTGCAGAGGTTTGCGCACTTTTCCCCGCAAGACTCGATCACCTCTGTTGGATTTCTCGAACTACATGGTGTTTGAGAAACGGATGACCGAGACACAGTCTTTCAGAAGCGTTAGCACCTTACGATGGGTAGACAGTTACACCTACTTTCCCCTACATCTCCTAGTCTACCACTGTAAGAGTTCATACGACTTAAATCAACTATGCTAGAGCCCATAGTAGCTTGCGGCTGCACACGGAAGTGTCTAGCATGAATAATATCATGATCCCTTTGAGCCTGGGTGGCGGTCCATAGGAGAATCACACGGTACCCCGGGATTTCCAAAAATACAGGCAACACTGTGTCCCAAGGTGCCTCAATCCAGCCAGATGTGTATTTAATTAGCCACCTTAAGTTAACCATCAATTAAACACTCACATCTGTCATGGATAGACTCAAAACCCAATCCACGTCTACGAGCATGGCATAGCAATATAAGCATAACATAGAAGTAACTCCCAAGGTTTGAATGCAGGTCAATAGGTACTACCTCATCTACTTCCCAAAACCCACATATTAATCAGATTCTAACCATGCAATTGTTTGAGGATTGATGTAATGCAATAAAACTGGGTAGTAAAGAGGTATGACCAATGTTTTACTTGCCTTGCTGATGATCCGTGAAACCTAGAGACTAGTAGTAGCACGCGGCGCACTCCGGGTACTCTATCGCAAACAAACAAGCATACAATAAGCACTCAACTAATGCATGGGTAAAGCTCAAATAGGATATCTAACCAGAAAGTTCAACTTAAGAACTCCAGTTTGCAAAAAGAATCAAATCAAACAAAAGCAACAAAACTCAAACGGCGAAAGAAAAAAGCTTCGTTTACTAATCGGAACCTAAGTGAAATTTTACAGTAGCGAACTTGTTTAAGTTGATTTATCGGAAAGAGGGTTTTGAGACGAAACTCCAGGCGCTTGAATCGCCTGATTATGATAAACGAGCGAGAAGTTATACTAAAACGAAAATCGGATCAGAGATCGCGATCGAAAATAATCGCAAAAAACCCGAGAAAAAGAAAAACTGATGAACAGGCTAACGAACGAACGTTCGCTGTCTGTGGCTAAATGGTGAAAACCGTTCGTTAAAACGAACGTACGAACGAGCGTTCGTTAAATAAACTAAACTGAGAAAAACCGACGAACCGAAACAAAACTGATCTCGGGTTTTAAAAAAAACGAATGGCCGGCTCCGGCGGCGGCTCTGCAACGGAGGGAGGCGGTGGGGCGGCGGCTCGGCAGTGGTCTTTGGGCGGCACGGCGGCGGCGGCTAGGGTTAGGGTTCGGTGGTGCGGGGTGGGCTGGGCGGCGGTGTGGGCTTCGGGGCAGGCGGGCCGTGGCTTATAAAGCCCCCCCTGGGCCGAGTCCCGCTCGAGTACGGCCCGAAGTCGGTTTGACTTTCTTTTAAATAATTCTGACGTGCAGAAAAAGAAAGAAATAAATACTAAACAGACTCCAAAAATCCCGAAATCAATTTTCCCCGTCCTCTTAAAATAAGCCGGACAAGATGAACATTTATTTGGGCCTAAAATGCAATTTTGAAAAACACATATTTTTCCTAATTCAAATAAAATAGCGATAAAACTCCGAAATTAAATCTTATTTGATTTTATTATTAAATCTCCAATATTTCTTTATTTTGAGAAAATCATTTTTCCCTCTCTTCTATTTTTATAAAAGAAATATACGAAAAACTAATTAAAATCAAATGATCCTCTTTTCAAAATTTTAGAAAACTCAAATATGAAAATAACAAAATCCCCAACTCTCTTCGTGGGTCCTTGAGTTGCGTGGAATTTCTAGGATTAAGCCAAAATGCAAATAAAATATGATATGAAATGATGATCTAATGTATAACATTCCAAATTGAAAATTTGGGATGTTACAAACCTAACCCCCTTAAGATGAATCTCGCCCTCGAGATTCGGGTTGGCTAGAAAATATGTGAGGGTGGTCCTTCAATAGGTCTTCCTCTCGGTCCCAGGTGGCTTCATCCCCGATATGGTGGCTCCACTTAACTTTGCAGAACTTGATAACCTTGCTGTGTGTGACTCGGCTGGCAAACTCGAGAATCTTGACTGGTTTCTCCTCATAGGTCAAATCGCTATCCAACTGAATCGCTTCCAGTGGCACTGTATCTCTCAGAGGTATATCAGCCATCTCTGCGTGGCGCTTCTTCAACTAGGAAACATGGAACACATTATGAACTCCTGACAATCCTTCGGGCAATTCCAACTTGTAAGCAACTTCTCCCATACGTTCCAAAACTTTGTATGGTCCCACAAAATGCGGTGCTAACTTTCCCTTAACTCCAAAACACTTAACTCCTCGAAGTGGGGACACACGAAGATAAACTCTGTCTCCGACTTTGTAAACTGTCTCCTTGCGTTTAGAATCTGCATAGCTCTGCTGCCTGGACTAGGCTACCTTGAGCCTATCACGAATCAACTTAACCTTCTCTTCAGACTCTTTAATCAAATCCGGTCGAAACAACTGGCGGTCTCCAACGTCATCCCACAACAACGGTGTCCTGCACCTCCTTCCGTAGAAAGCTCCGAAAGGGGCCATCTTCAAACTAGATTGATAACTATTGTTGTAAGAGAACTCTGCATATGGCAAATTGTCGTCCCAACTAGATCCATAATCTAGCACACAAGCTCTCAACATGTCTTCTAGAATATGATTGACTCTCTTGGTCTGTCCATCTGTCTGTGGATGAAAGGTTGTACTGAACTCTAGCCTGGTACCCAAAGTTTCATGCAACTGATTCCAGAACTTTGAGGTAAACTAGGTTCCTCTATCTGATACAATGGTCCTCGGAACTCCATGCAGACATACGATCCTGTTCATGTATATCTTTGCCAACTTAGCACTTGTATAAGTGGTCTTCATTGGGATGAAATGAGCTACCTTCGTCAAACGATCGACTACAACCCATATCTAGTCATAGCCTGAACGAGTCCTGGGCATCCCGTGATAAAATCCATGCCTAGCTTATCCCACTTCCATTCGGGTATCGGCAATGGTTGTAGCAGTCCTGCTGGCTTCTGATGCTCTGCCTTTACCCTCTGACATACATCACAAACTGCTACATACCCCACAATATCCTTCTTCATTCCGGTCCACCAGAAACTGTCCTTCAAATCCAGATACATCTTGGTATTTCTTGGGTGAATCGAATACGGTGAATCATGGGCCTCCTGCAGAATCAACTTCCTGATCTTCGGGTCATTAGGCACATAAACGCGGTCCTCAAACCATAAGGTATCATGCTCATCCTCACTAAATCCCTTAGCTTTTCCTTTGCTCATCTTCTCATTTATCTCGGCAATCTCCTTGTCTGTCTTCTGAGCTTCTCTAACCTTATCCATCAAAGTAGGCTGAATCTCCAATGCTGCTACATAGCCTCTCGGAACTATCTCTAAACATAGCTCGCGAAGATCCTCGGCTAACTCTTGGGGTAACTCTCCGATCATTAGAGTGTTGACATGTCTCTTGCGGCTCAACGCATCAGCTACTACGTTAGCCTTTCCAGGATGATAGTGCAATCTCATATCATAATCCTTGATGAGCTCCAACCATCTCCTTTGGCTGACATTCAACTCCTTCTGTTTGAAGATGTACTTCAAACTCTTGTGATCTGTGTACACCTCACAATGGTTTCCGATGAGAAAATGTCTCCATGTCTTCAACGCATGCACTACGGCTTCTAACTCCAAATCATGTGTAGCATAATTCAACTCATGGGGCTTAAGCTGTCGTGAGGCATACGAAACAACTCTTCCCTCCTACATAAGCATTGCTCCAAGTCCTCGACGAGAAGCGTCACAATATACTTCATAAACCTTGCGCTGATCTGGCAGAATCAACACTGGTGATGTAACCAAACGTTTCTTCAACTACTGGAAACTGGCCTCACATTACTCAGTCCAATTGAACTTGGTGTCCTTCTTCAACAACTCCGTCATGGGTTTTTCAATCTTCCAGAAATTCTCAATGAACCTCTGGTAGTATTCTGTGAGTCCAAGAAAACTCCGGATCTCTCCAACTGTTATGGGAGCTTCCCAATTTGTCATAGTGACAACCTTGGTGGGGTCTACTGCTATTCCTTCTCTGGATATCACATGTCCAAGACATCCAACTTCCTTCAACCAAATCTCACACTTGCTGAATTTGGCATATAACTGATGTTCTCTGAGCTTTCCAAGTACCAAACGCAAATGCTCCTTATGCTCCTCTTCATTCTTCTAGACCAAAATATCATCAATGAACACCACGATGAACTTATCCAAAAACTCCATAAACACCGTGTTCATCATGTTCATGAAATAGGCAGGGGCGTTAGTGAGACCAAATGACATAATGGTATACTCATATAGCCTGTACCTTGTGGTAAAAGCTGTCTTGGGTATATCCTGCTCTCGAATCTTCAATTGGTGGTATCCCGATCGCAGATCGATCTTGGAAAATACCTTAGCTCCCTGCAATTGGTCAAATAAATCATTTATCATCGGCAGTGGGTACTTGTTCTTGATTATCACTTCATTCAATCCCCAATAATCAACAACCATCCTCAATGATCCATCCTTCTTGTCCACTAGAAGCACTGACGATCCTCAAGGTGACGAACTTGGACGAATATAGCCTTTATCCAGTAACTCCTTAACCTGCTTCTTGATTTCCTCCAAATCCTTTGCGGGCATCCTGTACGGTCTCTTAGATATTGTCACTGTGCCTGGAAAAAGCTCAATCCAAAACTCAATGTCTCTATCCGGTGGCATGCCTAGCAACTCCTCTGGAAATACATCAGGGAAATCCTTCACCACTGGTACTTCCTCCTGTACAACTCCTGATAAGGAATTCACTTGAGTCCTCTTCGCCACATGCCGGGATGCATACTTAATACTTCTTCCTTGTGGGTGGTAAACAAAATCGACTTACTGGCGCAATCGATGTTTCCTCCATACATCGATAGCCAGTCCATACCCAGAATCACATCCAAACCTTGTGACTCCAAAATTATTAGATCCGAGGGGAAAACATGCCTACCTATGGTCAATGACATCCGAAAACATCCTTGACTTGCCATGTACTTCGCTCCTGGTGAGCTTACTAACATAGGTGTTCTAAGAACTTTGGTGGGCAGTTTATACTTATCCATAAATCCCCTTGATATGTATGAATGTGATGCACCAGTATCAAAAAGAACGATTGGAGTAAATGACTTAACCAAAAACTTACGTATTACTACATCTGGCTGGGCTTCAACCTCCTCCACGTTAACGTGGTTCACCTGTCCCCTGCTGAAAGGGTTCAGCTTCTTCCCAGAGCTTCCATTGCCATTTCCATTCTTAGCTTCAGGATATTCATTGGCACAATGTCCAGTCTTCTAGCACTTGTAGCAAGTGACGTGGCTCAGATCCTTCTTGGCTGGGGTTGATGGGTTGGTACGGTTCTGGCCGTTGCTTCCTCCATTACCATTCCCATTCCTGGGGCCATTATGGTTGTGCGAACTCCCTCCATTATTATTGTGGCCTCCATGGGTATGCTGAAAAGGTCCTCCTAAGGTCAGGGGAGAACGAGGCTTCTGCTGAGCTCCAGAATTTTACTTCCCTTGTCCATACTTCCTCTTGCGGCTATCAATCTGCTGCTGCTTCCCTTCAAGCATGAGAGCTCTATCTACCAACTCCTGGTAGTTGTTGAAGGTTGCCACCATCAACTGCATGCTCAGCTCATCATTCAGTCCTTCCAGAAACTTCTCCTGCTTAGCTGCATCCATAACAACGTCATCTGGGGTATAACGTGTTAGCTTACTAAAATCATCCACATACTAGCCAATTGTACGTCCTCCTTGGCGCAAGTTGCAAAACTCACACTTCTTCATGGCCATAGCTCCTGCTGAAACATGGGCAGTACGGAAAACCTGCTGAAACTGATCCCATGTGACGGCATCGATGGGGTAAGTGGCTGTGAAATTCTCCCACCATGATGTTGCGGGTCCATCAAGCTGGTGTGCGGCAAAATGCACTCTCTCCGCATCAGTGCATCCTGCAGTGGTCAACTCCCTCCCAATCTTGCGGAGCCAATCATCTGCAACTAAAGGCTCGGTGCTACTAGAGAACACCGGTGGATTAAGCCTCAAGAAACGGGCTAAGTGATCAACAGGTGGTGGTGGTGGGTTGTTGTTGTTGTTGTTGTTGTTGTTGTTGTTGTTGTTGTTCCCCTGATTCTGCTGCTGGATCAACAGAGTGAGCTCCGGTGCGAAAGCAAATCCATTGTCACGTCTCGAAGGCATCTGAGGGCTTAGAAAGGTTGAGAATATAGAACGGAATGAGGTCTAGAGAGAAAACACTACCCATATGCACATGAGACAAACTCAAACAATATCACTTCAATCAATTTAAACAAGGGCATACAACGGTCTAACTATCGTTACAGAAGTGCTCGGACTATACGATATACATGGGGGAATACTACTACTGTTATGGTGGTCGACTACAAAATTTATCGATCGAAGACTCCATGATATCTGCTCCAGCTTCATCAACATAGTCATCATTGCTATCATCGGGGTCCGAGTCGGTGTCATCGATGATGATGTAGTTCTCCGAGCAAGTGCAATCGTCGTCTTCTCCTCCCGGCGCGGGGAATCCCATGAATACTTTTTGCTTCTTCTTCAGGTCATCATTCTTCTCCACGAGTGTCATCATTTCCTCCTCATATCCATCAAGTGTAGACTTGAGTTCTTCTTCCAGCTCCATGATCTTGGTCATTGCCTTCTTCAGATCTATCGTGTCTGCGCGCATCTTGTTCTCCTGGCGACGAATGTGCTGGTTTAACTCCTGGATGAAAGCTGCAATTGCTCTATCCTTCCTGGTGCCGATCATCTCCCATTGCTCATCTCGGTGCCCACAAATTTGGTAAATAGTATCCTTGAGATCCTTATGGTAAAGTTCTCTAATGCATCCCATGGTGATGTGGGCTGCCATGCTCTTTCCTAGACTCCAGGTTGGTGCATCAAAGGAAAACTCTATGGGCTCAATGACTGGCATGAACGTCCTTCCTGGAACTTGAACTTGAATCATCCAACGCTCCTCTTGTGGTAAAGTGGCGATGTAGGTCCCGGTGAATCTTGGTACTCCGATGTTCAGGTATCTATTGACTTCCTTCAAGTGGTGTCCAAAAGGTGTATCTTCATCCGGTTGCGCGAACTTGTTCCTTGCATCCGCCATCTTAAAGAGTAGAAAAGGGAGAGGAGTCAGAAATGAGAAGAGAGTAGTGGTCTAGGGCTTTAGCTTAGTGGTCGTGTCCTACAGTCAGCGTGTGCTCTGCTACCATCTTGTAGTGACCAGACCTCAAACAGTCTGATCTCTGTGCATCAGTGTCATCCCTAGATCGGTAATGCTGACATGCACAATACTTGAAGGATTTATAACAGAGTAGCAATCACACACTTATTACATCGAATGTCTCAAAAAATAGCTTATTACAATAAATATGGCTTAAGGCCATCTAATAACGGTAACAGTGGAAGGCTTGGAAGATAAAGTGAGTCCATCAACTCCAACGACATCACTGAGTGAAAGATCACGACCTAAGGCACCTTACTCGTCGTCTCAAAAGTCTGCAACATGAACATTGCAGCCCGAAAATGGGTCAACACATGGAATATGCTGGCAATGTAACACATAGAGAGTAATGGACAGAACAATGCTATCACTACATGCATATATGGCTATTGGAAAGCTCTATGGTTACAGTTTTGCATAAAGGGAAAAACAAAGGAATAAATTTTATTTAACTATCATGGTGGTTGTTAAACATTGAGAAGGTTCACCGAACTCAATCCCAATTAAACATCATCATTAAACCCAAACAGAATTAATTTAAGTAACAGGATGAGATTCACATGATAATCCAAGTACTAGATACTCAAAACGTCCATAACCGGGGACACGGCTAACCATGATTAGTTTATACACTATGCAGAGGTTTGCGCACTTTTCCCTGCAAGACTCGATCTGCTCCGTTGGATTTCTCGCAGTACATGGTGTTTGAGAAATGGATGACCGAGACACAGTCTTTAAGAAGCGTTAGCACCTTACGATGGGTAGACAGTTATACCTACTTTCCCCTACATAGTCTACCACTGTAAGAGTTCACACGACTTAATCAACTATGCTAGAGCCCATAGTAGCTTGCGGCTGCACACGGAAGTTTCTAGCATGAATAATCTCATGATCCCTTTGAGCCTGGGTGGCGGTCCATAGGAGGATTACACGGTACCCCGGGATTTCCAAAAATACAAGCAACACTGGGTTCCCCAGGTGCCTCAATCCACCCAGATGTGTATTTAAGTTGCCACCTTAAGTTAACCATCAATTAAACACTCACATCTGTCATGGATACACTCAAAACCCAATCCACGTCTACGAGCATAGCATAGCAATATAAGCATAATGTAGAAGTAACTCCCAAGGTTTGAATGCAGGTCAATAGGCACTACCTCATCTACTTCCCAAAACCCACATATTAATCAGATCCTAACCATGCAATTGTTTGAGGATTGATCTAATGCAATTAAACTAGGTAGTAAAGAGATATGATCAAAGTGTTACTTGCCTTGCTGATGATCCGTGAAACCTACAGACTCGTAGTATCACGCGGCGCACTCCGGGTACTCTATCACAAACAAAAAAGCGTACAATAAGCACTCATCTAATGCACGGGTAAAACTCAAATAAGAGATCTAACCAGAAAGTTCAACTTAAGAACTCCGGTTTGCAAAAAGAGTCAAATCAAACAAAGCAACAAAACTCAAACGGCGAAAGAAACAAGCTTCGTTTACTAATCTGAACCTAAGACAAATTTTACAGTTGCAAAAACTTGTTTAAGTTGATTTATCGGAAAGAGGGTTTCGCGATGAAACTCCAGGCGCTTGAATCGCCTGATTCCGATAAACGAGCGAAAAGTTATACTAAAACGAAAATCGGATCAGAAATCGTGATCGTAAATAATCACGAAAAACCAGAGAAAAAGAAAAACTGACGAATAGGCTAACGAGCAAACGTTCGCTGTCTGCGGCTAAATGGTGAAAACCATTCGTTAAAACGAACGTACGAACGAGCGTTCGTTAAATAAACTAAACCGAGAAAATCCGACGAACCAAAAAAACGGATTATAGGGTTTAAAAAAACCCGAATGGTTTTATAAAAAACCGGCGGCGGCTACCTCGGGTCCGACGGAATTCTGGCGAGGCGGCGGCGGGCTCCGGTGGGCGGCTACAGGTGGCGGGACGGGCGGTGGCGATGGCGGCTTTAAGCAGGATTACAAGGCGGGCAGCGGCGGCGGCTATGGTTAGGGTCGGCGGCGGGGTGGGCTGGGCAAGGTGTGGGCTTGGGCCGGGGGCCCCGCTTATAAGGCCCCCACCCCCAGCGAGTCCTACTGGTGCGGCCCGAGTCGGTTTGACTTTTTTAAATAATTCCGACATGCAGAAAAAGAAAGAAAAGAAATACTAAACAGACTCCAAAAATCCCGAAATAAATTTTCCCCTCCTCAAAAAATAAGCCGGACAAGATGAACATTTATTTGGGCCTAAAATTCGATTTTGAAAAATGAGTATTTTTTCTAATTCAAATAAAGTAGCGATAAAACTCCAAAATAAAATCTTATTTGATTTTATTATTAAATCTCCAATATTTCTTTATTTTGGGAAAGTCATTTTATTCCCTCTCTTTTATTTCTATAAAATAAATATACGAAGATAAAATAATTAAGATCAAATGATCCTCTTCCAAAATTTTAGAAAACTCAAATATGAAAATAACAAAATCCTCAACTCTCTCCGTGGGTCCTTGAGTTGCGTAGAATTTCTAGGATCAAGCCAAAATACAAATAAAATATGATATGCAATGATGATCTAATGTATAACATTCCAAATTGAAAATTTGGGATGTTACACAATCTAAACACGAAAAGAGGTAGTTTAGTAACATGAAAATTTCTACAACCATATTTTCCTCTCTCATGATAATTACATGTAGCATCATAAGCAAATTCAACAATATAGCTATCACATAACATATTCTCAACATGATCCACATGCATGCGAACTTGACACTCTTCCAAAATAGTGGCATTAACATTAACTAAAGTGATGACCTCTCCAAACCCACGTTTATAAAAAATTCATAAGATTGAACGTTCTCCAAATATGTGGGATCTAAAGTTGACACTCTTCAAAACCCACTATCAATATTATTGCAAACATTATTATCAATCTCATATTCATCATGGGGCTTAAATAAATTTTCAAGATCATAGGAAGAAGAATCCCAATCATGATCATTGCAACAAGTAATGGACATAGAAAAACTAGCATCCCCAAGCTTAGGGTTTTGCATATCATTAGCATAATTTAGATCAATAGAATTGATAGTAAAATCATTGCAATCATCCTTTTTATTCAAGGAGCTATTGTGAATCTCTTCATAAATTTCTTCATCACAATTTTTAGATTCATGAATTTCAAGCAAAACTTCATAAAGATAATCTAGTGCACAAAACTCACTAGCAATTGGTTCATCATAATTGGATCTCTTAAAAAGATTAGCAAGTGGATGAGGATCCATAAACTTTCAGCAAGCGAAGATGCAAGCAAAAATAAGGCACATGGTAACACAAGCAAACAAAAGATCGAATGGAAGGAGGGCGAAAGAAAAGGCAAATCTTTTCAAAAATCGTTTTAGAGGTGGGGGCAAGGAAAATGAGAGGCGAATGGCGAATAATGTAATGCAAGAGATGAGAGTTTATGATGGGTACTTGGTATGGCTTGACTTGGCGTAGATCTCCCCGGCAACGGCGCTAGAAATTCTTCCTACTACGTCTTGAGCTTGCGTTGGTTTTTCCCTTGAAGAGTAAAGGGTGATGCAGCAAACTAGAGTAAGTATTTCCCTTAGTTTGAGAACCAAGGTATCAATCCTGTATGAGACAACACACAAGTCACCGAATACCTGCACAAACAATCAACAAACTTGCACCCAAGGGGTTGTCAATCCCTTCATGGTTACTTGCAAAATTGAGAACCGATATAGATAGATAAACAGTAAAGTAAATATTTTTGGTATTTTTGGTTTATAGAACGGAAAGTAAAAAACTGCAAATAAAGAAACGGCGAGAAAAATTGGCAAGTTAATGGGAAACTAAAATAGATGCGAGGGCCATATGTTTCACTAGTGGCTTCTCTCAAGATTGCAAATATTATGGTGGGTGAACAAATTACTGCGAAATTGATAGAAGAGCGAATAATTATGACGGTATCTAAGGCAATGATCATGAATATAGGTATCACGTTCGTGTCAAGTAGACCGAAAAGATTCTGCATCTGCTACTATTACTCCACACATCGACCGACTCATGCCTGCATCTAGAGTATTAAGTTCATGCAGAACAGAGTAACGCATTAGGTAAGATGACATGATGTAGAGGAATTAACTCAAGCAATATGATGAAAACCCCATCTTTTTATCCTCGATGGCAACAATACAATATGTGCCTTTCTGCCCCTACTATCACTGGGAAAGGACACTGCAAGATTGAACCCAAAGCTAAGCACTTCTCCCATTGCAAGAAAAACCAATCTAGTAGGCCAAACTGAACCGATAACTCAAAGAGACTTTCAAAGATATCAAATCATGCATATAAGAATTCAGAGAAGACACAAATAATATTCATAGATAATCTGATCATAAATCCTCAATTCATCGGATCTCGGCAAACACACCGCAAAAGAGTATTACATCGAATAGGTCTCCAAGAACATCAAGCAGAACATGGTATTGAGAATCAAAGAGGGAGAATAAGCCATTTAGTTACTAGCTATGGACCCGTAGGTCCGTGGTAAACTACTCACGCTTCATTAGAAGGGTAATGTTGTTGATGTAGAAGCCCTCCATGATCGAATCCCCCTCTGGCAGGACGCTGGAAAAGGCCCCTAGATGGGATCTCACGGGTACAGAAGGTTGCGGCGGTGGAAAAGTGTTTTTGTGGCTCCTCCTGATGTTTTT
Source organism: Aegilops speltoides (assembly GCA_021437245.1). NCBI lineage: Eukaryota > Viridiplantae > Streptophyta > Magnoliopsida > Poales > Poaceae > Aegilops > Aegilops speltoides. The sequence goes on from CM038147.1 coordinate 161,242,119, forward strand.
GGGGGTAAAAGAGTATATAGGCGAAGGAACTAGGTCAGGAGAGCTCCGAGGGCCCACTAGGTAGGGGTGCGCCCTACCCCCCTGGGCGCGCCCTCCACCCTCGTGGCCACCTGGTTGAGTCTCCGACTTCATCACGAAGTCTCCTGGTTTGCTTCAGGTCCAAGAAAGATCATTGCGAAAGTTTCATTCCGTTTGGACTCCGTTTGGTATTCCTTTTCTGTGAAACTCTAAAACAGGCAAAAACAGAAACTAGCACTGAGCTCTAGGTTAATAAGTTAGTCCCAAAAATAATATAAAATAGCATATAAATGCATATTAAATATCCAAATCAGATAATATAATAGCATGGAACAATCAAAAACAATATTACATTGGAGACGTATCATGAAGCGACGTGTACATCAAATTTTATTGCCACGCAAGGCCCGTCTATTTTGCTGTACATCTTCAGTACCATTGTGTACAATAACTGACATGCATAGGAATAAAACATAATGAGATTATGTCAGGAGTGCATGCACACATCCAGAGTGATGGTAGCAACCTGTGGATAGACCAAAACCAATGATAGCAGGTAGATAATAGCTTTAGTTAAAAAATACAGATAATGGCTCCTTTAATGTGTGTTTCCCAATCAATATGAAATTCATAGTAGAAACCCGAGATTATGCAGATAGTAGAAAGATACTATTGATTACCGCCCCAATATGTACCCCACAACCAATTAAAGAAAATCAAGTTTGAGCATTAGTTTTGACCTGAATCGGAGTCTAATCGGTGAACAGGACAATAAAGTAGCATGCCATATTAAGAAATGCATAACGTAAGGAAATATGAAAAAGCGTGACCTCTCTTGCGGACCCATGTAGTCCTCAAGGTTATCTGCTCAGTTGATGATGGTAATGCAGTTGTCGTGGCTGCCGGCGGAAGTGAAGAGGATCTGATGCGGCGAAAGACAATCTGGAGGGCAGATCCCTGCTGTGGTGAACCCTTCATTCATTGGAGTAGCTGAGATGGGGTGGACTACAACGTAGCAGGAGCGGCACAAACCACAAAAGATTTTCTTTGACACATATATTTCACAGAAGTAATTTTGTAAGGGCTTGTTTGAATTGGAGGGTTCTAACGATGCAGGGATAGAAAATACAAAGGAATAGGATAGGAATTCATGTGCAAAACAGAGAATTTTAAAAGACATGATTTCTATCAATCTGGGTGTTTGGTTCACAAGAATTGGAAGATCACAGGAATGCGAAGCATGGTGAAATTAAGTCAAACCACAAGAAAATGTACACTTATAATGTTATTATGCTACTATCTCTTAGTCTTGTGCTTCATGAATAGGAATTTGAAAAGGAGGCCAAGTGGATATTAAAATTCCCATGGTTTTTCTTTGAAGGAGACACTAAAGGAACAAATCATAAAGTTTTTGTTTGCTCCATTCCTTTAACCAAGTGCACAAATAGTAGTACCATAGGAAACTTTCCAAATCCTATGTTTTTCCTTCTAAGCCTACACTCCATAAATGTTTTTGTGCTACCTCTACTACTTTGGACCCAGGCCACTACCCTACTAGTTGAACTCCCAGACCCATCTACAAATGCCCAGCTCAAACGCGCATAAATAAATAATGATGGCTTTCAAGAGAGTCCATCACGGATAGCTAAGTTGGATGGTACCTCACTGCTTGTCATATAGTAGGAGAAACTAATCGTATTTCACATTACTACGCGAGCTCAGTGGACAATATATATAACATGTAGAGTAAAAAAGCGATGCAACAAGTGTACAACCTCTTTAGCGAAGCCATGTAGGTCTCAGCATCATTAGGTTGGTCGCTAAGGATGTTGCGGCTGATGTTGCTGTCGGAGGAGGGGAATAAGATCTTAGGCATCTGGAGATGGAGCCGAGGGTACTGCTCCGCTGTGATGGAGGGTTTTGTCGTTGGAGCAGCTCCGGTGAGTTGTACGACGATGAGGCTGAAGCAGGACAAGAGAGATAACATAAACCTGAGGGGAATTCTAATACCGGTGGGGTGACGCTGCTCATCACGCACAACCTGGGAAGAGCGCACCGTGGGCGCCGGTGTTGGCGTCTTGGAGGCCGTCGTGCCGCCATCTGGCGGGATGGCGGCGCCCCTGGAGGGGCCCCCGCTGCCTACGAGGGGTCCGACTCCATCTCTGGAGCCCGCGACTGGTGGCCCATCACCTGGCGCACCAACGACGCCACTTGCCAGGCCTGAACCGCCAGGGTGATGTGGATGTTTGCGAGCCGCGCCACGGGTTCTCTCCGCGACTGGCCCACTACTGGTCCGCACCGGTACTGGCAACCTGGTCCCGAACGAGCCGATCGCCATGGTCGTTTTCTTCTTAGGAGCCATGGCGATGAAGAACAGCTAGGTCAACTACTAGACCATATTCTCACAATTGCGGCCCCTACCTGGCGCGCCAAAGATGTTGGTGGGAAACGACACCTATGGGATCACTGGAATCCCTACTACGGTTGCGGGGCGCGGGGATCATGAGAAGAGCGGGACTAGCAGACAACACAAAGGGGATTTACCCAGGTTCGGGCCGCAATGATGCGTAAAACCCTAATATACTGCTTTGGTGGATGTATTTAGTGTTCTTGAGCTCTTGAACTAGCTCTGGGTGCTGCTAGGTTCGAAAGAGCCGAATCCTTCTCGAGTGCGCCATGGGCCTCGTTTTATAGGCGTAAGGGGCTGCCATAGTGGCACACAGGAGGTTGAAAGTGCTACAGTGTTGTGAGCTTATCGCTAGTATTACAGGACAAAGTGCATTTAATGCGAGGCTTAGGTGTCCCTTCACTTTATCGGGGACGGGAGCGAGGCCCGTCCCATCCGTCGCAGCTCCTTCTTGCTTTGACACGCGCCCTGGCTAGCGATGTGATACGTCTCCGTCGTATCTACTTTTCCAAACACTTTTGCCCTTGTTTTGGACTCTAACTTGTATGATTTGAATGGAACTAACCCGGACTGACGCTGTTTACAAAAGAACTGCCATGGTGTTGTTTTTTGTGTAGAAAATAAAAATCCTCGGAATGTCCTGAAACTCCACGGAACACCTTAGAAAAAATAAAGAAAAATCCTCGCAAAAGATGACGACCAGGGGGGCCACACCTTGCTCACGAGGGTGGGGGCACCCCCCTGGGCGCGCCCCCTACCTCGTGGGCCCCCTGGAGGCCCTCCGACGCTATCTCCAACTCCATATATTGGCTTTCGGGGAGAAAAAAACAGAGAGACGAAATCATCGCGTTTTACCATACGGAGCCGCCGCCAAGCCCTAATCTCTCTTGGGAGGGATGATCTGGAGTCCGTTCGGGGCTCCGGAGAGGGGGATTCGTCGCCGTCGTCATCATGAACCATCCTGCATCACCAATTTCATGATGCTCACCGCCGTGTTTGAGTAATTGCATCATAGGCTTGCTGGATGGTGATGGGTTGGATGAGATTTATCATGTAATCGAGTTAGTTTTGTTAGGGTTTGATCCCTAGTATCCACTATGTTCTGAGATTGATGTTGCTATGACTTTGCTATGCTTAATGCTTGTCACTAGGGCCCGAGTGCCATGATTTCAGATCTGAACCTATTATGTTTTCATGAATATATGTGAGTTTTAGATCCTATCTTGCAAGTCAATAGTCACCTACTATGTGTTATGATCAGGCAACCCTGAAGTGACAATAATCGGGACCACTCCCGGTGACGACCATAGTTTGAGGAGTTCATGTATTCACTATTAAAAGGAAGCCTTAATATCCCTTAGTTTCCAATAGGACCCCGCTGCCACGGGAGGGTAGGACAAAAGATGTCATGCAAGTTCTTTTCCATAAGCACGTATAAGTATATACGGAATACATGCCTACATTACATTGATGAACTGGAGCTACTTTTGTGTCACCCTATGTTCTGACTGTTACATGACGAACCACATCCGACATAATTATCCATCGCTAATCCGGTGCCTACGAGTTTTCCATATACTTGTTCTCGCTTATTTACTTTTCCGTTGCTACTGTTACAATCACTACAAAATACCAAAAACATTACTTTTGCTGTCTTTACTTTTGTTACCGTTACCACCACTATCATATTACTTTGCTACTAAACACTTTGCTGCAGATATTATGTTTCCAGGTGTGGTTGAATTGACAACTCAGCTGCTAATACTTGAGAATATTCTTTGGCTCCCCTTGTGTCGAATCAACAAATTTGGGTTGAATACTCTACCCTCAAAAACTGTTGCGATCCCCTATACTTGTGGGTTACCAAGACCTTTTTTGGCGCCGTTGCCGGGTAGCATAGCTCTATTCTTTGAGTCACTTGGGATTTATATCTTCTGGACACTATGAAGAACTTGAAAGATGATCGAACTACTATTTTGCCCTCAACTACGAGGGGAGGTAAGGGACTGCCATCTAGCCTTGCACTAGATTCTCCTTCTGTTATGAGTAAGTTTGCAACACCTAAACCTACTACTGCTATTGATTCTGATGTCGCATGTTCTTGATGATGCCACTTCTGCTATGCACGATACTTATGATGAAACTACTTCTATGCTTGATACTACTGTGCCACTTGATGAATTTCTTGATGAGCAAATTGCTAGGTCTAGAGAAAGAGAAATTATTGAACCTGAACACGATGATGTTAGTGATGATGAACCTATGCCTGCTATTCCTGAGGGTTATCTTTTTGATGCTAAATCTTCTGTAGCTATTCTTGCTTGCCAGGATAGACATGAAATTAAGAGGTCGCTAGTTAAATGGAGTAAAGAATCTTTTACAGATAGAATGAGACCCGACCCTGCTTTTGCTACTTCACCTATCTGTGTTCCTGATCAGGATTATTATGATTTTTCTGTTGATCCAGATATAACTACTTTGGTTGAATCTGATCCTTTTTATGGCTATGAATCTGAAACTATTGTGGCACATCTTACTAAGTTAAATGATATAGCTGCCTGTTTACTAATAATGAGAGATCGCGCTACCTTTATTTACTCAAGATATTTCCGTTCTCATTAAAGGGTGATGCTAAGATATGGTATAATTCTCTTGATCCTGGTTGTGTGCAAAGTCCCCAGGATATGATTTATTAATTCTCTGCTAAATATTTCCCTACTCATAAGAAACAAGCTACATTGAGGGAAATATACAATTTTGTGCAAATTGAAGAAGAGAGTCTCCCACAAGCCTGGGGGAGGCTTTTCAAGTTACTTAATGCTTTGCCTCATCATCCTCTTAAGAAACCTGAAATATTTGATATCTTTTATAATGGACTAACCGATGCTTCCAGAGATGTGCTGGTTCTCTTTTCAGGGAAAGAACACCGGATGACACTGAAATTCTATTGAATACTATGTTGGCAAATGAAAATAATTGGGCACCTCCCGAGCTACCTCCTGAGCCAATTACTGAGCCTATTCCTAAACCAACTCTGAAGAAGAGAGGTGTTTTATTTCTCAGTCCCGAAGATATGCAAGAGGCAAAGAAATCTATGAAAGAAGAAGTTATTAAAGCTGAAGATGTTAACAATTTACCTCCTATTGAAGAAATACATTGTCTTAATTTACCGCCTATTGAAGTAGTATATGATCTCAATTACTTATTTAATGAAGAACCTCCCGATATCCCGACACAGGTAGTAAAGGTAAATTCTCTCTATTGATATGATAAAGCTAAAGTCCCTCCTACTAAAATTGCTAGTCAGTGCTTGGATGAGTTTGATGACTTTATGTTTAAGCAAGATGATTTTAATGCTTATTTTGGTAGACAATTAAAACAGAATACTTTTATGATTAAACGCTTGGGTGATTATATGGCTGATAGTAGAGGTGAACATAAACTTGTTAGCAAGCATGCTTCAATGGTTACCACTCAAGTAGAACAAGTACTTAAAGCTCAGAAAGAAGTGCTTGATGAAATGAATAGTAAGAAAAACGATTATGCTGTTAGAGTGGCTACTAGAACTGGTAGAATGACTCAGGAACCTTTGTATCCTGAAGGCCACCCTAAGAGTATCAAGCAAGATTCTCAGAGAAACAATATTGATGTACCTAGTTCTTCTAAGAGGAAGAAAAAGAAAAATGATAGGACTTTGCACACTTCTAGTGAACCTATTGCTGAACCACCTGAGAATCCAAATGACATCTCTGTTTCTGATGTTGAGACACAATCAGGTGATGAACATGAACCTAGTGATAATGTTAACGATAATGTTCATGTTGATGCTCAACCTAGTAATGATAATGATGTAGAAGTTGAACCTGCTGTTGATCTTGATAACCCACAATCAAGGAATCAATGTTATGATAAAAGAGACTTCATTGCTAGGAATCACGGTAAAGAAAGGGAACCATGGGTTTAGAAACCCATGCCTTTTCCTCCGAAACCATCTAAGAAAAAGGATGATCAGGATTTTGAGCGCTTTGCTGAAATTATTAGACCCATCTTTTTGCATATGCGATTAACTGATGTGCTCAAAACAAATCCTTATGCTAAGTATATGAAGGATATTATTACTAATAAAATAAAGATACCTAAAGCTGAAATTTCCACCATGCTTGCTAATTATACTTTTAAGGGTGGAATACCAAAGAAACTTCGAGATCTAGGAGTACCTACTATACCATGCTCCATTAAAAGAAATTATGTTAAAACTGCTTTATGTGATCTTAGAGCCGGTGTCAGTGTTATGCCTCTCTCTTTATATCATAGACTTGACTTGAATAAGTTGACACCTACTGAAATATCTTTGCAAATGGATGATAAATCAACTGCTATATGTAACGCCCCGGATCCGATGCGCCAGGTGTCCACCAGTTATTTGCCGTTGTTGCCATGTCATTGCTTGCGTGTTGCATTTCATCATGTCATCATGTGCATTACATCATCATGTTTTCAAAACTTGCATCCGTCCCGGTCTCCTCGTTCCGTCCGTGTCCGTTCTGAGCCCAGACACACTTGCACGCGCCCGCGACTTGTCCGAAATATTATTTTATAAGTGGCATAAAATGTTCTCGAAATGGGTTGAAAGTTGGCATGCGGTCTTATTATAGTGTAGACAGACCGCCTGCCAAGTTTCGTCGCATTCGGAGTCCATTTGATAGCCCAACCGTTAACCTACAACCGCAATATAGTCGGTTTAATCGTCGGACGTTTTCGGTCTCCGGAAACCGTGCCGGGCTGCATCTCTCCCCTCTTCTATCAGACCAACCCGCTCTTCACAATCCGCCCGGCCAATCTAACCCCTCTCATCAGCCCGCAGCCCTCCTCGCGTGCGTCCGAAAGTTGTCCCGGACTCGAACCGGTTTGTCGCTACCGTTGGGTCCGGATCATCCCCTAACATCTACAAAACATCTCCGTTTTATTGTTTGGACTCTCCTAGTCTATTTTCCTCGGACCGTCGGATTTAATCGGAGGGACCGAATACACCTACCCAAAAATCCCTTACTACATATAAACAACCTAACCCTAGACCCACTCCCTCATTCCCTTTCGGCCGCCGCCACTCTCTCATCGGGATCCTCCCCGATCCACCCACCTCCTCTCCCTTGAATTCCCCATCGGGCCAATCCCGAAGCCTCCTCCTTCCCGATCCCGCAGCGCCAGGCACCCCCATACTTCCCTGCCTCGAGCGAGGAGCTCGTCCTCGACCCCAAGCCAGCGTTCCCCTGCATTCCTCGATCCAATCCATTAACCCCGAGCAGCTCGCGAGGCACCGCCTCCTCGGCTCCTCCGCCTGCAGAAGAACCTCGCGGAGCTGCACCAGCGTCCTGTCGGCGAAAGCACCGACCAGGACCGCCTCGCCCCTCTTTTCCTTCTCTGCTCCACTTCGTGCTCATCTCTCTCCCGTGCATAGGAACACCATGACCGCGCCCAAGCTTTGCCTCGTTCCCAGCCGCCACTTGCTTCGTCGTCGTGGCTCCAACCCCGCCGTCGCCCCGTTCTCTGCAAGCTGTGCCGGTGCTGCCGCAGCAGCGCCGCCATGGACACCGAGCCGCGACGAATCCGACCTCCTCCCGTTCCCCTGCTTCGGATCTGGTGCTCCACACCCCTTCCTTGCGCCTGCGTCCTCCTGCTCGTCGCCGTGGCCGATGGCCTCCTGAACCTGCTGATGGCCAAGCCCCATCGCGCCGTGCCTGTCTAGCCTCTGCTTCGAGCAGAGGAGGATGATGACTCGTCCCCGCCTCCAGGGCGCCGCCGGCAAGCCCTGCCGCCGCCGCCTCACCAAGCCAGCCGGCCTGCTTCCTCCTCTGCGCTGCCCCGCCGGAGTCCCTCCTCGCCGGCCTCTGCTTCTCCTGCTCCAGATCGAAGCCACGCCTGCTCTCTCAGACGAGCAGAGAGGCTCGCTTCATCACCGCTTCGCTGCGTCGTTGACCCGTCGCCCGCGGCTGGGTCTTCTTGCACAGGGCCCAGCGACACCAGATCCAGCGCTAGCGAGGCCAGCCTCCCAGGCCCAAGCCGGCCCCTCTTGGGCCTCCTCCACCTGGGCCATGCCCCGAACGGCCCAGCTTCCAGCGCGCCCAAGCCCAGCTTCACCACCGGCCCCCTGCTGCAGCCTCCCCACCAACCGGGCCTTGGCCCAGGGTGAGCAGACCCCTCCCCCTCTCCTGTGCACTTTGGGCCAGGCAGATTCGGCCCGTAGTTTTTTTTTTTTCGTTCTGCGAATTTTTCTATTATCCTGTGATTTACCAGTTTTGCAGAAAAACCCTTCATGATCATGCATTTAATAACTCACAAACGGTGCATTGGATTAAAACAAACTTTATATGTAAAATGCTTAGTTTTTCATCTAGTTTCATAATATGCCATTTTCATCCATGTTTGAAATGTTAAAAATGTTGTTTGTGTTAATTTGCTCAAATGCCATGTTAAAATGTTTTATTTCATAACTAAATAACCGTAACTCCGATTTTAATAAACTTTATATGTAAATGGGGTGGAAAAATGCCTAGATTAACGTGGTCCACTTTATTTTCCTGTTTAACAACTTTAAAATATGGTTTAGGGCAGAACAGTACCAAATTCATAATTTGCATATGAGGATTTTCCGGAATTGTTGTTTGTTCTTCCGGCCTCATTTAAACTTGCCTAGGTAGGTAGTTTTGTTATGCTTCACCCCTTGCCATGTTAATCAACATTTAATATTGTTGGGTAGCTTAAACAAGAGAGAACTAAATAATTGATGTGGTGTTCCGTCAATATGCAACTCGTTGCATATTGAGCTCCACTTAACTTGTAGTTTTGTGTGTTGCAGTTTGCCATGCCATGCCTCATTAAACCGGACATGCATCATATTTGTTTGTGCATCATGCCATGATTATGCTTGTGTGTTCACCATGTTGTTTGCTTCTTTCCGGCTTGCTTCTCCCGTTAGCTTCGGTTCCGTTCCGGTGTTGTGAGGATTCGTTCGACTTCGTCCGTTTGTCTTCTTCATGGACTCGTTCTTCTTCCTTGCGGGATTTCAGGCAAGATGACCGCTACCTTGGATCTCACTACTACCATTGCTATGCTAGTTGCCTCGTTCTTTTGCTATGCTGCGCAACCTATTACCTGTTTGTCCAGCCATCCCAAATTGCCATGAACCTCTAACCTTTGACACCATTCCTATGCAAACCGTTGTTTGGCTATGTTACCGCTTTGCTCGGCCCCTCTTATAGCGCTGCTAGTTGCGGTGAAGTTGAAGATTTCTCCATGGTGGACAGGGTTTATGTTGGGATATCACAATATCTCTTATATTATTAATGCATCTATATATTTGGTAAAGGGTGGAAGGCTCGGCCTTATGCCCGGTGTTTTGTTCCACTCTTGCCGCCCTAGTTTCCGCATACCGTGTTATGTTCCCGGATTTTATGCTCCTAACGCTGTCGGGTGATTTATGGGACCCCCGACAGTTCGCTTTGAATAAAACTTGTCCAAAGAAGGCCCAACCTTGGTTTTACCATTTGCCTCACCACCACCTATCCTTTTCCTTGGGTCGGCCAACCCGAGGGTCATCTTTATTTCAGCCCCGGGCCGTGCTTGTCTAAGTGCTGGTTCGAACCGAGTAGATCATGGGCCCCTCGGGCAACTCGAGGTCTGGTTTTTACTCGTAGGATGTCTCATCCGGTGTTGCCTCGAGAACGAGATATGTGCAGCTCCTATCGGGATTGTCGGCGATCGGGCGGCTTTGCTGGTCTTGTTTTACCATTGTCGAAATGTCTTGATGTACTTGGGATTCCGAGACCGATCGGGTCTTCCGGGTGAAGGTCTATTCCTCGATGATCGCGAGAGCTTGTCATGGGCTTGTTGGGACACCCTGCAGGTTTAAACTTTCGAGAGCCGTGCCCGCGGTTATGTGGCAGATGGGAATTTGTTAATGTCCGGTTGTAGACAACTTGACACTTGATCCGAATTAAAACACATCAACCGAGTGTGTAGCCGTGATGGTCTCTTCTCGGCGGAGTCCGGGAAGTGAACACGGTTTCTGTGTTATGTTTGACGTAAGTAGGTGTTCAGGATCACCTCTTGATCATTGCTAGCTTCACGACTGTTCCGCTTGTTTCTCTTCTCGCTCTCATTTGCGTATGTTAGCCACCATATATGCTTAGCCGCTGCTGCAACCTCACCACTTTACCCCTTCCTTTCCCATTAAGCTTTGCTAGTCTTGATACCCATGGTAATGGGATTGCTGAGTCCTCGTGACTCACCAGATACTTCCAAAACCAGTTTGCAGGTGCCTATGTTACCGAGCAGGTGACACAATCAAGCTCAAGGAGGAGCTCGATGAAGATCTTGCCCTTTGTGTTGTTTCGTTCTAGTTGATCAGTAGTGGAGCCCAGTTGGGGTCGATCGGGGACTTTTGTCGCATTTGGGGTTCTTCTTTTGTTTTGGTTCCGTAGTCGGACCTTGATTGTATCTGGATGATGTAACTGCTTTATTCATGTATTTGTGTGAAGTGGCGATTGTAAGCCAACTATGTATCTTTTTCCCTTATGTATTACATGGGTTGTGTGAAGATTACCTCACTTGCGACATTGCTTTCAATGCGGTTATGCCTCTAAGTCGTGCTTCGACACGTGGGAGATATAGCCGCATCGAGGCGCTATGTTGGTAATCGAGCCTTCCCGACCTTAGGAGCCCCACCGCTTGATCGCTTTTAGAGGCCGAGTTGTGTCTAGAAAAATTGTTTTGAGTCATTTAGGATTATATATATCGGAGAGTTTAGGAATTCTTTTTACTCCCAGTCCCTTCGACCTTCCGGTGAGGTATCCCGACGAGTTTTGACTCTTCTCTTCTCAAATTTCACTAAATTTTTTTTGGATCACGCGGGTATCTTAGAATCGCTTCGATGGTTTTATGATGACAACATTGTCTTGGTTGCCTCGACATTTAGGGGTTGTGGCGGTGTCCCGGGAGTTGAGCTCGAGGTGTTGTCGCCATAATTTTATCGCTGCAGTTCGAATACCGAGTTTAGTACGCCGACATCGAAAATCTCTTTTATGAAGTTGTTGGTGAGATAACCCCGCTAACCCAATCTCGAGGTGAGTACGGAGTATTGCCATGCCTCGTATAACGGATGCTTTTCAAGGTTGAGGTAGACGATTTCGAAGGTTTCATGGTTATGTGTTGACGGATGGATACAATGGATGTAGGGATTGTTAGTTTGTGTGAGATATATTGCTCTCAGATCCCCAACACCTGATTGCATAACCAGAATTTTCGGGAGTTTCATAGGTGGGAATTCAAGTAGCTCTTAGGATATCTTTCCGACGGATGTATGATATGAAATTGGGGTTCGACGCCTAGTGGTCCGCCTATTCACGGTTGGTTTTACAAATGGTCTCGTTGTGTCTTAAAGAGTCCTTGGCTATGCCGACTGGGACGCTTCAGATGTCATGTGCACTGCCTTGTACATGATGGTGCTGTACGATTGAGCCCGTGTAGGCCCCACCACGAAAACTTCGGACGAAATCTCTATCATATGTTTGTTCCGGCTTATTCTGCAAGCCAAATCCTTTGTTTTGTGTTATTTGTGGTATTCGAGTTGCTTCGATGTCAAATGTTGAATCCATACCTTTTCCTAAATGGTGTTCTCATACTCCGATGTGAATACCAATTCTTCTTGATCACTGAGGTTGTCATGTTAATTCTTTTCCAACCGGCGTGTTTCTTTTCAAGTGCATCCGGTCATTCCAACATTTGCGAGATCAATTCTAAGTTTTCTCAACGGTGTTTGTTTCATCCGTCCCAAGTTGCCTTTGTTTTCCCGCCCTCCCACCCTTTTTCTTCAAGTACTCAGATTTCACAATCAAGTATTTTTTTTTATTTTTTTGATGGAATTTTCTTCATTCTTTCCTTCAATGTTCTTATCCGGTGATTATCATGAAGATGGTCAGGAGTTTCAAGTTCATCATTCTTTGTTATTTTTTTTCTACTCCGGTGGACTCAATTCAAGCTTTATCGATCATATCTTTTCCTCGTTTCTAATGTTTTCTCATGCCGGTGTACCTCATTGTCATTCTACTTCTCGCTATTTGTTATTCCGGAGTGCTCAAGATATCTCGAAGATTCGTGTTTCCACTCTGCATTCGTTCAAGCTCTTTCGAGATTGGTATCTCATTCAAGTTATTTAATTCAACCGGTGCAATATCTTTTTAAATCATTTCAACGGTGTTTCTTTTGAGTGGGCCCTAACCCACAGGTCTTTTCCCAGGATCTTACCTGACTCTTCTATTTTCCCAGAGCTATCCTAAATTCTTCTTCAAGTTTGACGTAAGAATGAGTTATCATCAGTCAAATGTTTTTCTCCAAGATCTTTCAATTTTTTTTCATAGTTGGCTCAACCTCTTCGCTTTTGATTCTTCCGGTGTGCCTCAATATTTCTTGGTGGTGTTTCTCGTTGTCATTCTCATCATTTGAAGACCGAAGAAGAGTTTCTCTTTAATCTTGCTCTATTCTCTTCAAGATTCATGGGGCTAGCTTGATGCCATCCTCTCATTATTGTTGTCGAATTGTGAGAATCTTTTTCACCCATCCGGAGCATTTCATGAGTTATTTCTATTTCTTTCCTCCGAAGGTCATCATGTCATAATTCCTCATTCTCAGCTTTCAGCTCTCGTTCTCCAAAATCATACCGGTGCATCATTCAAGTATTATCTAATCAGCTCGGGATCTCTACGTTCACTTGGATCTAAATACCCTCAAGTATCTTCATTCGTTTTCCAATTTTTCCCGGTGAATTGTGCCTTTGCTACGTTCATTTTCAATTCTACCGGTGGTTCTTTCAACATCTCTCTTCCTTGTTCATAATATCAATTCATTTGTTGTTCCAATCCTACCGGTGGTTCGTTGAAGACCTTCTCAAGTTTACGCCATATCTCTCTTAATCCTTTCTACGGGAATAAGTAGTATGCCAAATCCGTTGCTTGTCATCAATTTAAATTGGTGAGGGATAAACATAACATAATTCTTATTCTTGTTCATCCAAGTGGTTAATTCTTTATTCCGGAGGCCCTTAAAATTCTCGGTTTCATTTGTTTCATCTTCTCTTTTTCCCGGGGTTCCAAGCTCTAATTATCTCGTCGCGAGGCTCCATCTAAATCATCGCAAGGCTTCACCTTGTGTTTTCAACTTCTCTTTCTTTGTATCATCCTTTTATTACCGGAGTTCTTCATGGAGGCTCTACATGGTGGTTCATCAAGGATTCCTTTCATTCTCGATTTGTTCTTCAAGATTTCTCTCGAAGTTATGATCCGCCAAGCTATACTCAAAATTAAACATGGTGCTCAACACTTGTTTTGTTTGAGGAGCTCAAGTATTCTTCATCTTGCATCCGAAGTGCAATTCTCTCTATCTTATCTTTTGAGATGGTGTTATGTCACTCTTGACAATTTCCATTCATGTTTCATGATTCATATGTTGTCAAGAACGAGGTATATTAAATCCATCAACTTCTTCGTTGGAGTTATCTTGGGTTATATTTCACCTAAAGCTTTCCCTAAGGATTGTTGCTATTTATGGTGCTTATAAATGACCCAAGTTCTTCTTTATCCTCCCGGTGATATAGCTTTCTCGTCTCCTTGTTGATATCAATCCAATCATTTGTTTCCTTGGTGGCAGAAGCTCACCTCATATTCTTGAGATGTTTTCCATAAGCCCACTACAAGTTATTCTTTTCGTTGTTGGTTTTGCAACAACTCCGTTTTAACCTTCCTGGAAGGGTGCTTTCCAAGTTCACTTGTGGCTAAAGTTGTCATTTTCTTCTCCGTTCTTTTATTCCAATGATCTATCTTCTTTTCGTTCTTCCGGAGGCATTATGATGTTGCTCTCTTCACACATCATCTCCAATTGTGAGGATCATGCTTTTTTGTGCTTATCCATTTAACCGGAGTGTTGTATCATCTCTTCCATATTTTTTTCATCTCATCAAGTTTTCTTCTCTTTTCTACCGGAGTGCTGTCCAAATTCTGTCATTCTTGTTCCTTGGCTATCTCATTATTCCGAGGTGGTCGTATTCTTTTCGTTCGTGAAGCTCTTATTTCCATGTCTTTCAACCTTCAAATTCTCGTAATGTTCCCTTGTTCCTCTTTTCTAACGGAGTGTTTTCAACTATGTTCATCTTCGTTGTTTTCTCTCTTTCATTTTGCTCAACCTCTCAAGGTTCGTGGTTTCACTCGTTCGTCAAAGAAGCAACTTAGTTTTACCTCTTCTCTTCCTCTTCCTTTTTCCTCCGGTGCCATTCTAGATCTCGGGACGAGATCCTCTCGTAGTGGTGGAGTGTTGTAACGCCCCGGATCCGATGCGCCAGGTGTCCGCCAGTTATTTGCCGTTGTTGCCATGTCATTGCTTGCGTGTTGCATTTCATCATGTCATCATGTGCATTACATCATCATGTTTTCAAAACTTGCATCCGTCCCGTCTCCTCGTTCCGTCTGCGTGTCCGTTCGAGCCTGACACACTTGCACGCGCCCGCGACTTGTCCGAAATATTATTTTATAAGTGGCATAAAATGTTCTCGGAATGGGTTGAAAGTTGGCATGCGGTCTTATTATAGTGTAGACAGACCGCCTGCCAAGTTTCGTCGCATTCGGAGTCCATTTGATAGCCCAACCGTTAACCTACAACCGCAATATAGTCGGTTTAATCGTCGGACGTTTTCGGTCTCCGGAAACCGTGCCGGGCTGCATCTCTCCCCTCTTCTATCAGACCAACCCGCTCTTCACAATCCGCCCGGCCAATCTAACCCCTCTCATCAGCCCGCACCCCTCCTCGCGTGCGTCCGAAAGTTGTCCCGGACTCGAACCGGTTTGTCGCTACCGTTGGGTCCGGATCATCCCCTAACATCTACAAAACATCTCCGTTTTATTGTTTGGACTCTCCTAGTCTATTTTCCTCGGACCGTCGGATTTAATCGGAGGGACCAAATACACCTACCCAAAAATCCCTTACTACATATAAACAACCTAACCCTAGACCCACTCCCTCATTCCCTTTCGGCCGCCGCCACTCTCTCATCGGGATCCTCCCCGATCCACCCACCTCCTCTCCCTTGAATTCCCCATTGGGCCAATCCCGAAGCCTCCTCCTTCCCGATCCCGCAGCGCCAGGCACCCCCATACTTCCCTGCCTCGAGCGAGGAGCTCGTCCTCGACCCCAAGCCAGCGTTCCCCTGCATTCCTCGATCCAGTCCGTCAACCCCGAGCAGCTCGCGAGGCACCGGCCTCCTCAGCTCCTCCGGCCCTGCAGCAACCTCGCCGGAGCTGCACCCGCGTCACCGTCGGCGAGCACCGACCAGGACCGGCCTCGTCCCGCTCTTTTCCTTCTCCTGCTCCACTCCCCCCCGTGCTCATCTCTCTCTCCCGTGCATAGGAACACCATGACCGCGCCCAAGCTTTGCCTCGTTCCCAGCCGCCGCTTGCTTCGTCGTCGTGGCTCCAACCCCGCCGTCGCCCCGTTCTCTGCAAGCTGTGCCGGTGCTGCCGCAGCAGCGCCGCCATGGACACCGAGCCGCGACGAATCCGACCTCCTCCCGTTCCCCTGCTTCGGATCTGGTGCTCCACACCCCTTCCTTGCGCCTGCGTCCTCCTGCTCGTCGCCGTGGCCGACGGCCTCCTGAACCTGCTGATGGCCAAGCCCCATCGCGCTGTGCCTGTCTAGCCTCTGCTTCGAGCAGAGGAGGATGATGACTGTCCCGCCTCCGTGGCGCCGCCGCGGCAAGCCCCCCGCCGCCACCTCACCAAGCCAGCCGGCCTGCTTCCTCCTCTGCGCCGCCCGCGAGTCCCTCCTCGCCGGCCTCTGCTTCTCTGCTCGGATCGAAGCCCCGGCCTCTCTCTGCATCGGCGAAGCAGAGAGGCTCGCTGACTTCGCTGCGTCGTTGACCCGTCGCCCGCGGCTGGGTCTTCTTGCACAGGGCCCAGCGACACCAGATCCAGCGCTAGCGAGGCCAGCCTCCCAGGCCCAAGCCGGCCCCTCTTGGGCCTCCTCCACCTGGGCCATGCCCCGAACGGCCCAGCTTCCAGCGCGCCCAAGCCCAGCTTCACCACCGGCCCCCCCTCCTGCAGCCTCCCCACCAACCGGGCCTTGGCCCAGGGTGAGCAGACCCCTCCCCCTCTCCTGTGCACTTTGGGCCAGACAGATTCGGCCCGTGGTTGTTTTTTTTTTTCCGTTCTGCGAATTTTTCTATTATCCTGTGATTTACCAGTTTTGCAGAAAAACCCTTCATGATCATGCATTTAATAACTCACAAACGGTGCATTGGATTAAAACAAACTTTATATGTAAAATGCTTAGTTTTTCATCTAGTTTCATAATATGCCATTTTCATCCATGTTTGAAATGTTAAAAATGTTGTTTGTGTTAATTTGCTCAAATGCCATGTTAAAATGTTTTATTTCATAACTAAATAACCGTAACTCGATTTTAATAAACTTTATATGTAAATGGGGTGGAAAATGCCTAGATTAACGTGGTCCACTTTATTTTCCTGTTTAACAACTTTAAAATATGGTTTAGGGCAGAACAGTACCAAATTCATAATTTGCATATGAGGATTTTCCTAATTGTTGTTTGTTCTTCCGCCTCATTTAAACTTGCCTAGGTAGGTAGTTTTGTTATGCTTCACCCTTGCCATGTTAATCAACATTTAATATTGTTGGGTAGCTTAAACAAGAGAGAACTAAATAATTGATGTGGTGTTCAGTCAATATGCAACTCGTTGCATATTGAGCTCCACTTAACTTGTAGTTTTGTGTGTTGCGCTTGCCATGCCATGCCTCATTAAACCGGACATGCATCATATTTGTTTGTGCATCATGCCATGATTATGCTTGTGTGTTCACCATGTTGTTTGCTTCTTTCCGGCTTGCTTCTCCCGTTAGCTTCGGTTCCGTTCCGGAGTTGTGAGGATTCGTTCGACTTCGTCCGTTTGTCTTCTTCATGGACTCGTTCTTCTTCCTTGCGGGATTTCAGGCAAGATGACCGCTACCTTGGATCTCACTACTACCATTGCTATGCTAGTTGCCTCGTTCTTTTGCTATGCTGCGCAACCTATTACCTGTTTGTCCAGCCATCCCAAATTGCCATGAACCTCTAACCTTTGACACCATTCCTATGCAAACCGTTGTTTGGCTATGTTACCGCTTTGCTCGGCCCCTCTTATAGCGTTGCTAGTTGCAGGTGAAGTTGAAGATTTCTCCATGGTGGACAGGGTTTATGTTGGGATATCACAATATCTCTTATATTATTAATGCATCTATATATTTGGTAAAGGGTGGAAGGCTCGGCCTTATGCCTGGTGTTTTGTTCCACTCTTGCCGCCCTAGTTTCCGTCATACCGGTGTTATGTTCCCGGATTTTGTGTTCCTAATGCGGTCGGGTGATTTATGGGACCCCCCTGACAGTTCGCTTTGAATAAAACTTGTCCAGCAAGGCCCAACCTTGGTTTTACCATTTGCCTCACCACCACCTATCCTTTTCCCTTGGGTCGGCCAACCCGAGGGTCATCTTTATTTCAGCCCCCCCCGGGCCAGTGCTTGTCTAAGTGCTGGTTCGAACCGAGTAGACTGCGGGGCCCCCTCGGGGCAACTCGAGGTCTGGTTTTTACTCGTAGGATGTCTCATCCGGTGTTGCCCTGAGAACGAGATATGTTCAGCTCCTATCGGGATTGTCGGCGCATCGGGCGGCTTTGCTGGTCTTGTTTTACCATTGTCGAAATGTCTTGATGTACTGGGATTCCGAGACTAATCGGGTCTTCCTGGGTGAACGTCTATTCCTTCGATGATCGCGAGAGCTTGTCATGGGCTAAGTTGGGACACCCCTGCAGGGTTTAAACTTTCGAGAGCCGTGCCCGCGGTTATGTGGCAGATGGGAATTTGTTAATGTCCGGTTGTAGACAACTTGACACTTGATCCGAATTAAAACACATCAACCGAGTGTGTAGCCGTGATGGTCTCTTCTCGTGGAGTCCGGAAGTGAACACGGTTTCGTGTTATGTTTGACGTAAGTAGGTGTTCGTGATCACCTCTTGATCATTGCTAGCTTCACGACCGCCCCGCTTGTTTCTCTTCTCGCTCTCATTTGCGTATGTTAGCCACCATATATGCTTAGCCTGCGCAACCTCACCACTTTACCCCTTCCTTTCCCATTAAGCTTTGCTAGTCTTGATACCCATGGTAATGGGATTGCCGAGTCCTCGTGACTCACCGGATACTTCCAAAACCAGTTTGCGGTGCCTATGTTACCGAAAGCGGTGACACAATCAAGCTCAAGGAGGAGCTCGATGAAGATCTTGCCTTTGTGTTGTTTAGTTCTAGTTGATCAAGTGGAGCCCGGTTGGGGTCGATCGGGACTTTATGTCGATTTGGGGTTCTTCTTTTGTTTTGGTTCCGTAGTCGGACCTTGATTGTATCTGGATGATGTAACTGCTTTATTCATGTATTTGTGTGAAGTGGCGATTGTAAGCCAACTATGTATCTTTTTCCCTTATGTATTACATGGGTTGTGTGAAGATTACCTCACTTGCGACATTGCTTTCAATGCGGTTATGCCTCTAAGTCGTGCTTCGACACGTGGGAGATATAGCCGCATCGAGGGCGTTACACTATACCTGTTGGTATTTGTGCGGATGTGCCTGTTGTGGTTGCAAACGTTACTATTTTAACGGACTTTGTTATTCTTGATATTCCCGAGGATGATAGTATGCCTATTATTATTGGAAGACCTTTCCTTAATACTGCAGGGGCTGTTATTGATTGCACCAAAGGCAATTTCACTTTTCATGTTAATGGCAATGAGCACATGGTACATTTTCCGATGAAACAACCTCAAGTTTATAGTATCAACCCTATTGGAAAAATTCCATCGATTATATTTGGAGGTTTCGAATTTCCTCTCCCTACTGTCAAGAAAATGTATGATATTCTTATTGTTGGGGATTTTCATATCCCCGTTGAGGTAACTTAGTATCATTCAAAATTTCTCCGTTTCCGGGATTATTCGGAATGAGTTTGTTAACAAGACTTGATCAACCTCGTTAGTGGGTTCATTTTGATGATCACAAGACGGATGGAACTAGAAGCACAACCTTCTGTACCCTCTTTATACTTTCTGTTATTTAGCAGAAACAAAGTAAACTAATATTTTTCTGTCTGTTTCCTGACTTATCCGTGCAATATAAAAATATCCCAACATAAAATCTTTAGAATGCCATGCCAATTTAATATGATTTTTTGGGGAATATTTAAGAATTTTCTGTGCAAAAATTACCACGAGGGGAGCTGCCACCTGGCCACGAGGGTGGAGGGCGCGCCATACCCCCCTGGGCGCCCCCCTACCTCGTGGGCCCACGGTGGCCCTCCTCCACTTATTCCGGCACCCATCTTCTTCCTCTGTCTCACACAAACACGAAAAACCAACTCAAGCACGAGTTCCAAATTTCGTTCTTGTGATTTTCGATCTCCTTGCTCAAAGCACCTCTTGCAAAACTGCTTGGGGAGATTGTTCCTTGGTATGTGACTCCTCCATTGGGCCAATTAGTTTTTGTTCAAGTGCTTTATTCATTGCAAATTTGGGCTGCATAGGTGAACATGTTCCTGAGCTTGCATGTCAAATTTATATGGTTCCAAGTAGTTCCAATGCTTTATATAGGCTCTAGGCACTTGTGGGAGTTGTTGCTATCAATCTTATTGAAGTTGGTTCACTTTTATTTGAAGTTACTAAAAATTTTAGATTGTTTCGGAAATAATGAAGAGACTTTTGAGGGGCTCGTCAAGCCGAAGCTCCAAGGAAAAACAAAAGGAAGAAGAGGAGAAGCCCAAATTTAATTTTCCTCGCGCCGCGGAGGTCCGGCCGTGTGAATGGCCCTTCGATGACTTCTTGAGAGCCGGGATTTATGAGGATTTCTGTTTATTGATTGAGAACGCCGGCCTCACCAACTTCCTCCACGACCAACGTCATTAGTATCTCTTACTCACAAATACTTTTGTGCAAAACTTCTACTTTTTCCTAAGAAATCACCTCCAACAGTAGAGTTTCATTTATATGACGTTGTTAAAGAGATGACATTAGCTGAATTCTGCGAGGTTTGCAGAATACCCTTTGAGGGCACCTTAGATGAACGCCACCGTAATGAAGTATAAGCTTTTATTAACACTATCACGGTGGGAGAAACCAGGAAGGTTTCTAACGCGAGGATCACTAGCATACATTATCCTGTTTTACGCTACTTTGCCTTATTTGCTAGTCGTTGCTTGATTGCACGCGGGAACTATGGGAACCTTAGTATTCCGGATATTATTATTTTGCTACATGGTTTATACCGCAATAACTCTGTGAGTATGGGTGGAATTGTTGCTCGACGGTTAAGTCTGAACCATACTAAGGGCCCCATCTTTGGAGGCATTTATGCTTCACGCCTAGATGAACATTTTGAAATACCTATTAGGCATGAGGAGAAAGAAGAAACAACGCTGCCCCGTGCTTATTTAGATCATAAGAGTATGATAGCACATGATTTTCTTGTTAAGAGTAGCGATGGGGAGCTCAAATATAAATTATACTTTGATAAACATCACCCTGAGACTATTACCTTGCCTGCTCCTTCTTTGTTTAACTTGTTTGCAGAACCTCACATCACTCCGTGGTCGGCTGTTCAAGCCTATCGGAACCCTGCACCAGCCCCGGAGCCGGAGCCACAATGAGCCTCCGTGACTATCTGTTTATTATTGGGATCCAGAGGAGGCTACCAGCCAGTGGTAGTCAGAGTCTTCTTCGTCACACTACGACCCCAGCTACACTTACGGGTATCCGCTAGGCCATCCCTGGCAATAGACCAACTTAGGCCAAAAGCCTAAACTTGGGGGAGTACGTATTTCCCACCGACATTACATTCATGTTCACACACACACTCATTGCTAGATGTCGGTGCTCATACTTTTTCACTGTAATATCCATGCTAGTTTAAATTTCTTTTTCCTGCTTTCTTCTTGTGTGTTTGATAAACTTTAAGAAAAACCAAAAAAATTAGTTATTTACTTTCCATGCTTGTTGTAGAACTAAAAAGAAAACCCAAAAATATTTCCCGTTCTTCTTTTACTTGTTAGGAGCTTTCCTGTGTAAATAGTTTTTATTTTCTTTTCCGTTCTTTGGGGGTCGAGAAGACCATATTGAAAATGCTTAGTGGCTCTTATATGCATTATTGTTTATTTAACTTAGAGCCCATATTACTTGTCTTCTCTCTTGAGTTGAATGCTTGCAGATTCCAGCTTAGTCCAATGCACGTGCACTCTTATTATTATACACACCGTTCGGTCGTGCAAGTGAAAGGCAATGATGATGATATATGATGGACTTATTGGGAAGAGAAAAGCTGGTATGAACTCGACCTTTTTGTTTTTGTAAATATGATGATTCATCGTTCTTGATTCAGCTATTATGAAGTAAACATATTTGCAATGACATTTAGAGGTTATAGTTGCTTGTGCCATGCTTGATTAGCTATGAGTTATAATGGTTTACCTTGCGTGCCAATATGCTATTAGAATGATTATGATGTGGTATGATGGGGTGGTATCCTCCTTTAAAAGCATTGAGTGACTCGACTTGGCACATGTTCACGCATGTAGTTGAATCCACTCAACATAGCCTTCATGATATTTATGTTCATGGTGGATTATATCCTACTCATGCTTGTACTCGGTGTGAATTAATTTTAATGCATGTTTACAACTGTTGTCGCTCTCTCAGTTGGTCGCTTCCCAGTCTTTTGCTAGCCTTCACCTGTGCTAAGCGGGAATACTGCTTGTGCATCCAAACTCCTTAAACCCCAAAGTTATTCCATATGAGTCCACTATACCTACCTATATGCGGTATTTACCTGCCGTTCCAAGTAAATTTGTATGTGCCAAACTCTAAACCTTCAAATAAACATTTTGTTTTGCATGCTCGAATAGCACATATGTCAACTAGAGCTGCCCTTATCTTCCGTGTTAGGCGGGTTATTCTCAAGAGGAGTGGACTCCGCTCCTCATTCACGAGAAACTGGCTGGTATCTGGGATGCCCAGTCCCATGCTTTGTGCAAACTAAATCAAAATAACTGCAAACAAAACTCCCCTTGGGACCCGTTGAATGTTGGAGGCACTCGTTGTTTCGAGCAAGCCATGGATTGATGCTTGTGGAGGAAGGGGAGTAAAAAATTTCCCATTCTGTTTGGGAACCGCCTATAATCTGTTTAGCATGGAAGATATCATCATCTTTTAGTTGTTATGTTGACAATGAAAGTATGCCGCTCAAAATATAATTTATCTCTATTTCAAAACCGAGCTCTGGCACCTCTACAAATCCCTGCTTCCCTCTGCGAAGGGCCTATCCATTTACTTTTATGTCGAGTCATCACCCTTCTTATTAAAAAGCACCCGCTGGAGAGCACACTGTCGTTTGCATTCATTATTATTGGATTATATTGGGTATGACTTGACTAGATCTCTTTTACCATGAATTACAATGTTTAGTCAGTCCTTGATCTTTAAAGGTGCTCTGCATTTATGTTTTGCGGTCTCAGAAAGGGCTAGCGAGATACCATTTTGTTATATCACGTTATGATTATTTTGAGAAAGTGTTGTCACCCGAGTTTTAATATTATAGTTCGCTAGCTGATTATGCTATTGATATGAGTAATTGTGAGACCTACATGTCATTGTGAGTATGGTTAGTTCATAATAATTGGTGAAACTTGAATGCTGGCTTTTCATGTTTACAACAACAAGAGCAAACAGAGTTTGTAAAAGTTTTTCTTTTTCTCTTTCAGTTTGTCAACTGAATTGCTTGAGGAAAAGCAAGGGTTTAAGCTTGGGGGAGTTGATACGTCTCCGTCGTATCTACTTTTCCAAACACTTTTGCCGTTGTTTTGGACTCTAACTTGTATGATTTGAATGGAACTAACCCGGATCGACGCTGTTTTCAGCAGAATCGCCATGGTGTTGTTTTTGTGCAGAAAATAAAATCCTCGGAATGTCCTCAAACTCCACGGAACACCTTAGAAAAATAAAGAAAATCCTCGCAAAAGATGAAGACCAGGGGCCCACACCCTGCTCACGAGGTGGGGCGCCCTCGGGTGCGCCCCACCTCGTGGCCCCCCTGGTGGCCGTCTGACGCCAACTCCAACTCCATATATTGGCTTTTGCGGAGAAAAAAAATCAGAGAGAAGAAATCATCGTGTTTTACGATACAGAGCCGCCGCCAAACCCTAATCTCTCTCGGGAGGGCTGATCTGGAGTCTGTTCGGGGCTCCGGAGAGGGGGATTCATCACCGTCGTCATCATCAACCATCCTCCATCACCAATTTCATAATGCTCACTGCCGTGTGTGAGTAATTGCATCGTAGGCTTGCTGGACGGTGATGGGTTGGATGAGATTTATCATGTAATCGAGTTAGTTTTGTTAGGGTTTGATCCCTGGTATCCACTATGTTCTGAGATTGATGTTGCTATGACTTTGCTATGCTTAATGCTTGTCACTAGGGCCCGAGTGCCATGATTTCAGATCTGAACCTATTATGTTTTCATGAATATATGTGAGTTTTAGATCCTATCTTGCAAGTCTATCGTCACCTACTATGTGTTATGATTCGGCAACCCCAAAGTGACAATAATCGGGACCACTCCCGGTGATGACCATAGTTTGAGGAGTTCATGTATTCACTATGAGCTAATTCTTTGTTCCGGTTCTCTATTAAAAGGAGGCCTTAATATCCCTTAGTTTCCAATAGGACCCCGCTGCCATGGGAGGGTAGGATAAAAGATGTCATGCAAGTTCTTTTCCATAAGCACGTATGACTATATACGGAATACATGCCTACATTACATTGATGAACTGGAGCTTGTTCTGTGTCACCCTATGTTATAACTGTTACATGACGAACCACATCCGCATAATTATCCATCGCTAATCCGGTGCCTACAAGTTTTCCATATACTGGTTCTCGCTTATTTACTTTTCCGTTGCTACTGTTACAATCACTACAAAATACCAAAAACATTACTTTTGCTGTCTTTACTTTTGTTACCGTTACCACCACAATCATATTACTTTGCTACTAAACACTTTGCTGCTGATATTAAGTTTCAGGGTGTGGTTGAATTGACAACTGAGCTGCTAATAATTGAGAATATTCTTTGGCTCCCCTTGTGTCGAATCAACAAATTTGGGCTGAATACTCTACCCTCAAAAACTGTTGTGATCCCCTATACTTGTGGGTTATCACGATGCATGTGGTGCCATGTAGGCAGGCAGCTGAGGTGGCGCGGTGGTGGTGCCTCCACGAAGGGCTGCATGTTGCCACACAGGAGTCTGCCCAGCTGGTTGGGTCGGCAGCTGCATGCGAACGGCGGCGGATACTTGGTCAAGGCGTGGGCTGGCAAAGTGCCCTGGCAGCAGCTTTGGCGAGGGCCTTGCGGGTGTCCCGCAAGGGTCTTGCTGCCTTATGGCGTCCCCTGCAAGGATCTTGCCGGGGTCTTGTGGGTTTCTTCGGTGAGGATGGTTGCCTTCCTGTCCTCATTTGATCTTAACTATTCTTTGTCTTCACAAAGATCTGCATGCCACCACGGAGGTGCCTCCCGAGCCTTGTCCCAATGCGTTTGTTTAGCATTGGTGGGCTCAAAGGTGGCTCACTCAGCTGGTGTGGGCGAGCTGACCCAGCAAGGGTCTTGCCGGGGCCGCTAAAGCTGCCCCGGCAAGGGTCCTTGCCAGGGAAACCTGCTTCGTCCATTCAATCTTTGTGGCCTTGGTCCTTGTCATTGCTTTGTTTGTCTTGTGCCTTCGGCTTCTCTCCGGCTTCCCTTTCCTGCCCTGTTATGTGTGGCCGTAGCGAGTGGCTCTGACTGCCCGTGCACAAGTAAAGGGGTCAAAAGGAGAGCCCCTACTTTTATACACCGACAGTGTGCGATCTCCATGATTCACTTATGCATCCTCTCCATCGATGTGCTTCTGAGAGGTGTGGTGCTGGATTTGGAAGATGAGAGGAGAGACGATGGTCTAGCAATGGAGATGAGGGATAGGCGAGATGGCGGTTTTGCAATGCAGAAGACAGAGAGGCGATACAGATGTTTTGGAATGGAGAAATGGAGAGGAGAGGGGGTGGTTTTGCAATGGAGAAGAGGGAGAGGAGCGTGCGACCGTGATTTAGGATTGGATGAGGGCTGGCGCGCTGTGACTCGATCAAAATCAAAATCAATTTACCCTTCAATTAAGAAAGCGACCCCAGTTTAACTAGTCTTCCTTGTATTCTGGGTCATATTCGACCATGATTTTAACAAACAAAATATATGTTATACGTTGGAAAAATAACATAATTTGAAAGTACATTCAGATACGAACCAAACTGTACAATTTCAGATGACATGCATTCAAATTTTTCTTGTCTTCTACTCTTATAGAAAGCAGAGTTGGTGATGATGGTGTGCCTGCCATCCTACAATATTGGCCGTCCGATTTATATTTGACAGATAGGAAGGAAACTATGGCAATTTTGCAAAAGGATACCCACGACTGTGTCGTTCATCCTTATATCCTATAACTTCATTGTTGAGTAACTAAAAAAGGAATCCTCTGGAACAATCTGGCATGGTGGTTGTTGCTAGCGTCGTCCAACCCCATGCCTCCGCTGAGTTCGACCACCAATCACCATCGCGTCCCACTCCTCCTCACCTTATCTCTGATCTTTCTCAAGATATCTTTTTTCGATGAAATTCTCGAGATATCATTAATTTTTACACATGGGATTACTCCTGCATGGGTCAATCACAATAGGTGTTTTGTAAAAAAATGCATCTTGATGTTTCGTGCAATGCACGGGCATCTTGGTAGTTGCTTGTCAAAGTGCGTGGTCAAAATTTGACCAAAATATGCAAAACAAAAAAAACTTCTTCCAAGACCAGCGCCGCTCCTCTCTTCATAAACCACTGCCGCTCCTCTCTTGTTCCAATCCAAAACCAGTGCCTCTCCTCTCCTCTTCTATTTCAAAACCACCACCGCTCCTCTCCTCTTCCAATCCAAAATCAGCGCCGCTCCTCGCCTCTTCCATTTCAAAACCATCGCCGCTCCTCTCCGGTTCTAATCCAAAACCAGCGCTGCTCCTCTCCTCTTCCATTCAAAAACCACCGCCAATGAGTGAAGGTTTTGTGCAGAAGTAGATCGATAGAGGAATACAACCGATACGAGTGGCTCGCAGGCGACGACCCTATGAAGCTAGCCAGGATGTTGGAGATACAGTCTTGGTTTGACAACCCGGAGCAATTGGCAACGTCGGCGAAAGCGATGGCCAAAAATCTGGAAAAGAGCGAAAAGGAGGCGATACACGGGAAGGGAGTTGTGAGGGAGTAGATAGAGGTGTTCCTCTGGGCCATGGAGCAAACAGATTCACCGGATCTGATAGTGAGGCACCGGTGGTGGGATTATCGATCAAAGATGGAGCATCCACCAGAGATTGAAGGATCAAGCATCTACACACTACTGCAGGATGCTGCTAACGCGACAGTGCGATCAGAGACTCTTCAACAAAACTCTGTGTGATGCAATAATCACAACCAGTGGTGTAAAAACCCATCAAAAAGGTGCAAAACGTTTGTGCTGATGGATGCATCAAACACGGTTCAGATTTTGGTTGCGTGTGCGATGCAAGGCATACGGTTCAGTTAAATTAACTGTTTGTGATGAGGAGGAACAAAAGAAACGGGCTGACAGATGAAGGTGTGTGCGATATACAGCATACGCCTCACTCAGATGAACTATTTGTGATTAGGAAAAACAAAAGAAACGGTCAGCCAGATTAAGGTGTGTGTGATATATGGCATGCAGTTCACTTGGATGAACTATTTGCGTTGAGACAAGAGAACATAAACGGTTCAATATAACAAGATGTGTGTGATACGCGGCAAACAGGTCTTTAATCAGGAATATGTGTGAAGACCGATAATAACACAGACGATTGCTTCTAATAAGATGCGAAGAGGATTGCTCTATCAACACAACATTTATTGGCCATTGGGGGACGAACGGTCATCCGGATACGCCATAAGGAAGCGAAGAGGCATCCTATATCAGCAAGGACTAGCTGTTCCACCAGTAGCTCATGTAATAGAACTAACATTTAAGTGTGCTCAGGCTGGAGCAGTCATCAAATGGGTGTCTGGATGGGAAGGTGTGTTGATGTTAAATTAACTGATAGGATAGGTCATTTCGGTCAAATGACTGAAATGTCCCATCCTCTCATGTAATTTAACCTCCAGGTCCTTGTTTTTATTTTATTTTATTTTTTAACATATGTTAAAGAAGGTCTACCGCACTACTTTTTGACAGTGTGTATACCTGGCATACAGTTGATCCATCCAACCTGTTTGTGATGGAATGAGCCGTGTGTGTTGTGGGCAAACGCTTGCTAGTGTACAATCATTTGCAATTGATGAATTCTTCACTGACGGGTTCCCTAGGTTGGTCCGTGTTCATCTCGTCATCATCAACTTCTTGTGCTAGCTCGATGTTCCTTATATGCCAAGTTTCCATTAATTGATGGTGTTTTCTAAACACGTCACTGTTTCCCAGCATTTCCTCATCTGTTTCCCGCCACCCAGCAATATTGCGCATAAACCTAGGTGCGGCGCGGCGCACGGAGGCAACAAGCGCAGCCTGTAGCACATCCACCTTTTCCAAGCATGCCAACCCACCAAAGCGTTGCCTCTACCATCAACCTCGTCAACGACGAAAACTAGAAGGCGCCTTAGCCCATAGACGACGCGGCGCTCCCCGACAACGCGATGGACGAGCCGTGTTGCGCGTCATCGCCAGGGTTGAGCAGACCCTTGGCGCATGGTGCTTCAATGTCGCAGACCAAGATAGGCATGTGAGCACCGAGAGGTTGCAGCTCGACGCACAACGTGATCAATGGCGCACCGCAGAGCAAGCTAGCTAGGTGCGTCTGCGCCGATAGGCTGCGGCTTACCGCATGACGAGACCATTGGAGTGCCGCAGAGCGAGCGGCGCGGCGTGCCGCACAGCAAGAGCGGATCCATCGGTGCTTGCCTGCAGGCGACAGGGCGTCGCAGCTGGGTACATGTCCCGTTAGTATCCCCATTTCTATGCATTGTACTTGCACCAGAGGCCGGAAACGCCATACTTGCACTGAACGCCTGCCGCATCGTTCGCATGGGTCGCCCCGTTCGCCTTGTCCGTGGCCCGCTCGATGCCAACGCGCTAGTCGGTAGGCTCAACCACCTCCTTGGCCCAGGTGTCCACCTGGGAGCAGTAGAAGAACATGGTCGTCGCATCCTTGAGGTGGTGATCTCCGATGAAATAGCCAACTTGGAGCTCGAGATCATGCTCCAAATATACCGTGAGCCTGTCGACCGCTTGGACGAACGCCTGCACGAGTTCAGGCAGAGCCAAAGCTACCGTAGGCAAGGGCTGCTAGTAATGGTCTCATGGATGCGTTTTATTTTGTTGAGTCGTTTCGACGTGGATAGCTATGTATTCACATCAATCATAGTATTGCTCTATTTATTGCTCTGTTTCAATGTGTGTACTCTATTTTCCGTTCTTATATGTTCTATTTCAATGTGTGTTTATAGGCTTTCCATTCTGTATATGTGGATGATAACAGATAGATTCAAATCTATTATATACATAATACAGAAGTCAAACAAGCCATCACGTTCATCCACATGTATTAAATTATCTTAATCGTCAATTTTATAAATCAACGGTTAAGATTTAAAATATATAGCGTTACGTACAAATATAGTTGTGTACAAACAATTTGGCATGTCATGTAAAAACAGGTGGACACATCTTTCATTGAAGTAGTATGTTTTTTCTATTAAAAAAGAAGATTAAAACATGAAAAGTTTTAGGTACAACAATTGTCATGTAAAATAGACACGTGCAATCACTTCAAAGTATGTACATGTTATAATCAAGCACGTACCACATATTAAAGAGATTGACTACGAAAAAAAAAGAGATTGACTACGAAATTGGAAAGAAAAAAAATCGGCTAGAGGTTTCCTAATCTCTTCACGACTCTTTACTAAAAAAATACTCCACATAAGACTCGGATTAAGATTTAAAATATATAGCGTTACGTACAAACATAGTTGTGTACAAACAATTTGGCATGGCATGTAAAAACAGGTGGACACATCTTTCATTGAAGTAGTATGTTTTTTCTATTAAAAAAGAAGATTAAAACATGAAAAGTTTTAGGTACAACAATTGTGATGTAAAATAGACACGTGCAATCACTTGAAAGTATGTACATGTTATAATCAAGCACGTACCACATATTAAAGAGATTGACTACGAAAAAAAAGAGATTGACTACGAAATTGGAAAGAAAAAAATCGGCTAGAGGTTTCCTAATCTCTTCACGACTCTTTCCTAAAAAAATACTCCACATAAGACTCGGATTTATCTCCTTATTATAAGCAAAAAGAGATTGACCATTAAACGGTTGGAAAGGAAAAAACGACCAGAGAGTTTCCTAATATGAGTCGGAAATTAAACAAGGAAACAAATATTTCGGTTTTATCTCCTTATATAGGCAAAAAAAATTGACTACCAATTTGAAAAATAAGTTAGGTTGGAAAGGTGCGTAATTATATGAAATTAATAATTAAATCAGGAAACGAATATTGGCTATTTTGTACGTACGACAGACTTGAGACAAGACCATCAATCTCCACGGAGACTAGGTGCAAAGAATTTGAAAAATAACTTAGGTTGAAGAGTTGAGCAATTATAGGAAATTAATAATTAAATAAGGAAATGAATATCGGAAATTCCTTTTGGAGCTCGAGCTCCAGTGAGGCCTCCAGATTCAAATTTGAAATTTCATTGAAATTCGTATTTTTACATTTCAAAAAATTCTGAAAAAAATCACAGATATACATGAAGGCATAATACACATTTGTGTAAATTTTCAGTTCAAAATACATTGAAATGAGGGCTGTGCAAAAAAGACAAATCTGGGGCTGTTTAACACATGATACTATTCATCCTCCCAGGCCATGGATTTGTCTTTTTTGTACAGGTCGCAACTCAAGGTATTTCATCATGAATTTTTACACACATGTGAGTTACATCCTTACATACACGCATATTTTTTTTCAGAATTTTTTGAACCATAAAAGTTTGAATTTGAATTTTTCAAAAATAAAGGCCTCCATGGAGCTCGGCCTCCAAAACGCCTTTCTCAATGAATATTGGCTAGTTTATACGTACGATAGACTTGAGATAAGACCATCAATCTCCAGGGAGACTAGGTGCAAACCGCACCTTAGTTGGCCGGGTGCGTAGGAAGACAGTCATCGTCGTTTCATCTCGCAAAAAAAAGACAATTCGTTCCTAATGCTAACTTTTTTTGAGCAACGTTCCTAATGCTAATTAGGCCACTAGGCCACGAAACCACGCCCACGCGGGAGAAAAAACACTAGATTATCAGATCACTAGCCAGACTAACGTCGTACACCTGAGACCATCATCATTGGGCCAGAATTTTGAGGGCGCTGCTGCACCTCTTCATCATGTTAGAGTAGAACACTCAGAAACATTTCAATGTGTCAAGGTGTGTCAAATCTATCAATGTGTCATTCCCGAAACAAAAAAAAGAATATTTGTGTCCATATTTACCGATTTTCTCTTTTAGGATCCGTTTGGATTAAGTGTGATTTTTTTTCGCTATGCAAAATTTGGCTCAAGGTTGCTAAAAAACATGGAGCGCACAAAAAATACCACCAACCCAAACAATCCATATTTTGGCAAGAACAAATTACTTATCAAATTATGCAAGCGAGCATATAACAATTCAAATTTACTTCTGCTAGATATAACAAGAGTAGAAGAACGAACATGAACCAATTTAGAAACAAATCAATTGTCAAATGATGCAAGCGAGCATATAACAATTCCAATTTGTTTTGCTAGATATAGAAACAGTAGAAGAACGAGCTTGAACTAATTTAGAAACCGCACTCTAATTCAAAAGAATCTTAAAGAATATTTGCAGGACTACTTTACTTAGTTTTTTTCTAAATAAGGGCCATATTATAATGATTGCAGTCTAGAGACCAGTATGAGGGATGCATATTTCTGTGCAAGGGACTACATGCTTTCTCAATGGACATGAGAAGCCAGCAACTGAAACCGAGATGCAGGTCAACATTGGCATCAAAACAAAGAAATAATATTATGTACTCAAACATTATGGCGCAACTACGAAAGGCTTGCACTATAAAACATTTATTATTATTATATCAAATATAAATATCCATAAATAATATTCTTGATTTCATATTATATCAAGCCACGACTTTTCATTTTTCTAAGAAAGACAAATCAAAGTATGCAAATGTGTGGGCCACCTCATAGATAATAATGCAGAAGTATCAGATACTTTGAGTACTAACAGAGCACACATGACGCAAACACAACAGTTCAAAAAATAAAATAAACTGCAAAATGGAAAACATTCAAAAAA
Organism: Aegilops speltoides; assembly: GCA_021437245.1. NCBI lineage: Eukaryota > Viridiplantae > Streptophyta > Magnoliopsida > Poales > Poaceae > Aegilops > Aegilops speltoides. The sequence goes on from CM038147.1 coordinate 161,274,144, forward strand.
TATATTTCCCATAGGTAAGTTAAGTTGCCATCCTTGGACATTATTGACTGTGGCAAAATCTACTATCGTGGTCAAAATATATAATTCACTAAACCTCATATGCAGCCCATCGCCATAAGCTGGGGGGTTGACACAGTCATTGAGAAAAATATAATGCAATCAAATCCTATAAATTTTGTTTGATTCCATACAATATCATATGGATAAGGAACCAAGATGCGACAAAAAGAAAGAAACACATGAGATTTTATGTGAGAATAATGAATTTTCTATGATGAAACAAAAAAACATATTGTGTCCCTGGTCAATAGGGAAACATAACAGAAGCATAAACGAGGAGGATGAGACTACTACTAGGAATATAAATGATTGGAAAAAAAGTAAGAACTACTTTTTCAAGGCAATGATAAGTGCTAATGCTATATGAAATACAAATAAAGAAATCACTATTTCATCTAAAGGCGGTCTTCGGTGAATCAAAATTTGGACAACTAAGAACCGATAAACATTTGCTATTTAATTGAACAACACAGAGCATTACTCATACCCAAGAGAGGTTGGCGTCCCTAATCCATAATAATCCACCAAGCCAGTTAAAATTTTGAACATATAATTCTAGCATATAACCATTAAAATTTTCACTTTTTGACGCAAAGTGAAACATGCAGTAATTTTTGCTAAATAAATAGATCATGTATTGAAGTACTATGTACTTTTAGAATAAAAGATGACAGCAACAATAAGTCTAGCCGCGCAAATGCGCGGGTGACCCTGCTAGTTAGTAACAAAAATAGATAGAAAATGAAATTCATAACATATATAATATTACTTGTTCACTAGTTCATCACAGAATATATATAATATCATCACATATACGTGATGATACTTAACTACTAGGTAGAATGCATAAAATTGAAAACAAACAATACTAAAACTAATAATCCCTCCTGGGGCCAGTATTGCGGCAGCCCCTTGACAGCAGCACCGTGGTGTGCGGCGTCTTCCCATAGCGGAGGCAGTACTCCACCTCCTCCGCCTCACAGCGCTTCATGTGTCGATCTGCTTCTTGCAGGTAGACGAGCCCAAACGATATTGCTATTTTGTTCGGCGCCCACCGTAGCTCCTCGTCGGTGCCACGCTGGAGCTTATCGACCTAGCTCCATGCATCGACGAGGCTCCTAGCGCCTTTGGCCTTCCTTGTGAAGTACTCGTCTTCGTACACCTCCTCCGCACGATGACGCGCCCGCCCCAACCTCCGCCGCCTCCTTTATCCAGACGGCATCACGGGCTTCACAGGACGCCTGGTACTTGGCATCCTCCTCCGCCATCTCCTTGAAAGCCACTTGCCTGGCTTTCTCAGCCGGCGGCAGCGGCTTCCAAAGACAAAGATCATACTGGCCCCAAAACTAATCCAAAGTTGGTGGGTCCAGCGCAACCTCGTCCGACAGCGCGTAGGTGTCCTCGTCGCTACTCTTCGAGTTAGCGTCCTCAGGGGAGGCAACGCCTCTTCGGCGCGTGGGCAGACTGGCGGCACCATGGAAGAGATTTGAGAGAGAGAGAGAGAAGGCGAGCAAGGGGAGGATCTAGATGAGAATGCAGGTGGGACGACGTGAGCAAAGTAGTATTTATTGGCGGACGGAATCAATATCGACGGGAACAGTACACACGCGGTCGCTGGAATTTACGAGTACTGTGGTGTGAATTACACATTATTCCCGCAGCAAAATCTGTGTGTGAACATAATAGCTGACGGTTCCCAATGCCGAACCATGTCTGATTAATAAAGCCTGCCACTCACCTTCCAAACCTCGAGGCGCGAAATAGACTGCCAATCGTGCGGGGCCGTTCTCTTGCCAGATTTTACATTTTCTTTTTTGAACACCATATATTTACATTGTCTAATAATTTTTTAACTCGCACACAAGTACACAAATATGATTTTTTCAAACCATTATGGTTAGCCGTTGCATGTAGATGTAGTTCAAGTTTGAATTATGGTCATTGAATGGCTAGAAAATCACTTAAATGTCTTCAAAAGGTCAAATGACCCTGAAAGTTTCCAAATTTTCACATGACAGTTGTATTAGTGCATGTTACACGTAGAAAAAAATTTGAAGGCCGTAAGAGGAAGTTATCTCCCATTCGTCATCTAACATGCATTGTTCCCTCTTGGAGCCACGAGTCTTCTAGTGAGTTGCTCTGGTTTGTGAGGGGTGTATGTCCAAACTTTTGTCAAACAGGCTAATTTTTTTACCACATCCTCTTGGTGGCATGACATTATATCAAACAAGGTTTCATGTGTTTCTGATCTTTTTTTATATTTTTTGGAATTTAAATGCCATGGCACTCCATGCTTAATTGTGTCATAGCCGTTAGACCAATATGTTTGAAAATTCCTTCCAATTTACTGCACATGGAATTAAATCGCACACAAGTACACAAAATATGACTTTTCAAACCGTTATGGTTAGCTGTTGCATGTACATGTAGTTCAAATTTCAATTCCGATCATTAAATGGCTAGAAAATCACTTAAATGTCTTAAAATGTCAAATGACCCCTGAAATTTTCCAAAATTTGACTTGACAGTTGTATAAGTACTATAATTTTTCTCGTACATTTAAAACACCATCTGTTGCCACTTTACTCCAAATTCGTCTTTCACAGCTAATAAAAAATATCTACAACATCACACACAGTTGTTTTATAGGAATCATTTGCGATGAAATTATTTGGGTTTATAAGTCTTCCTCCTTAAGCTTCACCAACTCGTCTGCTCCAGTGTCGGCAACCCCCGAATCAACAAATCCCGATCCCCATTCCCGCACCCCCTTCTTGCAAAGATGACGTCGTGGAAACGCTTTGTGAAGGCCCGTACGACGGCCGCGTCCCCCCCCCCCCCCGAGCGTTGTCGCCTGCGCCAAGAGTGTGGCCGCCTACAGCAAGAGTGCCGCCACATCCGCATTGAGCACGGCCGCTTCCTCTGAGAGGACGTCTGCGGCAGCCGACAGGGCAGCTGCAACAGCCAAGACGACTGCAGCTGCTGCTGCGATGGTGGCTGCAAACGCCGAGAGCACTCGAGCTGCCGTCCGTGCCGCTGATGTCGCCCTGGCCCGGGTCGAGGCCATCCATGCCAAGATATTCTTGGCCACCTTGGAATCCAGCATGCAACCCACGTCCAAAAAGGTGGTGGTGGTCACGGATTACCTGCTTCCTCATGAGGTTTTCGAGCTGGAGCTAGAGATGCCGGAGGCGGCGGAGATCGAGGAGCACCGGGAGGAGGAGTTGCGCGTGGCACAGGTCAAGGTAGAGAAGAGTCTGTCAATCGACGAATCGGCGGTGGAGTACCAAAGAGAGCTCTGGTTTAGCTGCTACTACGAGTACTACAACCTTGAGGGCGTCGCCAAGGACGAGTTCAAGGATGTGGTCAACTTCACCAGGGGGGACGCGGAGTCCACCAACAGCGGCATGTCGCCACGACAAGTCATCGACGTCTCATCTCACACCGGTGATGCATAGGCCAGCGCGGCGGCGGATTTGTTAAAATTATACATACTTAGGCCTTGTTTTTAATGCTAAACTTTTATTAGAGCAATGTTTAGGTGAAATGGCTCTATTTATTACTAAAATTGCTCGATTCAGTAAGTCTGCTCTATGTGCTGTACGCTCTTTTGTGTGCCCAAATTAGCAAGCGATGTTAAATTATGCAATGACGTACCTGGGGTAATTTCCACCAAAATTTGAATTATCAAACTCATCCCATGCGCGTTAAGCAGAAGAAATGTTTTCAATGCACACTATTGTTCAAAGTGAATTGTGTCCGGCGGCACCGCGCACAAAGTTTCCCTCCACATTTCAAAATTTTTGGCCTACCTCCGAAATATCTAGCCTGCCCCCTCCCCATCCCCTTTTCTCCCCGACCACAAGTCACATTTCCCCTATTTTACCCTTCCTTCCTTCCTTCCAAAGCTATAGGTGCTTCCTCGCTTGCTTCCTCGCTCTCGCCGTCTAGCATCCTACCGCCGGGGTCGCCATGGTCTTCTTCAAAGACCTCTCTAGCGGTTCCTCCGACGACGACGACTCCTTCACGACCCGGGTATGCCCCTCTTCTCTCTCTCATGCTAAGACTTGGAATGAAGGATTTTTACCGGCCCTGTGGTCGATTTGAGTGTTTCTTCCGCTTGTAGTTCCCTAGGACCATCGGCTGCAACGAATGGAGCAGGGTGGCTGAAGATCTGTCAGCTCATTGTCACCATCAATCTCCATGCATGAAGCTAGTTGCGTTTGAATCTGTGGACAGTGGGGGGAAGTTTCTGGCATGTGCAGAGAAGGTTAGACCCTCTTTCGTTGTCACAAATCATTTGTTAGATGTGATTCAGACACTGTCATGGTCCCAGCCCATTCATACCACACCTTCAACTAAACGCATCCTAAGACAGTGTCACAGTTTGTACCTAGTATCTAAAAATGTTGCCATCTCATCAGTGGTGCCATTAGAAAATTATTTGGCACCGCTTTAGTAGTTTATGGAGCCAACTTGTCCACACATCCGAGCAGCCAAGCAGTAAAGTACTAAATCTTTATGGCACGAAGCAACTGGGCGTCGGAGCAACTAGGTGCTCCGGAGTTCAGGTTCCTGTTTTTTTTCCGCTGCATCGGCTCGCCATTGCAGGGAACCGGTGCGAGATGTAGCAACAGTTGTCTTTACACCGGTTTTGGCATACATAGTGGACGACGTTAGTGCTATTAGTTCTATGTTACTATATTTGTGCGTGTACACACCTGTTAGTATCAATTTGCTATCATCCAAACCGTGTCGCTATGCTATTGCATATATATTCCCTCTTAAAATGTTCAATTTTTTATTTATAGTACATGAGTAAGAACTTGTAGCATTTTTGTAGTTAATTATAGCTTCTGATGTTTCAGAATTTGGTTGTTGTCTCAATACAAAATAATTTATTTGCACATCGATCTTTTTGAGAAGATATGTCATAATTAACATGTTTCTTCATTTTCTCAAAATAAGTATTGGTGATTTTCTATGTTGCTATAAACCCATTTTCTCTACAATTGTTACTGATCTAGATTTAAATATTATAGGATGAACGGAAGTGTTCTTACTTGGAGTGGATTGATCAAGAGTGGCCACAGTCTTTGAAGATGTGCCTAGCAAAGCTTTGGAGCATGTGTCGGGAAGAGAACAGAGGTAGACTTTGAGAAAGTGTTGTCAACACTGAAGAATATTTGAAGATGCAGGATAAAAGGAGGAAGGTGGACAATGAGCTCAGATTTTTTAAATTAGACTTTGCTCAGATGGTATTGGAAAAGGAGGAGGCACTTTCCCAGCTGGCCAGTGCAAAACAGGTTCTTACTGAACTAAAAGCAGAGGTGGATGAGGGGAGCCTGGATGATCTCGATTAGGGAAATGAATATATTGTTGTAGTATTGTTCTTATGAAGTTGAACTATCTATATGTTATACTGTGCTGTTTTTCGGTAGCTATCGTACTGTGATGTTAAAATATATCTATGTGCCTGATATGAAATTGGCAAACAGTTGTTTGATATGAAATGTGAATTTGCGTAATATTAGATTATTATTTGTAAACTAATAAACCTGCTAAATGGGTCAGAACGGTTCTTGAAGTAAAAGCCCTTGTGATGGATAGCCCATTGCCACACAGTTTTCTTCCTTAAATCGTGTGTGATGTAGTTGACAAAAGCAAACGATTAATCTACACGGAGCGTGTGTGATAGTTACACCTATCACACACGAGCCTATACATAAACATGTGTGGGATGTACATATGAACGGAAATGTTTTCCCTGGATTGACTATGTGGGATGTACATACGAACGAAAACGTTTTCCCTGGATTGACTGTGTGGGAAGTACATACGAACATAAATGTTTTCCCTGGCTTAACTATGTGGGATGTACATAAGAACGGAAACATACTCCTTGGATTGACTGTGTGTGATATACATACGAACGAAAATGTTTTTTTGGGATTCACCGTGTGGGATCGACACACAAACGGAAACAATTGGGTTTTGATGCCTCGTCCAATCGCACACGAACCCATTTTACCCAAGCCTGTGTGCCAGGAGGGCCTATCCCCGATAGTTTCTGGGTCTTGTGGGAAGGACCCCCCTATCGCCCACACTCACTTGGAGACGGTTCCAAATGTCATCGTGGAAAGGGGTTAAAAATCGTTCGTATAGCACCCACGCGTACCAGTGACATGGTGTCGTTTGTGAGGGTGCCGTGGCATAACGAGCTGGTGGAGTCTTCGTCGACTGAACCCAACTACAACTGCAAGAGGAGAACAGTAGTTGGCGCATCGACGCATCCCCGCCATCCTCTCCCTCGCTGTACACCTCTTCTCATGGGGCAGCTGTCTTTCGCCGAGGAATAGGAGGGGACTACCCCCCCCCCCAATAGTCAGAGGGGGAGCTTAGGGTTGTCAGTATTTGCAGGTTGTGAATTTTGTTTTGTGTTGTGTATTTTCAGAGTACCTACAGATATGAATGTCTTTTGAATTTAGGATTTGTAGTATTGAGCATATGAAGTATTTTCAAAATTCTATAAATCTTTTTTTAGCACTTTGAAAAATGTAATTTCCTATTTAAAGTGTAGACAATGTGATTCTCAGAGAAGAAACTGCAAGTTTGAGTTTTAGATCAGAAACTGCAAATTTCAGAGGCGGAGCATTTTTATTAACACGCCCTTTTCAAGCAGGGATAACATCATGTTGGAAGTTTTATTCAAGGTTAAAAATGGAACTACCAGCCACTTAACATCATGCTGATCACCGTTCATGCATAGCACATCTTCATACGATGCACAGTAAAAAAGATATGCTATTTTCAAAATGCCCACACAATGTTGAGTGTGTGAAAAACAAAGAAAACGAGGGATAAAGTTTTGGAAAGTGTTGGAGGTGGTGTGCGTAGATGAAAATGGGGACCCACATGTCAGTAATGGCAGAGGCAAAAGTTTGGGGGATATTTTCATTCCATAAGGTGGAAGCAAACCTGAGCGGAGCAACTATTGGGGAGTGGAATTTGGCCACTTGGCTAGTTCAGTACTTTTGATAGAAAATTGGCAAGGATTCTACAACTACTATTCTTTTAACAACAGATTCTACAACTATTGTAGCATGTCTTCCCCGGCTCCAGTGCGTTCTCGTCTGGGGCTTGGATGTCAGCTGGGTTTTGCGCTGCCTAGTCTAGGCTTTCTTTTTGAACATGCGCAACCCATGACATGCCAGGTTGTATTTTTTTAGGGCCGTCATGTATCGACCGGCCTATTGGCCTCCCATAATAGGTTTTATTCTTGAATATCCACAGCCCAACTTATCTATTCTTTTGAAGAAAACGCCATGGTCTGTTCTATTTTTCTATATAAGAATAGGAACGACGGGTCCAACTTATGTTTCCCTTCTAAATATATTATATATACATATATATATTAATACAATTTTATATGTTAATATATATTATGTTTATTATCATCATATATTTAAGAGATACTTACATATATAAGAAAAAAATATCCCACGTCTTATGAACCTATAAAATAAATGTTTAACAATAAAATCCTGAGTTTTTATACATTAAGGCAACAAAAATCATGTTGATCGTGTAGAAAAAACATGGTAAGATTTATGGACCAATGTAATAATAAAGCTCTTATTATTCATATATATCTATAAAAAAATGCTCAGCCCCTATTTATTTTTTGATAACGTTGCTGCACCCAACCCAACATTATAATGATAACCAGCCCAGCAAAATCGTGTATTTCGAGAAAGTGCAAATGGGCTGTAAGTTTTTAGGAATAAGATAAATGGGCCGCTTTGATGTTACATTATTTGTTCACCCAGGCCAGCAAATTCGTGTTATTTTTTAGAAAAAATGAATGGGCTGCATGGATGCGACATTATTTGTTCACCTGGCCCAGCAAATGGACTATAAATTCTAAAAAATGGGTTGAATACGATCCACATTTTTGGAGGATGAAATGTGGGCCAATAGGTCGAAGTCAAAGCAAGGCGTTGTCCACTTAGTCAACAAATGATTTTGACGTCGATAGCCATTGGTTGTATCATCCAACGGCTGACATCCATCTTCAATCTCTCGTCTTCTTCCTCCAGCGCCTCTGGCTGCTAGCAGGTCCGCTTAGCACACTTCGCTAGGAAGTGCTACCCCACCACCGGCCAGGCCATCCCTCCACCCCTCCCGTTATTCTGCGCCGACTGCAGAACCATGCCGCACCAGAACCAGTTAACCCTCGTACACCTCTCCATCTATGACTCCACTACCGCGTCTTCTCATCTTCAACTCGTTGTTGTCTGTTCCCTCGCCGTCGTCCACCACCTTGGTGCACTCGGCATGGCGCGGTCAACGTGGTCAACAAACAAGAGTGATTGGAAGAGGACTCTACGTGGAGAGGCTGACAGTGGGGACGCATCAGGTCCATGGATGCACGCATGCAACTGCCTCCTGATTATGCAATAATAAAATTATTCCCCCTGTAAGCTAGGATCCACCACATATATCTTTGCAAGGAAGTGCCTCCTTATTCCTGCCCCTGATAGCTTAGACCCACCACCAACATATTTGCGCACAAGGAAGTGCCTCCTTATTGTGGGCAAAAAATATATGATTCCGCCCCTGACAGCTGGGACCTGCCAGCTATCTCTTCGCATGCAAGGAAGTGCCTCTGTGTCCTCCCTAATAGCTGGGACCCACCGGGTGGAAGCGTACGTAGCGTTATCTGTCTGGTCGCGAACGTGTATGTACATAGCGGTCAATCGGTCTCTCTCCAGCGATGAACCGTGGCCAAGTAAGGAGCGGCACGTGTCGTACGTACAACCTCACTAAACGGAGTACACATACGTACATATGGGCGGGGTCTCGAGCGCGTAGTCACGCATACATACGCCATGTTGTCCCATACATATGGAGATGGCAGCAACGGCATCGTGTTCATCGGTGGCCAACGGGTAGGGTCGAAACGGCGAAACAGCTAGCATCATGTTCATGGGGAGGCAACAGAACACGTTGTGTTCATCGGAAGCTAACCGGCTTGGACGGAATAGCTGAAATAGGGTGTGCCGTACCGCCAAAGGGAGGGAAACTTTCTTATGCTCGAGCCCGTACGGTCAAAACAAGGTCCTGTTCATCAGGAAGGGTCTAGTGTACCGCAAAACAGAGGAAACGTCCTTCTGCTCGACCGGCACAGTCGAAACAGGATCCTTTTCACAAGGAGGGGTCTGGTGTACCACAAAACGGAGGAAACAGACTTGTGTTGGAGCGCTGCGGTCGAAACGGGGGTCCTGTTCATCGGGAGAGGTGTGGTGTACCGCAAAACAGGACTCCACGGGCTATTGTTCGTCCACCATCGACTTCCTCCAGCTTCCACCTGCTACTGTTCATCCACCATCGACATCCTCCTGCCTCCACCAGCTACTGTTCATCGATGGGGTCCTGTTCATCTAGCCTCCACCAGCTACTGTTCATCGACGGGGTCCTGTTCATCCAGCCTCCACCAGCTACTGTTCAACTAGCCGTCCACGGGGTCCTGTTCATCCAGCCTCCACCGGCTACTCTTCAACCAGCCCTCCACGGGGTCCCTCCACTGGCTACTGTTCATCCACCCACCTCCTCAATCGGGGTCCTAATCATACAGTGGCAACGGCCTCTACTACCATGAGGTCATGTTCATCCAACCCCCACTAGGATCTGTTCATCCAAGCCCCAACAACAATCATTGTTCAATAAGAGGCAGCAGGTTCAATCGGCTTTAGTTAGCAGCAGTAGCAAAGGAATCACTCGATCCAGCTCAGTTAACAGCCAAGGGATCGACTGATCACTTGGGTTCAGTAACGTACGTAGTCAGTGCATTCGCTCGGGTTCAGTAAGCGAACGCCTGGCACGGGTTCAGTTAGAGCCCAATGCCTCACACACACGCGTGTACACGAGAGAAATCCGCAAACCTCCATGCATCACTCAAACTCGACCACCCACCGTAACCGGGAACTTCAAGAAATTTTCCTCGCCTCGCTTCTACCACGATTTTTTACGTTATGGACGGCCCAAAGAATGTCATGCAGTTGCGTCCCCGGCCTGCCCAGGACGAAAAGCCCATTTCCTGTCATGATTTTTTATCATAGAAGTAGGAGCCCACCACATCTATGATGATACCGTGTTTTTTTCATAATTATCGTCATAGAACTGTCATAAGGATGACAGGAAAAAATATCGTTCGGGCCAAAATGTCACAGATGTGTCTTTTTTTGTAGTGTTGCCCTTACAAAATTCTTGGTTCAACTCCATAACTTGACGGCGGCTCCCAAGTGACACCTAACCAATCTAGGAGACACCACACTCCAAGAGGTAATAGATGGTGTGTTAATGATGAACTGCTTGCTCTTGTGCTTCAAATGATAGTCTCCCGAACACTTAACTCTCTCTCACCGATTTGCCTATGGTGGAAAGATGATTTGAGTGGAAAGCAACTTGGGAAGGCTAGAAATCAAGATTCTTGTGGTAGGATTGGTATATCTTGGTCCCAACACATCAGTAGGTGGTTCTCTCTTAGAAAATGTGTGGTGGAAGTGTAGGCATGTTCTGATGGCTCTCTCGCAAATGGAGATGGGAGTGGAGGGGTATATATAGCCTCCACACAAAATCCAACCGTTACACACATTTGAACAAACTCTGTGAGACCGAATAGACAAACTCGGTCTAACTGATTAGTTGAAAATGTGAATGTTAGGAATCTCGGTGGGAACGACTCGAACAACTCATTGTAATTGATGTGCTAGCTAGGGCTTAGGGCAAACATCAACTTGATGGTGCCGTTGCATCAACTCGGTGAGACCGAAGTGAAGCAATATGCAACAGAGCGAATGTCAAGCCAACTCGATGAGACCGATTGCAATTTCAATGAGACCTAAATAAATGCAACAAGTCACAGGGAGTCAGCAAGGCCATCTCGGTGAGACCGAGATCCGTATCAGTGTGACGGAACTATTATGTTTCTGGCTGTGGCTATGTCATATGAACTCGGTGGCGCCGGATAGAAAGAATCGAAGGGGCCGAGTTTGACTTTTAGGTTTTGGACATTTTTGGAATGAGAAAGTGGTTGAGGGTATTGGAGCAATATCACTAAGCATTTTGTGCAAGCAAGCCATTAAGCAACACCTCATCCCCTTTTAATAGTATTGGCTTTCCTATGGACACAATGTGATCTTGGATCACTAAAACAAAGATGAAAGAGTCTTGAGCTTTTGCCAATATGTTTCCTCAGCATTTTGAGGGGTCCACATTCCTAGTCCATACCATGCCATTCATTAAACTCTCTGAATTATTTAACTTGAAAGAATATTAGTTCAATGAGCTAGTTGTTGTTCTGAATTACCAAAACCACATGGGGATTAGTTGCACTTTCAATCTCCCCCTTTTTGGTAATTGATGACAACATATACATCAAAGCTTCGACAAATGATAAAGAATGAAATACATCATTGCTTTGAGACGTATGTCATAAGCAAGAGCTCCCCCAAAATTTGTGCATTATTTAAAATTTGCGTTTGAATGCAAATGCACAATCAATTAGGACCATGGGTCACTCTTCCATGTTACATACATCTTGGTGGAGCGCACAAAATGATAAGTGTAAAATGACATGCACTCATCACCAGAGATACAAACGATCGATCATACACAAATAATTATAGAGATAGTCATGCAAGCGCACAATAAGCATAGTATGATAAAATGCATGATCACACAAGGTATCTCACGAGCATAACACAAATGTGGCATCAAGTAGCAACAACCAACAAAAATAGCGAATCAAATAAGAACCAACAAAGAAGCAGAAGACTCTCTCTCTCTTGAAGCCTATGATCAATAAACTTTCTTCCCCTTTGGCAACAAGTGTCACATCCCTAGTTCTGGTATGCTCAAGGCTAGCTAGTCATTTGTGCATCATGTTTAAATTTCATTTAAATTTGAATTGGGGATTTGTGAAACCCTCAGAACCATTTTTTTTGAAATGACCCAAATAAAAATTGCTCCAAAAGGTTCCTAGAAAATGCTCATGTTGCTCTCTGAAAATATTGGACAGAGATAAAAGTCAAACCAATATTTTTAGGAGCTCATAATTATTTATTTTGGGCATTTGGATTAATCCAGTAATTATTTTGCCTTGGATATATATATGTTATATATATAATATATGTCCAAAAATTATGCCATTTATTAAGGAGCTCTAGAATAATATAACTAGCTTCTATAAAAATTGGCATAAGAAAATAAATTGATTTAGTATTATTATTAAATCAAAACATATGTCAGAAAATTAGAAAAGAAACAAATGGAAAAAAACCCTACCTGGCGCTTACCTCCCTGTGCAGCCCGTTACTGTGCAGCCCAGCCCGCCTCCTCCTCTGTCTTCTTCCTCGTGCCTACTGGCACTGTGCGTGTCGCGCGCACGCTCGCCTGCGACCACGTCTCCCGCCACCTCCTGCTTCACCCTCTTGCCGCCCTGGACGTTCTGGACGACGCCACGCGCCGCCCCGACCTCTCTCAGTCTCCCCCTGCTCTCTCCCACGCCGTGCCCCACCTCATCGAACGCGCCCGCCGCCGCCGACGAGCACCACCGCGGCCACCGCCTCCCCCTCGCCCTCTCTTCGAGTTCGGGTGCTCCGCCTCGTCGCTCGCATCGTCCTCGACGAGCCAAGCGACCAGGGACGCGCTGCATCGCTGCCACCATCGTCGTCTTCAACCTCCCGACGCCGGAGATCCGCCTCGCCGCCCCGCCGACGCCAGCCCTTCCCCGAGCTCGCGCACGACGCCATCGAGACCGCCGTGGGCTCTCCTCCGCTTCCCCTCTTTCCCCGCGCTCGATCTCGTGCCGTAGCCACGCTAGACGCCGGACCCGAGCGGCCGCACCGCCGTGGTACCTCCCCGTCGTGGCTAGAGCCATCAGAGACCAGCGCCGCACTGCCATCAGCGCTCGGCAGCCTTCCAGAAGGCCAACGCGCGACCGCAGCTCTGCCGTGCCCGCAAACCAGCGCAAGACTCGATCAACTCCGCCCACCGCCATGAGCTTCGCTCCGGCCCCCCAGCTCCTCTCACCTGCTCCACCAGATGCGAGAGAGCCCAGGTTATGCCCTGGTGCTCTCAGACGCCGTCCCCATGGCCTGTGGCGCGGACTCCGCCGCGTCCAGAGGTCGCCGGCGGCGAGCCCCGTTGCCTGAGCCCTGCCACGTGGGTCCGGCCCGTCAGGTGATTAGCTTAGTGCTAATCACCGCTTGTTTAACCCCTGACACTGACCAGTGGGCCCCAGCGCCACTAATTTTCTTATTAGGTTTAAACTAACCCCTGTCACTGACGTGTGGACCCCACACGTCAGGTTTGACCAATCAGCGCTGTTGACTTGCTGACGCAAGCATGACGCAGTGCTGACGCAATTATTTATTTTCTGGATTTAAATTAAATCAGGAATTCCAAAAAATTAGCAAAACTTCAAAAAATCATAGAAATTCAACCGTAGCTCAGATTGAAATAATTTATATATGAAAAATTATCAGAAAAATGCAATCTATCCATCTGTACTAGTTTCATGCATGAAAAACCAACTTATACATGCTGTATAGGTGAAAACACATAAATGGCATTTATTAAGACTTAGCTTGGAGTTGCATTTGAATTCTTGATTCAAATGGACTTCAAGCAAATGAATGCTAGCTACATTAGCTCAAACAGCATCACATCTACATGCCATGATCATGCATCATATTGTTGCATATGCTTGTGTTTTGATTGTTGGCACCGTTCCTTCTCGATAGGTCCTGCTCTGGAGAGTGCTCGAGAGTAACTGTCTATGAAGCAGTGCCTTCCTTGTTGATATACCAGGCAAGCAAACCCCCTTGTTCATTTCGATACAATCCTAGTCTCTCGCTCCTGCTCTCAGTTATTGCATTAGGACAACAACGATTCATCGCTACTTTGTCTTTGCGGTAGTTGAACCCATTCCTCTGCATGACTGTCATTGCCACAAGAAATAGTTAAAACCCACTAGCATGTGTAGGAGTTGATTGAGCCCATGTTTTGTTCCTACCATGCTTTGTGCTGCTATTGCTTAGAGTTGTGTCGGTCTGATTCATTGGGAATGAATTGGAGTGTTATGAGTTGTTCTGTGCTTTGAGAGTTAAGTGTGTGAACACGATTTGGTAAAGGTAGCGGTGAGAGGCCATATAGGAGTACATGGTGGGTTGTCTCCTTTGAACCGTCCTTAAGCCTCGAGTTCTATGTATGTTGTCCAATGACTCGATACTACCACACATTGGGCTCAAGGCGCTCAAGCCCTCTCTACTTATTAACCAACTTGATCTCTGTCCAAGAGTCGCAACTAGTTTCGGTGTTTGTAGGTAGTGTTAGTAGTCTACCAAGTGGCACCCGCCGGTGGGCTTGGGACAGACTAGGCACAAGTGGCACGTGTACCAAGCGTAGATCCATCCGACGAGGTGGGCTTGGGAACCCTGTTCACATCGTTTGGGGCCGTGGCGACACCCGGCGGATCTCCTTGCGGATGGAACCCGAATAGGCGATAAACCTGGGCTAGAGTCTTGTGTGGGTAGTCAGGTCGTGGCCGACTCCTCGCCAAAGCTTCGCTTGAAGGTTGCCGAGATACACGACGTGTACATGGTGGTAAGTGGCGAGAGCGTGTGTGAAGAAGTACACCCTGCGCAGGTTAACATGATCTATTGAATAGCCGGTGCAGCGGTTATGGACTTCTTGGATGCTTACATGGTACATAGACAACTTGAAGTGGATACTATAAAATGCTCAAGACAAGTGTGAGTGCTATGGATGGCCTTCTCGTAGGGAGACAGGGATGAATCCATAGTAGTGTATTGTGTGGTGATTAGTGGACTCGTGTGCGCCATATCACCTCAAAGAAGTTCTGGTAGTCGTAGAACAGGATAGCCACAGAGTCAAAGCTGGCTTGCTGCAACTAAACCCCACATTACCCTCTTGATACAAATGCATGTATGATAGGATCGATGTAAGTCTTGCTGAGTACCTTTGTACTCATGTTGCTTTATTTATGTTTTTGCAAATGGAGACTTGGTCTTACTAGTGTTCTCGTGGACTTGACAAGTAGCTTGTACCTCAGCTCGATCTTGATCGGATGTTGTAGATAGTCGCTCTTGACCTTTTTCTTTTGTAGATGTCTGTACCTGGACATGTAATGCTTCCGCTTGTTGCTTGTATGCTCTGTATGATGGGTCCTGTGACCCCTGCTTGCAATAATGCTATGATGGCTCTTTGAGCCTTTATCTATATGAGTTGTTGAGTTATCTTTGTGATGCCATGTTGAACAACACATACTTGCATGTTATGCATACGTGTAATGTGTATTGCTATGTGTGGATCGACTATCTAGTTGTTTATCCTTAATAGCCTTACTTACCGGAAATGTCTCCTAGTGCTTCCATCGAGCCATGGTAGCTTGCTCTTGCTCCGAAACACTCGAGCTGGCGGCATGTGTCCTTCTTCGTTCTGTATACATTCGGGAAATGTCACGCGATGAATACCGAGTCCTGTTAGCCCGCCACAGCCGGTTCACCGAGTCTGCTAGCCCAGCCTACTGACCCGATTCACTCACGATGACCGACACGCTCGTTCTTTGGGTCATATATGCCTGTCCCTGTAAGTTAGTGCCACTTTGGGTTTACGACTAGCCATGTCAGCCGGGCTCCTTATCATATGGATGCTAGCGACACTATCATATCGTGTGCCAAAAGCTAAATGGTCCCGGGCAAAGGTAAGGCGACACCCGTGGGGATACCGTGCGTGAGGCCGCAAAGTGATATGAGGTGTTACATGCTAGATCGATGTGGAATTGAGTCGGGGTCCTGACAGCTTTGGTATCAGAGCCTGACTGCCTGTTGGATTACCAAGCCAAACTGGTCGAAGTTGAGTCTAGAAATTCTTTAGTTATGTAAGGGAATTGATTGTGGGAATGAACGTAACGCTCTTTTTACTCCTTATACCTCATGGCCTTCTGATCTGAGTCATCATATCTTTCCTGCGGGGTTAAGGAACTAGGCTTTCTCTTCCGTCTATCAGGATCACGTGTTACTACTCCGTAGTCCCATAGGATTGGTTGATCAGAGTCATACCCCAGTTTCTAGTACTTCCGGTGTAGCCTGTTTAGTATGATCTCAAAACCTTAAGTGGTGATGTTGAGTGTGTTACTACCCCATTTTAGCAGGATGTCTCATTCTGAGCATTTTACTGCCGTTATGCCGCCGGAATTGCCCTAGGAGCTCGAGAGTTACTAATTTCCTTATCCTACATTCTATAGCCTATAGATGATGCTGATTCCGTCCTTGGTTTCGTTTCTCAGGATGTCATCAATTAAGCGAAGTTCTGTTGTTCGTAGCCAGAACCACGGAGATGGTAGGGACGAGGATCCTCCAGATCAACCTTTGTTGACAGAGTTCATGTTAGAGATGGAGAAGAACAAGCGTGAGTCTAACCGCTTGTTGGCACGTATCGAGGAGAACACCGCACATCGGTTCAAAGGGTCTGCAACCATTCATGACTTCATTCGCTTGCACCCACCTACCTTTCATCATTCCATCGAGCCGCTCGATGCAGATGACTGGCTCTGTAGTATCACAGACAAGCTCCGTTCTGCGAACATAGCTGAAGATGACAAGGTCACCTATGCCACATACCACCTAGAAGGTTCTGCTAGTCTTTGGTGGCAGAACTATGAGGCTATGCTTCCAGCTGGTCAGATTCCTACCTGGAGAGATTTCACTGAGGCTTTTCGCGAGCATCACATTCCTGAAGCCCTCGTCGATTGCAAGAGAGAAGAGTTCTGTAGTTTCACCCAGAGTAAGATGGCTGTTGATGTTTACAGCAGAGAGTTTGAGAACCTCGCCCGCTATGCCACTGAAGAGGTGTCCACTGACGCCAAGAAGCAGGCTAGGTTCCGGAAGGGTCTCAACCCCAAGTTGCGTCGTGATCTCCACCTGCATCATTGTGATACATTCCAAGCTCTTGTGAACAAGGCCATTAATGCAGAGACAGCTCAGCTCACTTACGAGGAGTCTCGTAAGCACACCCGTGATTTGGGATCTTCCTCCGGTTGTAGTTCTCAGAAGCGCCGGATTTGGGTTCCAAACTCCGCTCTCCCTTCCGGTTATACACCAAGATCATCCTATGTGGTGCCTTCCCCAGCTCAGTCATATGTTCCACCCAGGCCTACTGGTAGACCGCCTGCCAATGCGGGTCCACGTCTACCTCCAAGATTTGTTACAAGTGCGGAGAGCCAGGCCACATTGCCCGTATTTGCACTCAGACCAGAGTTGCTCCACCCCAGCCCGATAAGTCTGTTGGCCATGGTAAGCCATCACGCAAGATGATTAGTGCCGGTCACTCACCCGAACTTGGACTTGTGCATCACGTCTCGCCTAAAGACGCTCATGATGATCTGAGATGTCGTTCTTGGTACACTCCTTGTCAACTGTCACCCGAAGATCGGTTCTATTCAATCTTGGGCGTCTCATTCCTTCATTTCTGAAAGCTATGCCCGCTTGCACGACATGTCATTTTGTGATATGCCCTCCCCACTACTTATTCAAACTCCTGGATCCAAATGGCAAACTTCTAGTGTAAGCCATGGTAACGAAATCCTTGTTGACAGACTTGTATTCCTTGCATCACTTATAGCCCTCAAGTCTACAGATATTAACATAATCGTGGGTATGGACTGGATGAAAGCTCATTACGCCAAGATTGATTGTTACACCAGGTCCGTTCAGCTTACACACCCATCTGGCAAGATAGTCACTGTCTCCACCAGAGTTGCAAAGCGTCAGCTCTATTCTCTTAATGCCAGCCCTCTTCCAGACCTTGAAGATATACCGGTAGTCCGTGACTTTCCGGATGTCTTTCCAGAGGAACTGCCAGGTGTTCCACCTAATAGAGATGTAGAGTTCGTCATAGATCTTATCCCAGAAACCGCTCCAATCTCTAGGAGACCTTACAAGATGGCACCCTTAGAACTAGCCGAGCTTAAGAAACAACTTGATGAGTCCTTGCAAAAGGGTTTCATCCGTCCTAGTTCTTCTCCTTGGGCTTGCCCGTCCTCTTCGTCAAGAAGAAGGATGAATGCGGATCGGATGGTTGTAGATTATCGTCATCGTTAATTTGGTCACGATAAAGAACAAATATCCGCTCCCGGGATCAACGACTTTGTATGATCAGCTCACTTTGGATCCTCGCCTTCTCCAAGATGGACTTGAGGTTAGGCTACCACCAAATCAAGATCGAAACGGGACATCCCTAAAGCGGCTTTTGTCACTCGTTACGGCGATCTGAGTACACCGTCATGTCCTTGAACGAACCAACGCCCACTACCTTCTCCGCTTGATGAACTCGATCTTCATGGAGTACCTAGATAAGTTCGTCGTGGTTTACCTCGATGATATTCTTATTTAATCAAAGAACGAGGAAGAGCATGCCAAACATCTTAGACTTGTATTAGAAAAACTCAGAGAGCACCGCCTTTATGCCAAGTTCTCCAAGTGCGAATTTTGGTTGCCAGAAGTGACCTATCTAGGCCACGTAATCTCTGGTAAGGGCATTGCTGTCAACCCCGAGAGAGTTAAGGCCGTTCTTGATTGGACTCCACCTGAAACCGTTAAACAAGTTAGGAGTTTCCTTGGTCTAGCCAGCTATTGTTGCCGCTTTATTGAAAACTTCTCCAAAGTAGCCAAACCCCTCACGGTACTTCTCAAGAAAGATAAAAAGTTTGAGTGGTCCCCACAGTGTGAGTACAGCCAGAACCGAAAAGACGCTGACTTCTGCTCCCATACTTGTGCCACGGTTTCACTAAAGACTTTGTTATCTCTGCGGCGCCTCACGACAGGACTAGGCTGCATTCTTATGCAGGATCGTCATGTGATTGCCTATGCATCTCGACAGTTGCATCCACATGAGGAGAATTATCCTACACATGATCTAGAGCTTGCAGCCGTAGTCTATGCACTCAAGACCTAGCGACATTACCTTCTTGGTAAACGTTGCGAGATCTACACCGATCACCAGAGTCTCAAGTATATCTTCACCCAACCAGATATGAACCTTAGGCAAAGACGTTGGTTGGAGTTGATCTCAGATTACGACTTAGGGATTACCTACACTCCAGGCAAAGCTAATGTCATGGCTGATGCGCTAAGTCGTAAATCCTATTGCAACAATCTTATGTTGCAGCAGGGCCAACCACTTCTCCATGAGGAATTTTGTAAGCTTAATCTTCACATAGCTCCTCACGGATTCCTTTCTACCTTGGTGGCGAAACCTGATCTTGAGGATCGGATTATCGCAGCTCAAAAGCAGGACACGGGAATTTCCCGGATCAAGAGAAACATTAAGAAGGGAGTTGGTGGATGTTTCTCTATGGATGATCGTGGTGTTGTTTTCTTTGAGAATCACTTGGTGGTTCCCAAGAATCAACATCTGCGACAATTGATTCTTAAGGAGGCGCATGAATCTCCTCTCACAATTCATCCCGGTAGTACTAAGATGTATCAGGACCTACGCCAGAGGTTCTGGTGGACTAGGATGAAGAGAGAAATCGCTCAGTTTATTGCTAACTTTGACGTTTGTCGTCGCGTTAAGGCAGAGCATCAGAGACCTGCTGGCACCCTTCAGCCTTTAGCTATTCCTGAGTGGAAATGGGATAAAGTTGGTATGGATTTCAACACCGGCTTTCCCAGGACCAAGAGAGGGAATAATGCTATCTTCGTAGTCATTGATCGTCTCTCCAAAGTGGAGCACTTCCTACCTGTTTGAGAGAATATCACCGCTACTCAGCTCGCTGACTTATATATTTCTCGAATAGTATCACTTCATGGTGTTCCACTAGAGATCAATTCAGACCGTGGCAGTCTTTTCACTTCTCATTTCTGGGAGAGTTTCCAAACTGACATGGGAACCCATCTTTCCTTCAGTACCGCTTTCCACCCTCAATCAAGTGGTCAGGTGGAACGGGTCAACCAAATTCTCGAAGACATGCTTAGAGCTTGCGTTATCTCATTCGGTATGGATTGGGAGAAATGTCTTCCTTTTGCGAGTTTGCTTATAACAATAGCTATCAATCCGGTCTCAAGAAAGCTCCTTTTGAGGTTCTCTATGGGCGAAGATGTGGAACACCTTTGAACTGGTCGAAACCGTGAAAGACAATTCTTTGGACGGACATGATCCAGAGGCGAAAGAGCAAGTTCGCATCATTCGTGAGAATTTGAAAACAGCCCAGTCTCGTCAAAAGAGCCAGTATGATCGTCATCATAAGGATATGACTTATGAAGTTGGCGACAAAGCTTACCTTGGGTTACTCCTTTGAAGGGTACCCATCGTTTCGGTATCAAGGGCAAGTTGGCTCCTCGTTACATTGGTCCTTTTCGCATTCTCGCTAAACGAGGAGAGGTTGCCTACCAGTTGGAACTACCCCCACATCTTTCTCGAGTTCATGATGTCTTCCACGTCTCTCAACTCAGGCGTTGCTTCTCGGATCCTATCCGCGGAGTGGACCACGAAACGCTTGATCTCCAAGATAACCTTACATACTGAGAGTACCCAGTTCGCATTCTTGATCAAGCAGAGTGTGTCACTCGACGTCATAATATCAAGTTTCTCAAGGTTCAGTGGTCTCATCATTCCGAGAGAGAAGCTACTTGGGAGCGAGAAGATCGTCTTCGACTGGAGTACCCCACCTTCTTTTCGTCGACCCCGAATCTCGGGACGAGATTCTTTCAAGTGGGGGCGAGTTGTCACATCCCTAGTTCTGGTATGCTCAAGGCTAGCTAGTCATTTGTGCATCATGTTTAAATTTCATTTAAATTTGAATTGGGGATTTGTGAAACCCTCAGAACCATTTTTTTTTGAAATGACCCAAATAAAAATTGCTCCAAAAGAGTCCTAGAAAATGCTCATCTTGCTCTCTGAAAATATTGGACAGAGATAAAAATCAAACCAATATTTTTAGGAGCTCATAAGTATTTATTTTGGGCATTTGGATTAATCCAGTAATTATTTTGCCTTGGATATATATATGTTATATATATAATATATGTCCAAAAATTATGCCATTTATTAAGGAGCTCTGGAATAATATAAATAGCTTCTATAAAAATTGGCATAAGAAAATAAATTGATTTAGTATTATTATTAAATCAAAACATATGTCAGAAAATTAGAAAAGAAACAAATGGAAAAAAACCCTACCTGGCGCTTACCTCCCTGTGCAGCCCGTTACTGTGCAGCCCAGCAGCAGCCCAGCCCACCTCCTCCTCTGTCTTCTTCCTCGTGCCTACTAGCACTGTGCGTGTCGCGCGCACGCTCGCCCGCGACCACATCTCCCGCCACCTCCTACTTCACCCTCTTGCCGCCCTGGACGTTCTGGACGACGCCACGCGCCGCCCCGACCTCTCTCAGTCTCCCCCTGCTATCTCCCTCGCCGTGCCCCACCTCACTGAACGCGCCCGCCGCCGCCGACGAGCACCACCGCGGCCACCGCCTCCCCCTCGCCCTCTCTTCGAGTCCGGGTGCTCCGCCTCGTCGCCCGCATCATCCTCGATGAGCCAAGCGACAAGGGACGCGCTGCATCGCCGCCACCATCGTCGTCTTCAACCTCCCGATGCCGGAGATCCGCCTCGCCGCCCCGCCGACGCCAGCCCTTCCCCGAGCTCGCGCACGACGCCATCGAGACCGCCATGAGCTCTCCTCCGCTTCCCCTCTTTCCCCGCGCTCGATCTCGTGCCGTACCCACGCTAGACGCCGGACCCGAGCGGCCGCGCCTCCGTGGTACCTCCCCGTCGTGGCGAGCAATGCAGCCAGCGCTGCACTCCATCACAGCTCGGCGAGCCTTCCAGAAGGCTAACGCCATGCTGCCGCAGCTCTGCCAGGCCCGCAGCACCAGCACAGACTCGACCGAACTCCGCGCGCCGTGAGCTTTTCTCCGGCGAGCTCCGCCCACCCCCCCAGCTCCTCCCACCTGCTCCACCAGATGCGCGAGAGCCCGGGCTACGCCCTGGTGCTCCCAGACGCCGTCCCCGTGGCCTGTGGCGCAGACTCCGCCGCGTCCAGAGGTCGCCGGCGGCGAGCCCCGTCCCCTGAGCCCTGCCACGTGGGTCCGGCCCGTCAGGTGATTAGCTTAGTGCTAATCACCGCTTGTTTAACCCCTGACACTGACCAGTGGGCCCCAGCACCACTAATTTTCTTATTAGGTTTAAACTAACCACTTTCACTGACGTGTGGACCCCACATGCCAGGTTTGACCAGTCAGCGCTGTTGACTTGCTGACGCAAGCATGACGTAGTGCTGACGCAATTATCTATTTTCTGGATTTAAATTAAATCAGGAATTCCAGAAAATTAGCAAAACTTCAAAAAATAATAGAAATTCAACCGTAGCTCAGATTGAAATAATTTATATATGAAAAATTATCAGAAAAATGCAATCTATCCATCTGTACTAGTTTCATGCATGAAAAACCAACTTATACATGCTGTATAGGTGAAAACACATAAATGGCATTTATTAAGACTTAGCTTGGAGTT
This sequence comes from Aegilops speltoides, assembly GCA_021437245.1. Taxonomy (NCBI): domain Eukaryota; kingdom Viridiplantae; phylum Streptophyta; class Magnoliopsida; order Poales; family Poaceae; genus Aegilops; species Aegilops speltoides. Next base: position 161,296,805 of record CM038147.1, read on the forward strand.
GCATTTGAATTCTTGATTCAAATGGACTTCAAGCAAATGAATGCTAGCTGCATTAGCTCAAACAGCATCACATCTACATGCCATGATCATGCATCATATTGTTGCATATGCTTGTGTTTTGATTGTTGGCCCCGTTCCTTCTCGATAGGTCCTGCTCTGGAGAGTGCTCGAGAGTACCTGTCTATGAAGCAGTGCCTTCCTTGTTGATATACCAGGCAAGCAAACCCCCTTGTTCATTTCGATACAATCCTACTCTCTCGCTCCTGCTCTCAGTTATTGCATTAGGACAACAACGATTCATCTGCTACTTTGTGCTGCGGTAGTTGAACCCATTCCTCTGCATGACCTGTCATTGCCACAGTAAATAGTTAAAACCCACTAGCATGTGTAGGAGTTGATTGAGCCCATGTTTTGTTCCCACCATGCTATGCCTGCTATTGCTTAGAGTTCTGTCAGGTCTTATTCATTGGGAATGAATTGGAGTGTTATGAGTTGTTCTGGTGCTGAGAGTTAAGTGTGTGAACACGATTTGGTAAAGGTAGCGGTGAGAGGCCATGTAGGAGTACATGGTGGGTTGTCTCACTTTGAACCGCCCTAAGCAATCGAGTTCTATGTATGTTGTCCAATGACTCGATACTACCACACATTGGGCTCCGGCGCCCAAGCCCTCTCTACTTATTAACCAACTTGATCTCTGCCCGAGAGTCGCAACTAGTTTCGTGTTTGTAGGTAGTGTTAGTAGTCTACCAAGTGGCACCCGGCCAGGTGGGCTTGGGACAGACTAGGCACAAGTGGCACGGTGTACCAAGCGTAGATCCATCCGACGAGGTGGTCTTGGGAACCCTGTTCACATCGTTTGGGGCCGTGAGCGACACCCCGGCCGGATCTCCTTGCGGATGGAACCCGAATAGGCGATAAACCTGGGCTAGAGTCTTGTGTGGTTAGTCAGGTCGTGGCCGACTCCTCGCCAAAGCTTCGCTTGAAGGTTGCCAAGATACACGACGTGTACATGGTGGTAAGTGGCGAGAGCGTGTGTGAAGAAGTACACCCCTGCAGGGTTAACATGATCTATTCGAATAGCCGGGTCCGCGGTTATGGACTTCTTGGATGCTTACATGGTACATAGACAACTTGAAGTGGATACTATAAAATGCTCAAGACAAGTGTGAGTGCTATGGATGGCCTTCTCGTAGGGAGACAGGGATGAATCCATAGTAGTGTATTGTGTGGTGATTAGTGGAATCGTGTGCGCCATATCACCTCAAAGAAGTTCTGGTAGTCGTAGAACAGGATAGCCACAGAGTCAAAGCTGGCTTGCTGCAACTAAACCCCACATTACCCTCTTGATACAAATGCATGTATGATAGGATCTGATGTAAGTCTTGCTGTGTACCTTTGTACTCATGTTGCTTTATTTATGTTTTTGCAGCGGAGACTTCGGTCTTACTAGTGTTCTCGTGGACTTCGACAAGTAGCTTGTACCTCAGCTACGATCTTGATCGGATGTTGTAGATAGTTAGGCTCTTCACCTTTTTTTTTGTAGATGTCTCAGAGCGGACATGTAATGCTTCCGCTTGTTGCTTGTATGCTCGTATGATGGGTCCTGTGACCCTGTTTGCAATAAATGCTATGATGGCTCTTTGAGCCTTTATCTATATGAGTTGTTGAGTTATCTTTGTGATGCCATGTTGTACAACACATACTTGCATGTTATGCGTCGTGTAATGTGTATTGCTATGTGTGGGATCCGACTATCTAGTTGTTTTTCCTTAGTAGCCTTACTTACCGGGAAATGTCTCCTAGTGCTTCCATCGAGCCATGGTAGCTTGCTACTTTGCTCGAACACTCAGTCGGGCCGGCATGTGTCCTTCACCGAGTCTTGCTAGCCCTTCAGCTGGATTCACTCAATGATGACCGACACGTTCGTTCTTTGGGTCATGTATGCCTGTCCTCGTAAGTTAGTGCCACTTTGGGTTTACGACAAGCCATGTCAGCCCGGGCTCCTTATCATATGGATGCTAGCGACACTATCATATACGTGTGCCAAAAGGCGCAAACGGTCCCGGGCAAAGGTAAGGCGACACCCGTGGGGATACCGTGCGTGAGGCCGCAAAGTGATATGAGGTGTTACTTGCTAGATCGATCTGGCATTGAGTCGGGGTCCTGACAACAAGTTACCAAAAATTTGAAAACGTATAGTGCTATGCGGCACTCTAGGAACGATCTCCGGAAACTCTTGAATGGATCTTCTGGCTTGTAGCTCTGGTGTGAGTAGACGGCGTTGAGAGGAGTCCATCTACAAATGCTTCAGCTAAAGTTTGTGGAGCTGGTGGATGTGACACTGGAGGAGAAACTGTGGTTGTGGTGGCAGGAGCAAAATGAGTAGGCGTCAAGTACGCAACTAGCTCAGCAGAAGACCTCTATGCCCTTGGCACTGACTGGAATCTACCTGTAGTAGGTCTATCATCTCTGTGCTCAGCATCATATCTCAGCTTCTCAACAATAGACTGAATCTCAGTGACCTTCACATCAAGGTTGTACATTGTGTCTTCAACAATCCTCTCTAAGCTCTCCTGATTCTTATTCAAGTTGGCCAGACTCTTCTCGATCCTCAAGGTAGCTTGTAGCGGATATGTGAGTTGATGTTGTTTGGTCTTGAGATTCACAATTGATGCACCTGGAGCACTTGCTTCTTTTGCTACTTTAGCAGCCTTTTCTTTCCCTGCCTTCTCCTGGGCCTCAACAGAAGTAGGATGTGAATCATCCATGAGAACTTCATTGCCCTCAAAATCTGGCCTAAGAGGTAAATGCTCTTTGTCAAGTAGATATTTTCCATTTCCAACCTTGGAATTGATCAACATCAGAATATGTGGAGCATATCCACATGACCTCCTTTGGCCAGCTATTGTCCTCTTGACTGTTTCAACTATCAAACTCATGATCTTGAACTTTTGGGGAACATCGAACAGATGCAGCAGGTTGATGGAGTGACCACGTATCATCCTATGATCTCCAGACTTAGACAAGAGTGTATGCCTTAGAATTGTATTGGTGTTATCAGTCTAGCAAGCAAATAATATATGGAGCCAAACTTGTGAGTCTCCAAGGCTTCATCAGGAATAGGCTTGTACATGTTAGTCATAGAGTTGTGATCCTTCCTGGGTTTGCCATATACATCAAGATCATCTTCTTCTTCTTTTGGGTCTTTGATAAGAGCATCTCATTCAAAGATTGATAGCTGGTATCTTGTGCCCTCAGTCATCCACCCGATATTCCCATCTGGATAGAAGTGTGTAGTGGCGTAGAACTGCATTGTCGTCTCATCATTCCACTTGGTTAGCTTCTGTCCAACAAAAGCATCAACACCATTCAGCCGGAAGCTCTCATGAACATGGGGAAAGTAATATTCATTGTCATCAATGTACTTCCAATCAACCCACTTCTTGTCACATACAATGGGCTTCTTGTCAAGCAAACCGGTCTCATAGAAATCCTATTGTTCTCTAGTGTGGAAACGGTAATCAACAGCAGTCCTCCGCCTTCTGGCATATGGATCATTTTTCCTCCATTGTCTCAGACCTGTATCTTTCTCAGTTTCATGTTCTCAGCAACTGGATCATCATCATTTTGGTCTAAAATCTTTGGCTTCAATTTTCTGAGAACTAGTGCATCATCATCCTCTTGGACCTCTGGCACTGGGGCCTTGTTCTTCTCAGCAGCAGGAATGTTCCTGGTTGATCTCTTTAGAGCTATGGACTTGGGTGCTTGAGATGGAACTTTGGGCTTGGGCTTGGAGGAAGCAACACTAGTCCTAACGGCATCTGCCATTAGCTTTTGAGACTTGGCAGTGGGTGCTTCTGCTTGCTCTTCCTCCTCCTCATCATCACTTCTCCTCATAGAAGGCTTTCCAAGCACTCCAGCAATTGTTGTTCTGTCTTTCTTCTTCTTTCCTTTGTCAGCCTCATCATCATCTGACTGCTCCAGAGTGAACAACATTGTCTCTTGAGTTGGCTTTCTTACTTTAGGCAATAGAACTTTTCTTGGGGGTGCTTTCTTTTGGGGACCAGGCTTTGTGGTGGCAGCAGTAGCATACTCTTTCTATATCACTCTCTTCTTTGAGGTAGCCTCATCTGCAACAAAGTCTTCATCCTCACTGTCTAAGGTTCCCTTTTTCTTTATTTTGGTGGCAGCTTTTGGCAGATTGCTTGGGGTACTCCTGCTACCCTCATCATAGCTACTACTTGGGCTAGAGCCTTCACTGAGCTGAACCTCTTTCTCTAACCTGCTCTTGTTGTCAATTGCACTTGACATATTGCAACAGACCCTATGAATAGATAGGTATAGGCAGAGTGGATGAGTATCACAAAAATGCAGCTGGTTTTGTAAAACATTGAGTCAAAAACTTAGTTTTAGTTTTTTGCCAAAAGCATTTCGGAGCTACCATATGAGAATCTCGGTGACACCAAAGCATTGACATAGTTTAAACATACATCATTGCTTAGACCGAGTTGCAGTTTGGTGACTCCCAGATGCTAGGTTTCAATGAGAATTCGCTTTTGGTCTCACCGATCAGTACACTTCGGTTAGACCGATTTGTACTTAGTGCAATGGCCAGGGCCAATCGGTCGGACCGAAAGTTCCATTTTGGTCAATCCGAGATGAGCTCGGTGGAAACCTAACCCTAAGATTTACCGTCAAATCTAATCTAAGGAGTTCTTTGCTGGATAGAACAATTTCATACGTGGAGAGAGACTAGGCAAAATCTTTATGCATTGCATCGGAAGGGGAAAACAACACAAAGGGTTCGAACCATACCCTAACTTGGTGATGGCTCGCTATGGTGGCAATGGTGGAGAGGATTTCCGTTGATGGTGGCAGAGACCTATGACGACGGCGCACAGGCAGAGACGGCGATGATCCGGAGACCAAGTGGTGGCATTGCTAGGGCACGAGCTCGTGCGGTTTGAAGTAATTTTCAACCGTACGGGTACGTAGAGTGTATATACACAGATGTTGTCGGTGAAACCAAACGAAATATCTCGGTGCCACCGACATGCAAAACTACATGCAGTTAATGCAACTCGGTGAGACCGAATCATTTTAATCGGTAGCACCGAGCTGAAAACCTAGATAATTCTAGTGGTTTTGGTGGGACCGAGTATGAGTGAGTTGGTTTGACCGAAATTCACGAGAAGGTTTTGGAAGTCATCCCTTGACGGTTAGTGACTCCACGTGCTCCTGACCCGGAAGTTCCGAAAAAGACTTGTTCAAATTCTTGTGATATAGCATGAACAGAATTTGAGACAAGAAGAGCATAGATAGCTAGAGGAGGTTCTTAGGCATTCTTGTTCATCCATTTGGCCAATAAAAACCAAACAATCAAGACAAAAAATGGATGTCCTCGAATGGAGAAATTATGCAACCAACATGCTCACACAATAAGATAGCAAAAGAAACATGTGTCAAATCATGCACAAACAATTCTAGCATCTATCAAGCAATTGGCGATGACTAGGTCATCTATATATGAGTATATTGACTTAGGAGTCAAATTGAGAACATTTGATCGTAGGTCATACTTAGCGTTTAAGCTCAAGTGGGGTTACCACTTTTACATAAAGCATTACTGTATTCACACCATTAGAGTTACTTTAGCTCAATTCTTAGAGCCAATCTCCCCAAGATGTGATATCCTGCTAAGAGGAAGGAACTAACCTTGGGTTTTGTCGATGATGACTTCATGTAGGCAGTGAAGATGTGGATGCTCAGTGTTAATCAGAGCAATCCATTGGAGTGTTTCACTTCCAATACTGTCGGCGTTCTGGGAACGGGGGTCCCCAGACTTGTCTGCCTGCGGCCTGCGGCGTGGCTCAAAGGGGGCCCAGTACAGCCCATCTTCATCAACACAAGCTCACGACCCTCGCGAGGGGCCAAGCCTCGCGGGGCGGACGACAAGGAGCTTCCTTAGGCACGGCCTCATCAGGCTGGCTCGCGAGGAGGCGGAGAAATCAAGGCGGGATACCTCGCGAGGTGCCCATGACGCAAGCCATGACGACCAAGGGCGCCAGTTGGGCGCCAGCCCGCGTAGTGTCCTCCTTTCCTCTTTGGTGCAAAGGGAGCAAGCGCAGGCGAGAGCATCAAGCAAAGGCATCCATTTTAGTGCAACAAGACCAAGACCAGCCCAACGGCAGGAAGGAAGTCATTGTGGAGCCCAAGCAGGCGTCACCACCAGCGCCTTTGACAAGCGAGGACCAACTTTAATCAGGAGAAGTGTACCCGATATTCCCCTTCAAAATGGCCAATTGTTGGCGCCCTTCCCGCTCAATATTTGGGAAGAGGCCCAGGGCCTTTGCCTATAAATAGGACTAGCCACCCCCAGGGTAGAGGCATCTGGAATGCACAAGATCCTCGCCAAGAAACCAGTAGAGAGAGCGACTGAACTCCTCCTAGCAGTTCATCGCACTAGCCAAGAACAGGCCCTCGCGAGGCTGTTCTTCCTTGTATTGTTCATCAACAGCCCAAGAGGCAATCCCCCACACCACACACTGGAGTAGGGTATTACACCACAATGGTGGCCTGAACCTGTATAAACTCTGTGTCTCTTGTGTTGTTCCTTTCGTAGTTTAGATCCTAGCGAGTCGGTGAGGAGCAGGTAGGTAGAGGGCAAAATCTCCGCGCGCACACCAGTGTTCGAACCTCAAGTGTCTGCCGGAACCCGAAATCCGACATTTTGCGCGCCAGGTAGGGGTGCGCCGGAATTCGTCTTCCATCGACCTGTTCTTCTCCGACCGTCACACCCATGTCTAACACTCGTCGGTCCCGCGCCGAGCGCCGAGCCGCTCTCGCTTCCCGCGTCGCCCAGACGGCCCCCGTCGGCGGCCACCCCCGCCGTTCCACGCTTTGCCGTCAACGCCACCACCGCCCGGCGGGAACGAGCAGCAAGCATCGCCCCAAAGATCCATCCATGAGGCGAGACGGCCGCACTGCTACACCCTCGCTCACCCCAGCTGGTTCTTCGTCCCGCGCGCCCCGCGCGGCCATGGAGGCTCGAGCTGTGCTCATCGCGGAAAACAAGCTCCTGGGCACCGCCCAGTCGACGACGTCTATGAAGAGTGGCTCGACCGAGTCGCCGAGCTCGTCCGCGCCGCTGGGGGCTCCCCCGTGTCATCCTTCTCGCTGCACGTGCCCGCCTGCGGGCAATGAAGCTTCTGGGGCGCCACCCGCCTCCCGCCAAGAAGGCTCCTCGCCCCAAGGCGCGTGGCCTCGGGCGGAACCCGCTCCGTCGGCACCAGCTGGCAAGAGCAGAGCTGCTAAGATGTCCTCACCCGAGAAGCTGCTCGAGCGCCTCGCTCCGCTCGCCACGAACACGCTCTCGCTTCCAAAGACGTCAAGACCCAGCGCTGCTCCCAGCTGCAGCGCATGGGGACCCGCAGTACCAAGCTCTTCGTGACCCAAGGCCTCCCGTTGCCACAGCGGGCTGCCGCGCCTTTCATCGCCGAAGGCGCGAAGATCGCGTGACCCGACAAGTTCAAGCTGCACCTGCCTCCTCGCGACGGACAGTGCGGCTGATCTGCAGAGTTCCTCCAGCTCTGAGCTGGGCATCGAGGCTGCCAACGGAGACGAAGGTCATGGCGAACTGGTTTCCCATGGCGCCAAGGACGGGCCCGCACTGCTCTCGAACTCGCTCTGTGCACGATCTCCTCCGGGGCGGATGCTCACCCGCTTCATCGCCAACTCCCAGGGTACTCGCGACCGGCCGCCCGCCGTGAGCGACATGCGCCGTATCAAGCAGCAACCAGGGGAAACCTTGCAGAAGTGCATCCAGCGCTTCAACAACGCGCGCCTCAAGATCCCCAAGGTGATCGAGGAGGCCATCATCTCAACCTCCTCCGACGGCGTGCGCGACGTCAAGATGAAGGAGGAGCTGGCGATGCATGAAGACCTGTGCACTTCCTTGGAGCTGTTCCACTTGGCGACCAAGTGCGCCAGGGCTGAGGAAGGGCGTCTCTCCCTCCTCGAGCTGCCTGCCGCAAACCCAGAAGAGAAGAAGCCCAAGGCCAAGGACGTGAAGCGCAAGGGGGCTGCCGTGCTCGCGGCAGAACCAGACACCAAGTAGGGCAGAGATCAGCCCGAATCCTCCAAGGGCAGTCGGTACTGCGTGTACCACGACCTCCCCACCCACAACACCAATGAATGCCAAGAGCTCTGGGCCGTGCGTGAAGGAAGGGTCGGCCGACGTCCCGACCGCAGCGACTGGGGCTACGGCCGAGGAGGAGGAAGGAATGCAGGACGCTGGGAAGACCGCGGCCCTCGCCAAGGGTGGCGCGACCAACCTCGCGAGTATCGCTGGCAGGACCCACCTCACGAGGGAGCCTGGAGGGATCAGCCTCGTGAGGATTGCCCGCAAGGCAACGCATGCCTCCCTCCGCTGCCGCAGCAGCCAAGGAGAAATGAGGACAGTCATCAGGACGAGGGGGCTGGGGGCTTCCAAGAACCACGTGCGATCGCCTGCATCCTGGGCGGAGCTCAAGCCCCAGCCTCTCAACGCATCTTCAAGCAGTTCACCCGCGAAGTAAATGCAGTCCTCCCCAAGCTCGAGGCCACGCGCCCTATCAGGTGGTCGGCGTGCACCATCACGTTTAGCTCAGCGGATCAGCTCAAGTGCGCAGCCACAACCGGAGTTCTCCCAATGCTTTGTTCCCCAATCATCAGCAATGTGCTAGTCACCAGGACCCTCATCGATGCCAGGGCAGGGCTCAACGTTTTGTCCGTGGAAACATTCAACAATCTCCAAGTGCCCTACAATCAGCTTCAGCCAACCAAGCCTTTCTCCGGAGTCACCGACGACTCCACGGTCCCGATTGGGCAGGTCCGCCTCCCTGTCACCTTTGGGGCACGCGAAAACTACCGCACCAAGCTCATCGACTTCGACGTAGCCCACATTCGCCTGCCGTACAATGCCATCCTCGGGTACCCAACGCTGGCCAAGTTCATGGCCGTAACCCACCACGGCTACAACGTCCTCAAGATGCCAGGAAGTGGCGGAGTCATCACGGTGCCTCGTGAAGAGAAAGACGCGTGTGCTCCCCGAACGAGCCTTTCAGCCGCATCACCGAAGACCCGGATCAGCGAGCAGGAGGCTTCCCGAGGCCGCCCCAAGAAGAAGAAGACATCATCCGCCCGACCTCAGGAGGCAGGCCCCTCAGGGCCCGCGCCTGCCAAGGGGGAACCTCCTTCCATCGCATAGGGAAGGGCGCCCGACGCCCTCCTCAGGCAGGCTCGGGGGCACTCCCCTGGAGGGCCGCCGACCTCGCCAAGGTCACGAGGGAGGCACTTGGGAACCACTTGGAGGCGTGTTTCGGAGCATGTTTCCCTCGAGAAGGAGCAAGGCAAGGAGGGCCAAACCCTCAAGAGTTCGTCAGCAAGGCCATTCAGGAGCTACAGGAGTCAAGAGTCATGAGAGGCAGCCGCCGCTTACCCGCTGTGGCCCCCCATCCAGGCGAGGATGGTGGGCTGCGCGTCTGCATCGACATACCAGGGCTCAACCGAGCCGCCTCTCAGGAGCGCCTCTGGCCCTCGCAAGTGGGGCGCTACGAAGGTCCACCCCACAGCTATGTTCGCATGCCTTATGACTTGCCGAACTCGGCTGCCACATACCAGCGCCTCATGAGGGGCATCCTGGAGGCTCAAGAGGTCAGGCGTTCCGCAGCCCTGGCAGAGATGGAGATGGTCCCCGAGGAGCCACCAGCGCCTCCGGAGCCTCCCGAGGCCCCAGGGCCTGGGGGCTCGTGAGGATCGGCTCCTGCAGCCCACCGAGTCTGCTACACCAACAACCCTTCGTCGTCAACACTATCAGGTGACATCTTTAAAATTTCATTTCCAGCTGGGAGCGCCCTCAGGGCTGCATCATTCCCAAGCCGCGTGGGTCCGTCCCTGCGGCGTGTATCCCTTTTGCTCGTGTTTTTAGCTTACTTTGTTGGGGGCGCCCCTCGGGCTGCATCATCCCCAAGTCGCTCGGGCTAGACCCAGTGATGTCCGCCTTCCCAGCATCTATTTGAATGAATTCACTCTTCCGCGATTAACATGCTTGACCTAGTTACCCACTCAACTGACACCAACTGATGGAGCTGCTCCCAAACGGCACGACGCTTGCGCATGGGTCTGTCCCTGCAACGCTGACAAACCTGAATGGCTGAGCTCTGGCCGTGGCAGCCCCGCATAGCGCCACCTCGGCGAGCCCTCAGTGCCTCACCACCTCTCCAGAGCAACCAACGGCTGACTGTCGATTGTCACGGTGAACTCTTGTTCTTTCTGTGATGAGCCTACAGGATCTCTTCAAGGAGCAGCGTCAGGCGAGGCCCTCACGGTGTCTTCTTCACTCTCGTCCGTGCAAACCGCTTGCACATTAAAGGGGGGGGTACCTGAGCATCGCGACTCAGGGCTCCTACTGGCTCTCCAGCCCTCACCCTCTGGCCTTGTCCACGGCATCGTGACCTGGCATACCAGCGACGGCTGAGACTCGCTCGAGGGCCGGGACCCGAGGACGTACAGTAGAATGGGGAGCAAACGCGAGAGGGGAGAAGGCACGCGAGGACCTCGCCAAGCGACCCCTCGCCTGCCGATGCACGGACCCGGCGACACACTAGGGAGCGGTCCCCGATTCTTGAGATAAGTCACCACCCGGAAGCCCCATCTACCATGGCACCGTCCCCGCACCTAATGCAATCCCGTGTTAGCAACGTCGATCTCCTTTCTCACCGAATGATGGCTGCTTGAGCGCTAAGGGGGACCCCCTGAGCATCATGACTCAGGGGCTCTTATCGGATCTCGGGTCGCTCACCTCTTGGCCTTGACCACGGCATCGCGACCTGGCATACCAGTGACGGCTGAAGCCGCCTTGGGACTAGGACCTGTCAGCGTAGAGCATCAAGCCCTCACGAGGTTCGAAAGGAAGAACTGAGCTAAGACAGAATGAGCAACTCACGCTACTCCATGGCCAGGATTATATTAACAGATAGGCCTGCAGGCACCTTACAAGCTCCCATGGGGCCCGTTTTTGATTCCTCGCAGGGAACAGACCCTAAAGAGCGCTAACTATGCGCGACCCTGCAAAAGACGCCATCATCAACAGTGGGTCGTCCAGGCACTGGCGCCAACCCCATCCAGATCAGAGGCGGCGATGGCCTAATGAGCCCGCCCTGCTCTGGGAGCGGCGCAGGCTCGGGGGCTCGTAGCTGTCGTCGCTCGTCTCTGGAGACGCAAAGAGCTCGGCAAAGTCGCTGGATCCTCCGGCGCCTCCATCGCCTGAGGAGCTGCCAAGGGAGCGGTTAGCCGGCCTCTGCCTCGCCGTAGCGGGGTCCCAACCGCCTCTCCCGGGGCAGCACTCCAGCCGGCGACCCTACGCATCGAAGACCTTGAAGAACATCACCGAAGCACCATCGTACTCCAGGTGGATCGCGAGGGCGCCCCTTGTGCTGCAGACCGGGCGATCTCGCCCACCTCGAAGTCAGAAGACTCGCCGGGGCAACGACCGCGACCTCTGCCCCGGTCGCGAGGGTGCTGCAGCCGGCGTGCTGTAGCCAGAGCCCCAGGAGTTGCCCCTGCGGGATGACGGAGGCGAAGAAAGGAGGAAGGCGAATCCAAGACTAAGGAGGCATGGCGGCGTAAAGCACGAACTCTCGGGAGGAGCCCTCGGCATGGACTCCAGGGGGAAAGACGCACACCTTTGTGACCCACCGGCGCCAACGGCGGCGCCGCCCGTGGCGTTCGGCATCGACTCCTTCAGAGCCCTTGATGTGGGCGTACAAGGGAAGCGGGAACCCTGGTGGTGGTCGCTCGCACCAAGGCCTCGACACTTCCTGGCGGGCGCCCTCACCCCGATGGCAGTGGGCTAGCCGTTTTGTTCGGTGGAAGCGGGTCAGGATCCTCTCGGGGAGCCTTTCCCTTCTCTGCCGCAGAGAACCGGCGGATCGGAGCCATTGCAGCAAGACGGAGCGAAGACCGGGAAGAAGGAGAAGCAAGAAGAGATAGACTGGAAGGGCACGCGCCGCGCCGTACTTATAGCCAGAGGAGGCCAACCGCCGACCTCCACGATCGCAGGTAATCATGACCCGCTTTGCAAGTAGGGACTTGTCAATTCGTGCAGTTGCCGAGGCGTCGTGGGGAAGTGGAGACGCCCACGTCCAATCAACCACCACGCGGCGCCCAAGGCCGCAGGCTGTTAGGGCCTGCCGCACTTCGCACTTGCCCTTTCGCCTCTCTGCTCGGCCAAGTCCGGGCGCGCCTTGGGCCCGGGGGCTACTGTCGGCGTTCTGGGAACAGGGGTCCCCAGACTTGTCTGCCTGCGGCCTGCAGCGTGGCTCAAAGGGGGCCCAGTACAGCCCATCTTCATCAACACAAGCTCAAGACCCTCGTGAGGGGCCAAGCCTCGTGGGGCGGACGACAAGGAGCTTCCTCAGGCACAGCCTCATCAGGATGGCTCGCGAGGAGGCGGAGAGATCAAGGCGGGGTACCTCGCGAGGTGCCCATGACGCAAGCCATGACGACCAAGGGCGCCAGTCGGGCGCCAGCCCGCGCAGTGTCCTCCTTTCCTCTTTGGTGCAAAGGGAGCAAGCGCAGGCGAGAGCATCAAGCAAAGGCATCCATTTCGGTGCAACAAGACCAAGACCAGCCCAACGGCAGGAAGGAAGTCATTGTGGAGCCCAAGCAGGCGTCACCACCAGCGCCTTTGACAGGCGAGGACCAACTTTAATCAGGATAAGTGTACCCGGTGTTCCCCTTCAAAATGGCCAATTGTCGGCGCCCTTCCCGCTCAATATTTGGGAACAGGCCCAGGGCCTTTGCCTATAAATAGGACTAGCCACCCCTAGGGTAGAGGCATCTGGAATGCAAAAGATCCTTGCCAAGAAACCAGTAGAGAGAGCGACTGAACTCCTCCTAGCAGTTCATCGCACTAGCCAAGAACAGACCCTCGCGAGGCTATTCTTCCTTGTATTGTTCATCAACAGCCCAAGAGGCAATCCACCACACCACACACTGGAGTAGGGTATTACACCACAATGGTGGCCTGAACCAGTATAAACTCTATGTCTCTTGTGTTGTTCCTTTCATAGTTTAGATCCTAGCGAGTCGGTGAGGAGCAGGTAGATAGAGGGCGAAATCTCCACGTGCACCCCAGTGTTCGAACCTCAAGGGTCTGCCGGAACCCGAAATCCGACAAATACCTACATGGGTTAGTCCCACAAGGAACACACAAGGATATCGATAGACATAGAGTGAATTGGACATATGATGATGTCCATGAAAACATTTGGTTACCTTGTCCCTTGTCTTACCAACAAGAGGGTTTGTGACTCCATGAACTAGTGCAAGATATGAAAGTTCATTGCACATGTCCTTGCCAAAATGAGTATGAGTGAAGTGTGTTGGCGGAGTCACCGTCAAGAACACTCTAGTTCTTCTTCTTTTGGGATCCACATCAACTTGATGGAATTCCTCGGAGTTGTAGTTGAACTTGATGAAGAAGAACTTGACATAGTCTTGGGAACCCACTTGACCATGCCCTTAGGAGCTTCTTCAAACGATTCAATCTCTTCTTGAAGCTTGTCCGTGCCTTTTAGCTTGTGGTCTTGTGGTGTAAGATCATCTTGAGCTTGTGTTCCCTCAAAAGAAGTGGGGTCATACCTCTCTTGTTAAGGAACAAACTTTTTCTTGGGGTATTGATCTTCTTCCCACTCAACACCATTGGCATTGAACTTTCGTTCAAAACTAACACCTTGATTCTTCTGGTGCCCTCCTTGCTTCCTCACAATTTTCTCAAACTATTTACTTCCGGCAAAACTCTTGTAAACACCTTTCTCCATAATTCCCTTCAATAAGCTATTTTCTTGCTCAAGTGTAACTTGACTAAGAGAATCATTATTGAAATCAATAGAATTACTAGAAAGCAACAATATTGGATTTAGCATGATTATTGTTACTACTAGAGGAAGAATCTTTCTTGCTCTTGTTGCTAGATTTAACTTGTGGCATATAAGTAGACAAGATTAAACGCTTGGCAATATAAGAAGAACTCTTCTTTCAAAGATCATCATTGATAGCTTTTAGAAACCCACGCTCTTGCTCTAAATTTAGCTTCTCGAAGCATAGCTTCTCATGCGTTCTTAGGAGCTCTCTATGATCCTCTAGAGTTGTTTCATGAGCTAACTTAAGAGTGTTTAGTTCTTTAGTTAGATGCTCAATTTCCTTCTTATCAATTTCATTTGTTTCATCTTGATTAGCATGATTACGAGCAAGTTCATCGTAGTTTTCATCACTAGTTTTTTCAACAAGTAAATCATCATCTCCTAGCAAATCATCTTCATCACTATTGAAATCAAGATACTCGGGGTGTGATACCTTGGGGCCTTTAGCCATGAAGCATATTCCAATTCCTTCATTTGGTGAGTCAAATATGTCATAGGAGTTGGCTGACACAAGTGCAAGACCGTTGACACCTTCATCTTGAGTATATTCGGAGTCAGAGTGATTACTTCTCTCAGAATAGTTGCCGAAGTCAGAGTTGGAACCAAAAGCTCATTCACCAACATGATCTTGATGTCCTCCTCTTGTGTAGCTCTTTGATGACTTGTCCTTCCTCTCCGAATCCTTGCTTCTATGAGAGGGTCTTCGTTTGTAACGATCATCTCTACTCCTTCTCTCTCTTTGAGGTGATTCATCTCTTATATACTCCTCCTTTTAGGTGAGTCTTCTCGTTTCTTGTAGGGAGCCATACACTCATTGGAGTAGTGTCTGGGCCTTCCACAATTGTAGCAATTACGATCACGACTAGAAGATCTGTTGTCATTGTAGGACCTTGACTTGGAACTTCTCTCTTTGCTTCTATTCTTGTAGAATTTGTTGAAACCCTTAGGTTCAATTCTTCATTGGAATCTAGCTTGTTACTTGATGTTGTAGGAGCATCACTTGAAGCTTTGGAAGCACCACTTGACTTGTTGTGGAGCTCATCCTTATCCCTTAGTGACATCTCATGAGCAACAATTCTACCAATAGCTTCAATTGGCTTGAGATTTTTGTAGTTGGGCTTCATTTGGATCAATGTGCACACAGTATCATATTTTCCATCCAAGGCTCTAAGGATCTTCTTGATGATGAATTTGCCGGTCATCTCTTAACTTCCTAAGCCGGTAATCTCATTTGTGATGAGGGTAAGACTAGAGTACATTTTGGCGACTCTTTCACCATCCTTCATTTTGAACTTGTCAAGTTGACTTTGGAGCACATCCAACTTCGATTGCTTGATGGACTCGGTACCTTCGTGCATATCAACCAAAGTATCCCAAATTTCCTTTGCATTCTCAAGGCGGCTGGTTTTGTTGAATTCTTCGGGGCACAATCCATTGAAGAGAATATCACAAGCTTGAGCATTGTATTGCAACATCTTCAATTCATCCATGGTGGCTTGAAAATCCAGTTCTCTACCATCTTCAAAGTATTCACGTAGCAAGCCAATACGAACAACAACCCAAACGGTGGGGTTATGACCAAGAATATGCATTTTCATCTATGCTTCTAACTAGCAAAATTAGTACCATCAAAGTAAGGACCTCTACGGTGGTAATTTCCATCGCTAGACGCCATAATCTCCTAGGTTATGAAAAGAAGGCTATGATCACCAAAGCTATGGAAATCAAGGCTAATGGAGATCAAAGCTCTGATGCCACTTGTAGGATCGAAAGTAGGTCCACAGAGGGGTGTAGACTACTTGACCAAATTAAAAAACTATCCTTTTCCCAATTTTAGTTGTGAGCAGATTTTATCTATTTGCACAAGTCAAGCAATCAACCTACACATGCAATTCTAAGAGTATAGCAGCGGAATGTAACACATTGCATATGAAGGTAAAGGGAAGGGTTTTGGAGAAGGCAAATACAATGTAGGCACGTATATTTTTGGCATGGTTCCGATAGGTGGTGCTATCGTATGTCCACGTTGATCGAGACTTAAACCCACGAAGCGTAACGGTTGCGCGTGTCCACAGAGGGCTCCACCCACGAAGGGCCCACAAAGAATCAACCTTGTCTATCCCACCATGTGTTGGGGAACGTAGTAATTTCAAAAAAATTCCTACGCACACGCAAGATCATGGTGATGGCATAGCAATGAGATGTGGGCGAGTGTTGTCCACATACCCTTGTAGACCGTAAGCGGAAGCGTTAGCACAACGCGGTTGATGTAGTCGTACGTCTTCACGATCCAACCGATCCAAGCACCAAACGTACGGCACCTCCGAGTTCAGCACACGTTCAGCTCGATGACGATCCCCGGGCTCCGATCCAGCAAAGCTTTGGGGATGAGTTCCACAAGACGACGGCGTGGGACGATGATGATGTTCTACGGTGCAGGCTTCGCCTAAACTCCACGACGATAAGACCGAGGTGGAATATGGTGGAGGGGGCACCGCTGCACGGCTAAGGAACGATCCGTAGATCAACTTGTGTGTCTATGGGTGCCCCCGCCCCATATATAAAGGAGCAAGGGGGAGGCCGGCCGGCCCTTGGGCGCTAAGGAGGAGGAATCCTCCTCCTAGTAGGAGTAGGATTCCTCCTTTCCTACTACTACTAGGAGGAGGAAGGAAGGGGAGAGGGAAGGAGGGGCGCCGCCTCCTAGTCCACCTGAACACGGGGGGGGCGCGCCCATGCTGGCCGCCCCTCTCTCCTTCCCCCTAAGGCCCATAAGGCCCATTACTCTCCCGGGGGGGGGTTCCGGTAACCCTCCGGCACTTCGGTTTTCTCCGAAACCACCCGGAACACTTCCGGTGTCCGAATATAGTCGTCCAATATATCAATATTTATGTCTCGACCATTTAGAGACTCCCCGCCATGTCCGTGATCACATCCGGGACTCTGAACAAACTTCGGAACATCAAAACTTATAAACTCATAATAAAACTGTCATCGTAACGTTAAGCGTGCGGACCCTACGGGTTCGAGAACTATGTAGACATGACCTAGAACTATTCTCGGTCAATAACCAATAGTGGAACCTGGATGCCCATATTGGTTCCTACATATTCTACGAAGATCTTTATCGGTCAAACCGCATAACAACATACGTTGTTCCCTTTGTCATCGGTATCTTACTTGCCCGAGATTTGATCGTCGGTATCCAATACCTAGTTCAATCTCGTTACCGGCAAGTCTCTTTATTCGTTATGTAATGCATCATCCCGTAACCAACTCATTGGTCACATTGCTTGCAAGGCTTATAATGATGTGCATTACCGAGAGGGCCCAGAGATACCTCTCTGACAATCGGAGTGACAAAACCTAATCTTGAAATACGCCAACTCAACATGTACCTTCGAGACACCAGTAGTACTCCTTTATATTCACCCGATTCACGTTGTGACGCTTGGTAGTACCAAAAGTGTTCCTCCGTAAACGGAGTTGCATAATTCTCATAGTTACAGGAACATGTATAAGTCATGAAGAAAGCAATAGCAATATACTAAACGATCAAGTGCTAGGCTAACGGAATGGGTCATGTCAATCACATCATTCTCCTAATGATGTGATCCCATTAATCAAATGACAACACATGCCTATGGTTAGGAAACATAACCATCTTTGATTAATGAGCTAGTCAAGTAGAGGTATACTAGTGACTATATGTTTGTTTATGTATTCACACATGTATCATGTTTCCGGTTAATAATATTCTAGCATGAATAATAAACATTTATCATGATATGAGGAAATAAATAATAACTTTATTATTGCCTCTAGGGCATATTTCCTTCAGTCTCCCACTTGCACTAGAGTCAATAATCTAGATTACATAGTAATGATTCTAACACCCATGGAGTCTTGGTGCTGATCATGTTTTGCTCGTGAGAGAGGCTTACACTACTAGGGAAAAGCCTAGCAGCAGCGCGGGTTTTGGGCCTATCAGTAGCGCGGGCAGAAGTGCGACAGCTAATGCTTAGCAATAGCGCGGCTTGACCCACGCTACTGCTAAATTGACTTAGTAGCAGCGGTTCTTTAGAACATCGCTACTGTTAATTAGTAGTAGCACTTCTCCTTACCCGCGCTACTACTATTATTTAGTATTTTATTTCTTTTCTATTTCATGTTGTATTCATACACCTTTACACAAGTTTTCATACAACAGGAATTTAGAGATTGTTTTACATCATAATGAGTTATTACATCATGGGGTGGAAGAATCAGAGACTAGTTTCAAGTGGATGTCCATCCACTTGAAACTAATCCATGTTCTTTCACCCAATGATATAATAATATCATCATCATCATCATATCATTAACAACTTAGCATCATAATACATCATTGTCATGTAACACCTCCTCAATATCATCGCTTTTCATCATTGACATCACATAACACCTCCTCAAGATCATCATTATCAACTCTAACACATTACCACATAATAAACATATTGTACCTCATAGGACCTATTACATTCGATTAAGACCTACTACATTTTCTAAGGTAAAATAACAAAAACAAGATAGCCCCGACTCTCCATTATGGAGAATGGAGATTAGCCTGCCTCCCATTCTTGCCTTTCGCTGAATGTTACTTCCAAGAACCTCCTTGCGAATGTCCATACGCTTTCTTCCATTCTCTCGATGATCATGTGTTCACGGGTTTTAGAACCGATATGCAGGTGAGCTCCGTGAGATTTACCCGGCAAGATGTTCAGAATCGAGAGGCGACCATGCAGAGACATCGATGAGGCACACAATCCATCGGGAGTTTCATTGAAAAACATAATAATAACTTTGTAGTTAGCAATGATGTACTAGTTTTAGAAGTATGCAAAAAATGCACGAATGTCGTAATAGTAAAAAATCTTACCAGGGTATCTCCAGAGAAGTTATCGTTGTTCAACACATGCACTAGTGGCACGTATTCACCATAATTTGGAGGAGTTCGATAATAGGCATTGTAATTCTCAAGAAGAGTACAAAATGCGATCGATGATTTTTCTCCTTATATGCTAATTGGGTGCCTTCGTGTAGTGGGTTTTATCTACCATCTTCCGCACAGACTTTGAAGAATCAAAATAAGCTGTCAATGGAAATAAGCTATCAACTATTTTGAAATAAACAATATAAATTAGTTAATAACTATGTTTGAGAAACTCACATAGCGGTACAATCGGCAGCGTATCAACAAGGACCCAAATGTCCATTTGTCTTCCTCGCTGTCAGGATCACCAAGATCCATGGTTATAATCATACCCTCATCAGAACCATACATTTTGCAAAGTGCTTCCCAATTTTGGCAACCAAAATGGGTTACGCTCTGAGCATTGTACAGATTTACTTCAAAATCCATATCATGATGGGTCCTTAGGTGTATTTTCTTTGTTTCGAAATTTTCATGCTCTTCAAAACCCATCCTCTCCAAGACATAGCGTCTTGCATGGCATGGGATACGCTAGTAGAATTGTAAAATATGAAAATTAGACGTTGAAATAGTTGAAGTCATGCTTAATGGAGAAAAAACTATTGTCGCTGCTATGCATCAGTATGAACATCGCAGGTCTCCTCGAGCTTAATGCTGAAGCGGCGATCGTCGTCCACCAAACGAACCTGTCGCACATACCTCGATCGTCGTGGCACCAGCTACACTCCCCGGAGACCGTCGTCGTCCGAAAGTACGACATTTCCTACAATCATAATTCAAAGATTAAACTTGTACATATTCTAGCACAAGTCATGTCGAATTCATGACAAAATCCGCATGACCTTTGCTAAAAAAGGACATATCGAGCTCCTGAAATTTGCCGGAACGGAAATTAATCAACACTCCGACAAAACATAGGCCACTCGGAGATGTAAACCGAACATGAACGGCTACTTGGGCAACCACATATCCTATTTGAGCAACAACACAAAATATACAAGGATATTTGGCTGGTCTCACCTCGATGTCGGAGGGGTACGTCGGTGACGGGATGACGGCGGGTTGTCGGAGGGGTCGGTGACGGGACGACGGAGGTCACCAAACCATATAAGTTATCCCTAGCAACAAAACATGTTCAACTAGTTTTATTAATTCAACTAGTTCTTACTAAATATAAACTTACTATAAATAGAAAAAACTAGTTCTTTCTAAAAATAAAGTAGTTCAACTAGTTATATTAAATATCTTACTAAAAATAGATTAGTTCTCATAATTCAACTAGTTCAACTAGTTTATTAATTTACTTACTAAACTAGTTCAACTACAACTAAAGTAGTTCAACTACCACTACTACTACTACTAAAAATCTAGTACTAACTAAGCTAAATTAACATCTACTACTACTAAATTAACATCTAGTACAAGCTAAGCCTAAATTAACATCTACTACTAAATCTAGTACTAACTAGTGGCGGGGTGGGGGCGACGGAGAGGTAGCTAGGGGCGGCGAGGTCGAGGGCGGTGGGAGGAGGGCTGCACGAAGGAGGGAGGAGGGCGGTCAGAAGTGATGGAGGAGGGAGGCGGCGGAGGAGGGAGGGCGGCCACAGCGGAGGGGAGGATGTGCGAGGAGGATGGAGGAGGAACGAAGGAGGGAGTACCTCACATGATTTAATTAACGACGGCGGGCGGCAAGCGGCGACGGACGACGACGGTTGATGCGCGAGAGTGAGAGTGTGAGTGTGAAGGGCCGGTCCTCCGTGGGGATATAGGGATAGTTGTAGCGCTTTCACAAAAGCGCCACAACTAACGTAAGTAGCAGAGGCGCTCTACAAGATAGAGCGCCATCGCTATAGCTAGCGGGGCCAAGGTCATGGCAACTATAGCAGGAGCGCCAGATGCATAAACGCGCTCTCGCTACTTCCAAGTCAAGAGCGCTGCTTGGTAGACACGCGTTGCTGCTAACTAGCAAGCATCATGTATATTTTGAAGCGCCGCAGTAAGATTCGTGTATAGGCTTTTCCCTAGTAGTGTATACTAGTGACTATATGTTTGTCTATGTATTCACACATGTATCATGTTTCCGGTTAATACAATTCTAGCATGAATAATAAACATTTATCATGATATAAGGAAATAAATAATAACTTTATTATTGCCTCTAGGGCATATTTCCTTCAGTCTCCCACTTGCACTAGAGCCAATAATCTAGATTACATAGTAATGATTCTAACACCCATGGAGTCTTGGTGCTGATCATGTTTTGCTCGTGAGAGAGGCTTAGTCAACGGGTCTGCAACATTCAGATCCGTATGATCTTGCAAATCTCTATGTCTCCCACTTGGACATGGTCCCGAATGGAATTGAAGCGTCTCTTGATGTGCTTGGTCCTCTTGTGAAATCAGGATTCCTTTGCCAAGGCAATTGCACCAGTATTGTCACAGAAGATCTTCATTGGTCCCGGTGCACTAGGTATGACACCTAGATCGGAAATGAACTTCTTCATCCAGACTCCTTCATTTGCTGCTTCGTAAGCAGCTATGTACTCCGCTTCACATGTAGATCCCGCCACGACGCTTTGTTTAGAACTGCACCAACTTACAGCTCCACCGCTTAATAAAAACACGTATCCGGTTTGCGATTTAGAATCATCTGGATCAGTGTCAAAGCTTGCATCAACGTAACCATTTACGACTAGCTCTTTGTCACCTCCATATACGAGAAACATATCCTTAGTCCTTTTCGTATTTTAGGATGTTCTTGACCGCTGTCCAAAGGATCCACTCTGGATTACTTTGGTACCTTCCTGCCAAGCTTATTGCTAAGCGTCGCCCAGTCTGGTACACAGCATTGCATACATGATAGAGCCTATGGCTGAAGCATAGGGAACATCTTTCATTTTCTCTCTATCTTCTGCTGTGGTCGGGCATTGAGTTTGACTCTACTTCACACCTTGAAGCACGGGTAAGAACCCTTTCTTTGCCTGATCCATTTTGAACTTTTTCAAAATTTTATCAAGGTATGTGCTTTGTGAAAGTCCTATCAAGCGTCTTGATCTATCTCTATAGATCTTGATGCCCAATATGTAAGCAGCTTCACCGAGTACTTTCATTGAAAAACTTTTATTCAAGTATCCCTTTATGCTATCCAGAAATTCTATATCATTTCCAATTAATAATATGTCATCTACATATAATATCAGAAATGCTATAGAGCTCCCACTCACTTTCATGTAAATACAGGCTTCTCCAAAAGTCTGTATAAAAATATATGCTTTGATCACACTATCAAAACGTTTATTCCAACTCCGAGATGCTTGCACCAGTCCATAAATGGATCGCTGGAGCTTGCACACTTTGTTAGCACCTTTTGGATCTATAAAACCTTCTGGTTGCATCATATACAACTCTTCTTCTAGAAATCCATTCAAGAATGCAGTTTTGACATCCATTTGCCAAATTTCGTAATCATGAAATGCAGCAATAGCTAACATGATTTGGAAAGACTTAAGCATCGCTACGGGTGAGAAAGTCTCATCGTAGTCAACCCCTTGAACTTGTCGAAAACCTTTCGCAACAAGTCAAGCTTTATAGACAGTTACATTACCATCAACGTCAGTCTTCTTATTAAAGATCCATTTATTCTCAATGGCTTGCCGATCATCGGGCAAGTCAACCGAAGTCCATACTTTGTTTTCATACATGGATCCCATCTCGATTTCATGGCCTCTAGCCATTTTGCGAATCTGGGCTCATCATCGCTTCCTCGTAGTTCGTAGGTTCATCATGGTCAAGTAACATGACTTCCAGAATAGGATTACCGTACCACTCTGGTGCGGATCTTACTCTGGTAGACCTACGAGGTTCAGTAGAAACTTGATATGAAGTTTCATGATCAATATCATTAGCTTCCTCACTAATTAGTGTAGTTGTCATAGGAATCGGTTCTTTTTATGAACTACTTTCCAATAAGGGAGCAGATACAGTTATCTCATCAAGTTCTACTTTCCTCCCACTCACTTCTTTCGAGAGAAAGTCCTTCTCTAGAAAGGATCCGATTTTAGCAACGAAAATCTTGCCCTCAGATATTTGATAGAAGGTGTACCCAATAGTTTCTTTTGGGTATCCTATGAAGACACATTTCTCCGATTTGGGTTCGAGCTTATCTGGTTGAAGTTTCTTCACATAAGCATCGCAGCCCCAAACTTTAAGAAACGACAACATTGGTTTCTTGCCAAACCACAGTTCATAAGGCGTCGTCTTAACGGATTTTGATGGTGCCCTATTTAACGTGAATGCGGCCGTCTCTAAAGCATAACCCCAAAACGATAGCGGTAAATTACGACGTTCGGACCATATCTAGTAAAGTATAATTACGACGTTCGGACACACCATTTCGTTGTGGTGTTCCGGGTGGCATGAGTTGCGAAACTATTCCGCATTGTTTCAAGTGTAGACCAAACTCGTAACTCAAATATTCTCCTCTACGATCAGATCGTAGAAACTTTATTTTCTTGTTACGATGATTTTCCACTTCACTCTGAAATTCTTTGAACTTTTCAAATGTTTCAGACTTGTGTTTCATTAAGTAGATATACCCATATCTGCTTAAGTTATCTGTGAAGGTGAGAAAATAACGATACCCGCCACGAGCCTCAACATTCATTGGACCACAAACATCAGTATGTATGATTTCCAACAAATCAGTTGCCCGCTCCATAGTTCCGGAGAACAGCGTTTTAGTCATCTTGCCCATAAGGCACGGTTCGCAAGTACCAAGTGATACATAATCAAGTGATTCCAAAAGCCCATCAGTATGGAGTTTCTTCATGCGTTTTACACCGATATGACCTAAACGACAGTGCCACAAATAAGTTGCACTATCGTTATCAACTCTGCATCTTTTGGTTTCAACACTATGAATATGTGTATCACTACTATCGAGATTCAATAAAAATAGACCACTCTTCAAGGGTGCATGACCATAAAAGATATTACTCATATAAATAGAACAACCATTATTCTCTGATTTAAATGAATAACCGTCTCGCATCAAACAAGATCCAGATATAATGTTCATGCTCAACGGTGGCACCAAATAACAATTATTTAGGTCTAAAACTAATCCCGATGGTAGATGTAGAGGTAGCGTGCCGACCGCGATCACATCGACTTTGGAACCATTTCCCACGCGCATCGTCACCTCGTCCTTAGCCAATCTTCGCTAATCCGTAGTCCCTGTTTGAGTTACAAATATTAGCAATGAACCAGATCAAATACCCGGTGCTCTGCGAGCATTAGTAAGGTACACATCAATAACATTTATATCACATATACCTTTGTTCATTTTGCCATCCTTCTTATCCGCCAAATACTCGGGGCAGTTCCGCTTCCAGTGTCTAGTCTGCTTGCAGTAGAAGCACTCAGTTTCAGGCTTAGGTCCACATTTGGGTTTCTTCTCTTGAGCAGCAACTTGCTTGCCATTCTTTTTGAAGTTCCCCTTCTTCTTCCCTTTGCCCTTTTTCTTGAAACTGGTGGTCTTGTTAACCATCAACACTTGATGCTCCTTCTTGATTTCTACCTCCGCAGCTTTTAGCATTGCGAAGAGCTCGGGAATAGTCTTGTTCATCCCTTGCATATTATAGTTCATCATGAAGCTCTTGTAGCTTGGTGGCAGTGATTGAAGAATTTCATCAATGACACTATCATCGAGAAGATTAACTCCCGGTTGAATCAAGTGATTATTATACCCGCAGACATTTTGAGTATGTGTTCACCGACGTAACTATTCTCCTCCATCTTGCAGCTATAGAACTTATTGGAGACTTCATATCTCTCAATCCGGGCATTTGCTTGAAATATTAACTTCAAATCCTGGAACATCTCATATGCTCCATGACGTTCAAAACGTCGTTGAAGACCCGGTTCTAAGCCGTAAAGCATGGCACACTGAACTATCGAGTAGTCATTAGCTTTGCTCGCCAGAGGTTCTTAACGTCGTCGGTTGCATCGCCAGCAGGCACGGCACCCAGCGCTGCTTCGGGACGTAACTTTTACGTGCAGCAATGAGGATAATCCTCGATACGGACCCAATTCGTGTAATTGCTACCATCATCTTTCAACTTTGCTTTCTCAAGGAACGCATTAAAATTCAACGGAACAATAGCACGAGCCATCTATCTACAAACAAACATAGACAAGCAAAATACTATTAGGTACTAAGTTCATGATAAATTTAAGTTCAATTAATCATATTACTTAAGAACTCCCACTTAGACAGACATCTCTCTAGTCATCTAAGTGATCACGTGATCCAAATCAACTAAACCATGTCCGATCATCACGTGAGATGGAGTAGTTTCAATGGTGAACATCACTATGTTGATCATATCTACTATATGATTCATGCTCGACCTTTCGGTCTCCGTGTTCCAAGGCCATATCTGTATATGCTAGGCTCATCAAGTATGACCTGAGTATTCCGCGTGTGCAACTATTTTGCACCAATTGTATTTGAACGTAGAGCCTATCACAGCCGATCATCACGTGGTGTCTCAGCATGAAGAACTTTCGCAACGGTGCATACTCAGGGAGAACACTTCTTGATTATTAGTGAGAGATCATCTTAAAATGCTACCATCAATCAAAGCAAGATAAGATGCATAAAGGATAAACATCACATGCAATCAATATAAGTGATATGATATGGCCATCATCATCTTGTGCTTGTGATCTCCATCTTCGAAGCACCGTCGTGATCACCATCGTCACCGGCGCAACACCTTGATCTCCATCGTAGCATCCTTGTCGTTACGCCATCTATTGCTTCTACGACTATCGCTACCGCTTAGTGATAAAATAAAGCAATTACAGGGCGTTTGCATTTCATAAAATAAAGCGACAACCATATGGCTCCTGCCAGTTGCCGATAACTTCGGTTACAAAACATGATCATCTCATACAATAAAATATAGCATCACGTCTTGACCATATCACATCACAACATGCCCTGCAAACACAAGTTAGACATCCTCTACTTCGTTGTTGCAAGTTTTACGTGGCTGCTACGGGCTTAGCAAGAACTGTTCTTACCTACGCATCAAAACCACAACGATAGTTCGTCAAGTTAGTGTTGTTTTAACCTTCGCAAGGACCGGGCGTAGCCACACTCGATTCAGCTAAAGTGAGAGAGACAGACACCCGCCAGCCACCTTTAAGCACGAGTGCTCGTAACGGTGAAACCAGTCTCGCGTAAGCGTACGCGTAATGTCGGTCCGGGCCGCTTCATCTCACAATACTGCCGAACCAAAGTATGACATGCTGGTAAGCAGTATGACTTGTATCGCCCACAACTCACTTGTGTTCTACTCGTGCATATAACATCAACGCATAAAACCTGGCTCGGATGCCACTGTTGGGGAACGTAGTAATTTCAAAAAAATTCCTACGCACACGCAAGATTATGGTGATGGCATAGCAACGAGATGTGGGCGAGTGTTGTCCACGTACCCTCGTAGACCGTAAGAAGAAGCGTTAGCACAACGCGGTTGATGTAGTCGTACGTCTTCACGATCCGACCGATCCAAGCACCGAACGTACGGCACCTCCGGGTTCAGCACACGTTCAGCTCGATGACGATCCCCGGGCTCTGATCCAGCAAAGCTTCGGGGATGAGTTCCACAAGCACGACGGCGTGGTGACGATGATGATGTTCTACCGGCACAGGGCTTCGCGTAAACTCAGCGACGATATGACCGAGGTGGAATATGGTGGAGGGGGGCACCGCACATGGCTAAGGAACGATCCTTAGTTCAACTTGTGTGTCTATGGGGTGCCCCCGCCCCCGTATATAAAGGAGCAAGGGGGAGGCCGGCCGGCCCTTGGGGCGCGCCAAGGAGGAGGAATCCTCCTCCTAGTAGGAGTAGGATTCCTCCATTCCTACTCCTACGAGGAGGAGGAAGGAAGGGGGAGAGAGGGAAGGAAAGGGGGGGCCCCCCTCCTAGTCCAATTCGGAACACAGGGGGGAGGGGGTGCACGGCCCATGCTGGCCGCCCCTCTCTCCTTTCCCCTAAGGCCCATAAGGTGTTGGGGAACGTAGTAATTTCAAAAATTTTCCTACGCACACGCAAGATCATGGTGATGCATAGCAACGAGAGGGGAGAGTGTTGTCCACATACCCTTGTAGACCCGGCGGAGCGATCACAACGTAGAGGAAGTAGTCGACGTTCTCCTCGCGATCCGACCGATCCGGCGCCGTTACTCCGGCGCCCCGAGTTCTTGACACACGTACAGCTCGATGACGTCCCTCGTACTCCGATCCAGCCGAGTGTCGAGGGAGAGTTCCGTCAGCACGACGGCGTGGTGACGATCTTGATGTTTCACCGGCGCAGGGCTTCGCCTAAGCTTCGCGACGGTATAACCGAGGTGGAATATGGTGGAGGGGGGCACCGCACACGGCTAAGGAACGATCTCACGATCAACTTGTGTGTTCCAAAGTGCCCCCCTGCCCCCGTATATAAAGGAGCCAGGGGGGAGGGGGCCGGCCGGCCAAGCTAGGCGCGCCAAGGGAGTCCTACTCCCTCTGGGAGTAGGATTCCCCAATCCTAGTTGGACTAGGATTCCCGGGGGGAAAGAGAGAGGGGGGCCCCCTCTCCTAGTCCTAGTAGGACTAGGGAAGGGGGGGGAGGCGCGCGGCCAGCCTTGGGCTGCCCTCCTCCTTTCCACTAAGGCCCATTGAGGCCCATTTACCTCCCGGGGTTCCGGTAACCTCCCGGTACTCCGGTAAATTCCCGTTTTAGCCCGGAACCATTCCGAACTCCAAACATAGGCTTCCAATATATCAATCTTTATGTCTCGACCATTCCGAGACTCCTTGTCATGTCCGTGATCACATCCGGACTCAACTCCTTGGTACATCAAAATACATAAACTCATAATAACTGTCATCGAAACCTTAAGCGTGCGGACCCTACGGTTCGAGAACAATGTAGACATGACCTAGAACCATTCACGGTCAATAACCAACAGCGGGACCTGGATGCCCATATTGGTTCCTACATATTCTACGAAGATCTTTATCGGTCGAGACCGCATAACAACATCGTTGTTCCCTTTGTCATCGGTATGTTACTTGCCCGAGATTCGATCGTCGGTATCCAATACCTAGTTCAATCTCGTTACGGCAAGTCTCTTTACTCGTTCCGTAATACATCATCTCACAACTAACTCATTAGTTGTAGTGCTTGCAAGGCTTCAGTGATGTGTATTACCGAGAGGGCCCAGAGATACCTCTCCGACAATCGGAGTGACAAAACCTAATCTCAAATCGCCAACCCAACATCGCCTTTGGAGACACCTGTAGTACTCCTTTATAATCACCCGATTCGTTGTGACGTTTGGTAGTACCAAAGTGTTCTTCCGTAAACGGAGTTGCATAATCTCATAGTTACAGGAACATGTATATGTCATGGATAAAAGCAGTAGCAACATACTAAGCGATCGTGTGCTAAGCTAAGGGAATGGGTCATGTCAATCAGATCATTCTACTAATGATGTGACCTTGTTAATCAAATAACAACTCCTTGTTCATGGTCGGAAACATAACCATCTTTGATTAACAAGCTAGTCTAGTAGAGGCATACTAGTGACATGTTGTTTGTTTATGCATTCACACATGTATCATGTTTCCGGTTAATACAATTCTAGCATGAATGATAAACATTTATCATGAAATAAGGAAATAAATAATAACTTTATTATTGCCTCTAGGGCATATTTCCTTCATCTCCCACTTGCACTAGAGTCAATAATCTAGATTACATAGTAATGATTCTAACACCCATGGAGTCTTGGTGCTGATCATGTTTTGCTCGTGGAAGAGGCTTAGTCAACGGTTCCGCAACATTCAGATCCGTATGTATCTTGCAAATCTCTATGTCTCCACCGGACTAAGTCCGGATGGAATTGAAGCGTCTCTTGATGTGCTTGGTCCTCTTGTGAAATCTGGATTCCTTTGCTAAGGCAATTGCTCCATATTGTCACGAAGATTTTCATTGGACCCGATGCACTAGGTATGACACCTAGATCGGATATGAACTCCTTCATCCGCACTCCTTCATTAGCTGCTTCGAAGCTGCTATGTATTCCGCTTCACATGTAGATCCCGCCACGACGCTTTGTTTAGAACTGCACCAACCGACAGCTCCTCCGTTTAGTGTAAATCGTATCCGGTTTGCGATTTAGAATCGTCCGGATCGGTGTCAAAGCTTGCATCAACGTAACTGCCATTTATGAGCTCTTTGTCACCTCCATATACGAGAAACATATCCTTAGTCCTTTTCGTATTTCAGATGTTCTTGACCGCTGTCCATGATCCACTCTGGATTACTTTGGTACCTCCTGCTAGGCTTATAGCAAGGCACACATCAGGTCTGGTACACAAGATTGCATACATGATAGAGCCTATGGCTGAAGCATAGGGAACATCTTTCATTTTCTCTCTATCTTCTGCGGTGGTCGGGCATTGAGTCGACTCAACTTCACACCTTGTAACACGGCAAGAACCCTTTCTTTGCTTGATCCATTTTGAACTTCTTCAAAACTTTGTCAAGGTATGTGATTTGTGAAAGTCCAATTAGGCGTCTTGATCTATCTCTATAGATCTTAATGCCCAATATGTAAGCAGCTTCACCGAGGTCTTTCATTGAAAACTCTTATTCAAGTATCCCTTTATGCTATCCAGAAATTCTATATCATTTCCGATCAACAATATGTCATCCACATATAATATCGTAAATGCTCTGAGCTCCCACTCACTTTCTTGTAAATACAGGCTTCTCCAAAAGTCTCAGACAAACCCAAATGCTTTGATCACACTATCAAAGCGTTTATTCCAACTCCGAGATGCTTGCACCAGTCCATAGATGGATCGCTGGAGCTTGCATACTTTGTTAGCTCCTTTGGATCGATAAAACCTTCTCGTTGCATCATATACAACTCTTCTTCCGTAAATCCATTCAGAATGCAGTCTTTACATCCATTTGCCAAATTTCATAATCATAAAATGCGGCAATTGCTAACATGATTCGGACGGACTTAAGCATCGCTTCTGGTGAGAAGGTCTCATCGTAGTCAACCCCTTGAACTTGTCGAAAACCTTTTGCGACAAGTCGAGCTTTATAAACGATAATATTACCGTCGTCGGTCTTCTTCTTGAAGATCCACTTGTTTTCTATTGCTTGCCTACCCTCGGGCAAGTCAACCAAAGTCCACACTTTGTTTTCATACATGGATCCCATCTCGATTTCATGGCCTCAAGCCATTTTGCGAATCTGGGCTCACCATCGCTTCTTCATAGTTCGTAGGTTCATCATGATCTAGTAGCATGACTTCCGAACAGGATTACCGTACCACTCAGTGCGGATCTTACTCTGGTTGATCTACGAGGTTCTCAGAGTAACTTGATCTGAAGTTTCATGATCAACATCATCAACTTCCTCACTACTTGGTGCGGATGTCTCGAAACTGGTTTCTGCGACGAACTACTTTCAAGTAAGGGAGAAGGTACTATTACCTCATCAAGTTCCACTTTCCTCCCACTCACTTCTTTCGAGAGAAACTCCTTCTCTAGAAAGGATCCATTCTTAGCAACGAATGTTTTGCCTTCGGATCTGTGATAGAAGGTGTACCCAACTGTCTCCTTTGGGTATCCTATGAAGACACATTTCTCGATTTGGGTTCGAGCTTATCGGGTTGAAGCTTTTTCACATAAGCATCGCATCCCCAAACTTTAAGAAACGACAACTTTGGTTTCTTGCCAAACCATAGTTCATAAGGTGTCGTCTCAACGGATTTTGACGGTGTTCTATTCAGTGTGAATGCGGCCGCCTCTAGAGCATAACCCCAAAACGATAGCGGTAAATCTGTAAGAGACATCATAGATCGTACCATATCTAGTAAAGTACGATTCTGACGCTCGGACACACCATTACGTTGTGGTGTTCGGGTGGCGTGAGTTGCTAAACTATTCCGCATTGTTTCAAATGTAGACCAAACTCGTAACTCAAATATTCACCTCCACGATCGATCGTAGAAACTTAATTTTCTTGTTACGATGATTTTCAACTTCACTCTGAAATTCTTTGAACTTTTCAAACGTTTCAGACTTATGTTTCATTAAGTAGATATACCCATATCTCGCTTAAGTCATCTGTGAAGGTGAGAAAATAACGATATCCGCCACGAGCCTCAACATTCATCGGACCACATACATCTCGTATGTATGATTTCCAACAAATCTGTTGCTCTCTCCATAGTACCGAGAACGGTGTTCTAGTCATCTTGCCCATGAGGCACGGTTCGCAAGTGCCAAGTGATTCATAATCAAGTGACTCCAAAGTCCATCGAGATGGAGTTTCTTCATGCGCTTTACACCGATATGACCTAAACGGCGATGCCACAAATAAGTTGCACTTTCATTATCAACTCTGCATCTTTTGGTTTCAACATTATGAATATGTGTATCACTACTATCGAGATTCATCAAAATAGACCATTCCTCAAGGGTGCATGACCATAAAAGATATTACTCATATAAATAGAACAACCATTATTCTCTCGATTTAAATGAATAACCGTCTCGCATCAAACAAGATCCAGATATAATGTTCATGCTCAACGCAGGCACCAAATAACAATTATTTAGGTCTAAAACTAATCCCAAGGTAGATGTAGAGGTAGCGTGCCGACCGCGATCACATCGACTTTGGAACCATTTCCCACGCGCATCGTCACCTCGTCCTTTGCCGGTGTTAAGCAATCCGTAGTCCCCTGTTTGAGTTGCAAATATTAGCAATGTAACCAATATCAAATACCAGTGCTCTGCGAGCTCTAGTAAGGTACACATCAATAACATGTATATCACATATACCTTTGTTCACCTTGCCATCCTTCTTATCCGCCAAATACTTGGGGCAGTTCCGCTTCAAAGGACTAGTCTCGCTTGTAGTAGAAGCACTCGGTTTCAGGTTTAGGGCCAGACTTGGGTTTCTTCTCTGAGCAGCAACTTGCTTGCTGTTCTTCTTGAGATTCCCTTCTTCTTCCCTTTACCTTTCTTCTTGAAACTAGTGGTCTTATTGACCATCAACACTTGATGCTCCTTCTTGATTTCTACCTCCGCAGCCTTTAGCATTGCGAAGAGCTCGAGCATAGTCTTTACTAACCCTTGCATATTATAGTTCATCACGAAGCCTTTGTAGCTTGGTGGCGTGATTGGAGAATTACATCAATGACACAATCATCCGGAAGATTAACTCCCAATTGTGTCAAGTGATTGTAGTACCCGGACATTACGAGTATATGCTCACTAATGTAACTATTCTCCTCCATCTTGCAGCTATAGAACTTATTGGAGACTTCATATCTCTCAATCCGAGCATTACTGTTGGAATATTAACTTCAACTCTGGAACATCTCATATGCTCCATGACGTTCAAAACGTCGTTGAAGTCCCGGTTCTAAGCCGTAAAGCATGGCACATGAACTATAGAGTAGTCATCGCTTTGCTCGCCAGACGTTCATAACATCTGGCGTTGCTCAAAGAAGAACTGCACCTAGCGGTGCATCCAGGCGTAGCTCTTACGTGCAGCAATGAGGATGATCCTCAAATTCGGACCCGATCCGTGTAATTGCTACCATCATCTTTCAACTTTGCTTTCTCAAGGAACGCATTAAAATTCAACGGAACAACAAAGACGAGCCATCTATCTACAATCAAACATAAACAAGCAAGATACTATCGGTACTAAGTTCATGATAAATTTAAGTTCAATTAATCATATTACTAAAGAACTCCCACTTAGAAAGACATCCTCTAGTCATCTAAGTGATCACGTGATCCAAATCAACTAAACCATAACCGATCATCACGTGAAATGGAGTAGTTTTCAATGGTGAACATCTTATGTTGATCATATCTACTATATGATTCACGCTCGACCTTTCGGTCTCCGTGTTCCGAGGCCATATCTGCATATGCTAGGCTCGTCAAGTATAACCCGAGTATTCTCGTGTGCAAAACTGGCTTGCACCCGTTGTAGATGGACGTGAGCTTATCACACCGATCATCACGTGGTGTCCGGGAACGATTTAACTTTGGCAACGGTGCATACTCGGGGAGAACACTTCTTGATTATTTAGTGAGAGATCATCTTATAATGCTACCGTCAATCAAAGCAAGATAAGATGCATAAAAGGATAAACATCACATGCAAATCAATATAAGTGATATGATATGGTCATCATCATCTTGTGCTTCACGATCTCCATCTTGCAGCACCACCATGATCACCATCGTCACCGGCGCGACACCTTGATCTCCATCGCAGCATCGTTGTCGCCTCGCCAAACTTATGCTACTACGACTATCGCTACCGCTTAGTGATAAAGTAAAGCATTACAGAGCGATTGCATTGCATACAATAAGCGACAACCATATGGCTCCTGCCGATTGCCGATAACCGGTTACAAAACATGATCATCTCATACAATAAAATATAGCATCACGTCTTGACCATATCACATCACAACATGCCCTGCAAAAACAAGTTAGACGTCCTCTACTTTGTTGTTGCAAATTTTACGTGGCTGCTACGGGCTTAAGCAAGAACCAGTCTCACCTACGCATCAAAACCACAGCGATACTTCGTCAAATAGACTCGTTTAACCTTCTCAAGGACCGGCGTAGCCACTCAGTTCAACTAAAGTGAGAGAGACAGGCACCCACCAGTCACCTTTAAGCAACGAGTGCTCGCGGCGGTGAAACCAGTCTCGCGTAAGCGTCTGGCGTAATGTCGGTGCAGGCGCTTCATCTCACAATACCGCTGAACCAAAGTATGACATGCTGGTAGGTAGTATGACTTGTATCGCCCACAACTCACTTGTGTTCTACTCGTGCAAAACATCAAACCATAGAAAAACCTAGGCTCGGATGCCACTTGTTGGGGAACGAGTAATTTCAAAAATTTTCCTACGCACACGCAAGATCATGGTGATGCATAGCAACGAGGGAGAGTGTTGTCCACATACCCTTGTAGACCCGGCGAAGCGATCACAACGTAGAGGAAGTAGTCGTCGTTCTCCTCGCGATCCGACCGATCCGGCGCCGTTACTCCGGCGCCCCGAGTTCTTGACACACGTACAGCTCGATGGCGTCCCTCGTACTCGATCCAGCCGAGTGTCGAGGGAGAGTTCGTCGACCTGACGGCGTGGTGGCGATCTTGATGTTTCACGGCGCGAGGCCGCCTAAGCTTCACGACGGTATAACCGAGGTGGAATATGGTGGAGGGGGCACCGACACGGCTAAGGAACGATCTCACGATCAACTTGTGTGTTCAAAGTGCCCCTGCCCCGTATATAAAGGAGCAGGGGGAGGGGGCCGGCCGGCCAAGCTAAGCGGCGCCAAGGAGTCCTACTCCTCCGGGAGTAGGATTCCCCCAATCCTAGTTGGACTAGGATTCCGGAGGAAAGAGAGAGAGGGCGGCCCCTTCTCCTAGTCCTAGTAGGACTAGGGAAGGGGGGCTGCCCAGCCCTGGGCTGCCCTCCTCCTTTCCACTAAGGCCCATTGAGGCCCATTTACCTCCCGGGGTTCAGTAACCTCCGGTACTCGGTAAATTCCGTTTTACTTGGAACCATTCGAACTCCAAACATAGGCTTCCAATATATCAATCTTTATGTCTCGACCATTCCGAGACTCCTCGTCATGTCCGTGATCACATCCGGACTCGAACTCCTTGGTACATCAAAATACATAAACTCATAATAACCGCCATCGAAACCTTAAGCGTGCGGACCCTACGGTTCGAGAACAATGTAGACATGACCTAGAACCATTCACGGTCAATAACCAACAGCGGGACCTGGATGCCCATATTGGTTCCTACATATTCTACGAAGATCTTTATCGGTCGACCGCATAACAACATCGTTGTTCCCTTTGTCATCGGTATGTTACTTGCCCGAGATTCGATCGTCGGTATCAATACCTAGTTCAATCTCGTTACGCAAGTCTCTTTACTCGTTCCGTAATACATCATCTCACAACTAACTCATTAGTTGTAGTGCTTGCAAGGCTTGATGATGTGTATTACCGAGAGGGCCCAGAGATACCTCTCCGACAATCGGAGTGACAAAACCTAATCTCGAAATCGCCAACCCAACATCTGCCTTTGGAGACACCTAGTACTCCTTTATAATCACCCGATTCGTTGTGACGTTTGGTAGTACCAAAGTGTTCTTCCGTAAACAGGAGTTGCATAATCTCATAGTTACGGGAACATGTATATGTCATGGATAAAAGCGGTAGCAACATACTAAGCGATCGTGTGCTAAGCTAAGAGAATGGGTCATGTCAATCAGATCATTCTACTAATGATGTGACCTTGTTAATCAAATAACAACTCCTTGTTCATGGTCAGGAAACATAACCATCTTTGATTAACAAGCTAGTCTAGTAGAGGCATACTAGTGACATGTTGTTTGTTTATGCATTCACACATGTATCATGTTTCCGGTTAATACAATTCTAGCATGAATGATAAACATTTATCATGAAATAAGGAAATAAATAATAACTTTATTATTGCCTCTAGGGCATATTTCCTTCATAAGGCCCATTACTCTCCCGGGGAGGTTCCGGTAACCCTCCGGCACTCCGGTTTTCTCCGAAACCACCCGGACCGCTTCCGGTGTCCGAATATAGTCGTCCAATATATCAATCTTTATGTATCGACCATTTCGAGACTCCTCGTCATGTCCGTGATCACATCCGGGACTCCGAACAAACTTCGGTACATCAAAACATATATACTCGTAATAAAACTGTCATCGTAACGTTAAGTGTGCGGACCCTACGGGTTCGAGAACTATGTAGACATGACATAGAACTATTCTCGGTCAATAACCAATAGGGGAACCTGGATGCCCATATTGGTTCCTACATATTCTACGAAGATCTTTATCGGTCAAACCGCATAACAACATACGTTGTTCCCTTTGTCATCGGTATGTTACTTGCCCGAGATTTGATCGTCGGTATCCAATACCTAGTTTAATCTCGTTACCGGCAAGTCTCTTTACTCGTTATGTAATGCATCATCCCGTAACCAACTCATTGGTCACATTGCTTGCAAGGCTTATAATGATGTGCATTACCGAGAGGGCCCAGAGATACCTCTCCGACAATCGGAGTGACAAAACCTAATCTCGAAATACACCAACTCAACATGTACCTTCGGAGACACCTGTAGTACTCCTTTATAATCACCCAGTTACGTTGTGACGTTTGGTAGTACCAAAGTGTTCCTCCGTTAGCGGAGTTGCATAATTCTCGAGTTACGAGGAACATGTATAAGTCATGAAGAAAGCAATAGCAATATACTAAACGATCAAGTGCTAGGCTAACGGAATGGGTCATGTCAATCACATCATTCTCCTAATGATGTGATCCCATTAATCAAATGAGAACACATGTCTATGGTTAGGAAACATAACCATGTTTGATTAATGAGCTAGTCAAGTAGAGGTATACTAGTGACTATATGTTTGTCTATGTGTTCACACATGTATCATGTTTCCGGTTAATACAATTCTAGCATGAATAATAAACATTTATCATGATATGAGGAAATAAATAATAACTTTATTATTGCCTCTAGGGCATATTTCCTTCACCATGGCCATCGCCCACGAAAGACTTGCCTCACTCGAGTAGATCTTCACGAAGTAGGTGATCTCTTTGACCTTACAAACTTCTTGGTTCAACTCCAGAACTTGACGGAGGCTCCCAAGCGACACCTAACCAATCTAGGAGACACCACTCTCCAAAAGGTAATAGATGGTGTGTTGATGATGAACTCGTTGCTCTTGTGCTTCAAATGATAGTCTCCCCAACACTCAACTCTCTCACACAGATTTGGCTTTTATGGAAAGATGATTTGAGTGGAAAGCAACTTGGGAAGGCTAGAAATCAAGATTCTTGTGGTAGGCTTGGTATATCTTGATCTCAACACATGAGTAGGTGGTTATATCTCAGAAAATGTGTGGTGGAAGTGTAGCCACGTTCTGATGCCTCTCTCACAAATGGAGATGGCGGTGGAGGGGTATATATAGCCTCCACACAAAATCCAACCGTTACACACATTTGACCAAACTTGATGAGACCGAATAGATGAACTCGGTCTGACCGATTAGTTCAAAATGTGAACGTTAGGAATCTCCGTGGGACCGACTGGAACAACTCGGTGTGACCGATGTGCTAGGGCTTAGGGAAAACATCAACTCGGTGGCGCCGATTGCATCAACTTGGAGAGACCAAAGTGAAGCAATAAGCAACAAATTGAATGTCAAGCCAACTCGGTGATACTGATTGCAATTTTGGTGAGACCGAAATAAATGAAACAAGTCACAGGGACTCAGCAAGGCCATCTCGGTGAGACCGAGATCCGTATCGGTGTGATCGAACTGTTAGGGTTTATGGCTGTGGCTATGTCATATGAACTCGGTGGTGCCGGATAGAAAGTATCAGTGGGGCCAAGTTTGACTTTAGGATTTGGACATATTTGGAATGAGAAAGTGGTTGAGGGCTTTGGAGCAATATCAGTATGCATTTTGAGCAAGCAAGTCATTAAGCAACACCTCATCCCCTTTTAATTGTATTGGCTTTCCTATGGACTCAATGTGATCTTGGACCACTAAAACAAAGATGAAGTGTCTTGAGCTTTTTACAATATGTGTCCTTAGCATTTTGGGGGGTCCACATTCCTAGAGCATGCCATGCCATTCATTGAACTCTCTGAAATATTTAACTTGAAAGAATATTAGTTCAATGAGCTATATGTTGTTATGAATTACCAAAACCACATGGGGATTAGTTGCACTTTCAGAATGTAACTTCAAACTCTCTTTCTAATGAAATGAAACACAAAGGTCCTTTGCGTTTCTCGAAAAAAATATTGATTACTTCACCTATTTTGGGCTAGCAACTTTATTATGTATTCCTACTGATTTTCATTGTAACTCTATGTCCTTTTCCTTCATAGGGGCATACATCATATGCCAAGTTGTAAGCTTTGTTGTTTTCGACAATTGGGCGCGGAGACTTGTGCCAGTACATTAAAGTCACAAGATATGTGCACATACAACAATATTATGTGTTTTTATACCTTGGTATAACTAGTGCCATTTTCTGGTAACTTGGTAAGTTTTGGGTCGGCAAACATGGCAACTTAAGTCGACATGGCGGTATATGGCAAAAGGCAAATTTTGGCAAGTGTTGTGCATGCAAACTTGGCAATTTAATCATCTATCCGACAACAACTTAGAAAAAGTACTATGTAGTAGATCCACCCCTATACTTTTTCTACTTTTATTATGACATGTAATTCTACGTGGCAGAATATGGTAAATTATGCATTGGGTCTTGAGATGTCTTTCTTCTATTGCAATGGGAAACTGGGCTCACATTTTTCTATCGAATAGATTTGTTTTCTAGGATGGTAATTTATCGCACCATCTAGATGGTACCATATGTTCATAACACTTGGTAACTTCTCGTACACTACTGATGTGGCATCATCTTTTCATACTCCGGATTTTGGTTTCTAGATGGGGTGGGGGAGGGAAGAAGTAGCCCGATATGTTCTTGCATCTTATCTCAGGAAGGTATGGAAGTGAGCATGAAAAGTCAGGGTGACTTAAGGGAGAGTTTGGGACCTGTAGACATGGAAAATCTGTCATCTACCGAGACGGAGTGGATTTCTCAAATCTTATGGCGTCACCGAAACCATGACTTGCCCTAGTGCTCGAATCATGTAGGGAAGGGGGTGCGCTCTCATGTTGGGTGCATCACATGATTCAAGCCGACATAGTATTGGTGCACGCATGATACGTCATGCTACCAAGATAGGGAGCGTACGGTCACACTGTAATACATTTGACAAGTTACTACTGAGCATCCAGAGTTTGTATACAATTACGTCAAGTGAACTAGGAGTGCTTTCTCTTTGGGTAAATCTTTATAATTGAGCGGCTGATCCATCCTTATATTGGTCGCTGCCCTTGCCGCTCACCCAATCACGTGTCCCCACCAATACCACACACGCCTTATCTCCTATTTTGGAAATTTCTTGCCCTTTTCCTATCACCGTCGAATAAACTGCTCTCTCTCTCTCTCTCTCTCCCTCCCTCTCTCTCTCTCTCTCTCTCTCTCTCTCTCTCTCTCTCTCTCTCTCTCTCTCTCTCTCTCTCTCTCTCTCTCTCTCTCTCTCTCTCTCTCTCTCTCTTCGTGCGGCTTGTGACTTTTACCGGCGGCTAACCCTCGACCCACTCTCTCCCGCAGTGTCCTTTATTCACTGCTTCCTATGCTACGCCATCTCCCCTGCCCGCATGGCTGCTGCAACAGTTTGTGGGCGAATCATCGCCTTCTTCATGCCCACACTTGTCGAGAATCAGGTTCCTCTCCTCCCCACCCACCCCCCCCCTCTCTCTCTCTCTCTCTCTCTCTCTCTCTCTCTCTCTCTCTTTGTGTGTGTGCGTGTGTGTGTGGGTGTCTCGCGCTCACACGTGTCTTGCCAGCGCCAACCGCCACTTTCCTTGTCCATTGCAAAGCAACCTTGGCTGCTGTATGGCCTGAGGGCGCTCTTGCTAGGCCGACCAGCCACACCGTCGGCAGGTGGTCATGTGATGATGCGGGTTGTACTATTGTGTGTTGTGAGCGCTGATATGGTGTGCTTTGAGTGGTCTGCTGGGCTACAAGCGGCGGCTGGCTGTTATACGAGGGTGACTGTGGATGTTGCGATTAACGACAATGATGCTGCAACCGTGTGGTGGCTGTTGCGAGCGGGGCGAGACGACCGATGACTGTTCTGGGGGTAAGGACGGTGTTGCTATGATGACTTGCCATGTATGCTACGATAATGGACGGCTGCCATGGGCGAGGGACAGCGATGCTGTGAAGGCGAGCGGTGGATCGTGCGATGATAGGAGGGGTCCGTGGAGGGTTGTGATGATGCGACCGCGGGCAGTGGATGCTGCAAGCGGGGCGGGGGATGATGCAAGAGACCCGGTGATGCTACGACGGTGGGCGACGGGAGCGACAATGGCAAAGCCACCTTGGCTGGGAGCCGCACAATTATCGTTGCGAGGTACACCGTTGCTGCGTTTTTCCCCTGCGTATGCACGTGCGTTTTGCTGAGAGGGAAGTTCGCGCAAGTCTATCGATCACGCCGCGCGTGACGATGCCCTTTCCACCGCTCCATGCCAGCCCACGGCGCGCGCCCCATCAGTACACCAACGTCAGGCAGTTCCGTTTCCCAGCTACGCGCGCAATATGTCATCGCAGGCCAAAGGCTTCGAAGTACGTACGTCGCTCCAAACTCATTCATGACCACTTTGCTAACCGACGCAAATACGTACGTATATGTGGCTGGAGAGTGAGAGATAGAGATAGATAGATAGAGAGGGTATGACTTTTGCATGAGCGTGAGAGACCATATGACCCGTGAACATGACATGTTTGTGATGTTATACGGAGCCACAATTTGCAACCCAAAATATTGTGTACTGCATTCTACATCACAACGATGCTGAGGTCGGAAACCCTTCTGGAAAAAATGCAGTTTTTCATCGGATCATCAATTACGAGTGGGCAAAGTAAGGAAACCAAATTAATCGACGATAACTTCAACAGCAAAGAGCACATGAACTACTAGAGGACAAGCCTACATTAGGTAAGCAGTACACACACAAACCATGGCCGGATCGACACGGCAAATTATTACAGTACGCAGGACGCAGAAGCTAACGCGCGCCGCCCACGCGGCTAGCCAGATTGGACGGGCTTGTCCTGCGATTCTTCTGCTGCTGGCGTTGGCTCAAGCTCCCCTGTGCCCTCCCCCGGCACCGTCAGGCCGTTGGACGAGCTCTCCTCGTCGGCACAGGCTGCTACGTTGCTGCTACCTGCGCCGTACGCACCTTGCCCGTACCCGTACTCGTACCCGTAGTATTGCTGGGCCACGACACTTTCTCCGCCGAACACCTGGCACTGCCCGCCGACGTTGGCCCGCACGGACGTTATCCCGACGGCGTACCCTTGCACCGGAGCCCGGGGCGCGTAGACGCCCCGCTGCATCTGAACCTGCACCGGAGCCGGGGGAGCGTACATGGGCCGCTGCACCTGATTCTGAACCTGCATCGGAGCTGGGGACGCGTACACTGGCCGCTGCATCTGATTCTGAACCTGCACTCGAGCCGGAGCCGCGTACATCGGTTGCTGCATCTGAGCCTGGAGCGGCATGGCATGGAGCACGGGCCGGGCCGCGCGGGGAGGCGCACTCGTTACAGCGCGCCTGTCGCCTGCAGCGACAGCACCTGTCGCCGCCTCAGGGTCGCGCATGCGGTGCAGGAAGACGCTGAGGGGCACGACGTAGTCGTCGAAACCGAGGCGGTTTAGTGCCCACACGATGTCTTCGGCGTTGACGGTCTTGCGGTGCTCCATGTGGCACCGCTCGTTCGCCTCGCCGGTGACGAAGCTGATGAACTCGGACACGCACTCCTGGATCGCCTCCTTGGCGTCGTCGGAGATCTTGGCGTGGGCAGGGAGCGCGCGACGCATGATGCGGATCACGTTCGCGATGGGCATCAGCCGGTCCTGCTCCCTCACCACCGGGGTCACCTGGGTAGGCGCCGGCGCCGCTGCTCCGTTGGGGACGTCGGCGTTCTCCATGGGTAGAGCTAGCCAAGGTCCAATGCAGGTAGTCACACTTGCGTTTAGGGCTTTGCTGATTGAGTTGTAAGTGCTGTGCTTCTGATCGACTTGTTTCAGTGTGTTAAATAGGCTGAGATAGGTATTAGGTGCTGGCTTAGCTGTCCTGTGTGTTTCCGATCAAACAGACAAGTGTCCATTTAGTTGAGAGGTTCTGGCAAAGACATCACCTTTAACAGATAATGTATGAGACTATTAATCAGAGGAAAACGATAAATCATGTATAAATGTGATTATGACCGTTGGTGGTGAGGACTGTAAATGTACGTAGTTTTTTTCCTTTCTTTTCTCATGACGTGTAGACAGGTCATTTTGAAACTGAAATGGTACATTAAACACAAGGCAACAAAGCTACAACATAATGACAACCAAATCAGTGGCGGCACAGGATTTTGAAGATGAATATCCAGAACAAGAAAAATGTATGAAAATACAAGAAAGGAAGAGATCGAATCTGTAATCAAATCTATAAAATTGCAAGGAAAAAATTTATAAGGAAAAAAGAGACTGGATCTAAAATAAATCTATCAAACTAAAAAATTACTATATTTTTTGATAAAATTATAAGCAAATGAACATTCAGTAGGTGTGTAGTAATGTCAAAAATATATAATAAAAATGAAATAGAGAAGAAAAGATACAATACAAAGATAAAAGTACAAGAAAAAAAGTTACAAAATATGCTGAAATAAAATGCTATTAGGGGATACTGAATTAAACCAAGACCTCTTACTTCCATGTATAATAAACAACCAACTAAGCTACCGTAATCCCTCTATTTTGAATTTGTCTTCTTAATTATATTGTTCCTACAAGACATGCTTATATTAACGTATTAGCATTTTTTACCAATACATTTTGATATTGAATCATGATTGGATTGGTCCTGAGTCAAATGGAAACGAGTATCAGCGTCAGACACCATGGAGCCTCAACAAAATATGGGTAAGTGCATGGACAAATGATAAGGCACCCATTCTTTTGTGAAAAAGATCTTCACATACTTTATTGTGGTCTCCAAGATATTAACAACAAATTTACATTGTGAAACTACTTAATGACAAATTTAATGGCTTCTACTTCTTCTTCCTGCAAACAAGAAAAGAAGAGAAAAAACTACTTTACCGCAATTTGATTATATCGTTTTTACGACCTCAAGTTTTTTTCAAAGAACCCAATATAATCTGTAAACTAATATAAGACATTTTTGCAGTTCAAATTTGAACTGCAAAAACGTCTTATATTAGTGTACAGATGTAGTCTTACTTAATGATATTGATACAATCAAAATCAGCCAGAGCCGTCAGGACAAAATACTAACCACTAACATACCA
Organism: Aegilops speltoides; assembly: GCA_021437245.1. Classification (NCBI taxonomy): domain Eukaryota; kingdom Viridiplantae; phylum Streptophyta; class Magnoliopsida; order Poales; family Poaceae; genus Aegilops; species Aegilops speltoides. The sequence goes on from CM038147.1 coordinate 161,339,884, forward strand.
TTAGACATGGCATAAAAACAGAACTTGTTAGTCTCGTGAGCCACTTTGTTAGCCACTCTCTTGACTTGGGTCAGACTGAAATTCAGCAGTAGGCGAGAGATTCTGAGCACCTGTATCTTCAAACCAATCAAAGTAGATCCGTTGAAAAAGTGATTAGAAAAAACCCTATGCTCAAACATGTAATGATCTTCAGGATAATAGTATGGTCCAAAGTGAGATCGACGTAAAGACCCAACAGGCACGGACGCAACTCAAACTCTTCTACGTTGGAGAAAACAGTGACGGTGTCCCGGCCCAGTGGCCTCTCATGACATCATTTTCTCGCCTGGTGGGACTGGTCGAGGACCTCTTTGTCGGTTCCTAAACAGATCACTTTTTGCGGCCCATGGCGATATACAAGGCGATTCCTCAACGCTTGACGTGTAAGACAAGAAGCAGAGTCATGGAGAGTTCTACCTCCTTAGACATACCGACCTAATTGTGTAAACCCTAGGACCCACGGTATGCTATATAAACCAAGGGTTCGGCTTGTCGTAGAACAATATAATACAGATTCGAATCTCTCGGTAATTTGTATACACCCTAATGTAATATACCAAAAACTAGAACACATGGTATTTATCTCCATCGTGAGAGCCTGAACCTGGATAAAAACTCTTTTCCTTGTTACCATCTCGCCAAGTAGCCTAGCTAGGATAACCTACAGAGGGATCTGCCAGATTTAGCTCCGACAGTGCTGGCCCATGCAGATCCTGCTAGGTGAACATTGCAGTGTGACGGGAGTGCGGATCAACACTTAGATATGTGCCGGGGCAGATTTGTTTTTGGCGGCACCACCCGTGTCACCAACTCAACTGGCCACCCCGGCAAAGTCGAGCTCTTCGCTCTAGCCCGGATCATAAGATGGAGTACACCGCGGTCTACCGCGGGGAGCTGGTTTACTCAGGTTTCATGTCTAGGAGCAGTAGACACCGTATATCCCGATCTCGATGTCAAATTAGATCTCGGAGCTACCATAAGAACTCAATTTTTTTGACCCACCTGAGGGAGTCCGGGACTAAGGGTTCCCCGGGCTGCCGGTCTATCTCTCATGGGCCCGACATGTGGTCTGTTCTTGATCCATCATTGGAAGGCCAAGTTGTAAATGACTCTTTGTTCCGGCAACAAACCTCTGAAGCCTTGGCGTATCCTCCAAGTCAAGATAAGGGAGTCGGCATGTTTATCCCTTGATCATAGCCGACATATGTAACCCTAGGAACTCCTGCTGTCTATATAAACTAGAGGATTTAGTCCATAGAGGCAAGAACCATCCTCGTACTCATCTAGGGTTTAGTTCATCCGATCTCGTGGTAGATCAACTCTGTAACCATAATACATACACATCAATACAATCAAGTAGGACGTAGGGTTTTACCTCTTTGAGAGGGTCCGAACATGGGTAAATACTGTCTCTGCGTTCCATGTTCCCCATCGATCCAAGATCTATAGCTCGGGAACCCCTACCCGAGATCCGCCGTTTTTGACACCGACATTGGTGCTTTCATTGCGAGTTTCGAGGTGGGATCGTCGAAGGATCGATGGCTTGCTTGGTCATCACAATGGCATCTGCACCGGGAATGTATTCGTGCCTGGCAAGCTCTTCGCGTTGGGAGCATCGTTCTGCACGCCAACTCAACTGGTCACCTTGAAAAGATCGATAGTTTCGCCCCCAACAGGAAATTAGGTTTGGCAACCTGGAGTACATCGCCGACACCCAGGGTGATCTGGTCTTTACTGGGTCCTCAATCTTAGCTGAGCAGCCTGGATATCTCAAAGCTTCAACTTCGGACCTTCTCCCCGACCCTATCTCCGGGTCGGCCTCTATCTCGGATCTGGCTTTGAGCTCGGATCCGACCTCTGCGTTCGAGCACCATGGATCAGCCATGGCTGAACACACCCCCTGTACTGGCACACCGGAAGTTAACCCCGAAAGACGTCAGGGGATGGATCCGACCGACCTCTCGCTGCTAAACGAGACTTTAGATCGGATCTAGACGATGAGCATCTCGGATGGCCCATGCTTGCTCCATGATCGGATCGAGCTTGACATAGGCCATGGGGAATTTTGCGTCCCAACCACCACCCAGTTAGTAGCCACCGTCGAGGATTTAAATGACATGCTAGACTACGCTTTCGAGGAGGCCGATGACATGGATGAAGATGTCGACGCCACGGACTATGCTGCTCCCCTGCCATTCCCACTACTGGACAGTGCACAACCACCTCCACCTACAATGTCTACATGGTGGACACCCCCGAGGAAAAGGGCGATGGAACCACTGGGAAGAATGGCGATGGCACCCCCTGAAAGGATGGCGATAAGTCCAGCAAGGAGCCACCCAAATGCTGACGTCAGCGCAGGAGATCCAAGGGGCAAAAGGGTAGGGAAAGCAACACGTGCACCGGAGAAAATGATACCCTGGACAATATGGAAGACCTTGGCTACCGCGTCGCCCAAGAATAACACCTCGATGGTTCAGAATGGCACGAGGACCATTATTACCCCAAGGAACTCAATGACCCCGAGGACAGGAACTAACTTGAGCCTTGGAGCCGAGGATTTACATCATCCCCGAAAACCCGCTGGATTAGGAACGGTTCAAGCGGTAACTTATAGACACCTCCCAACGACTGAAGAAGAAGCAGCCGCAACTAAAGGCCGAGCAGAATACCCTCAATGACAGATGGACAATGGTCTTGGAAACCGAAGAAGGTTTCAGAATTAGCGGCGGGACCAAACCAAAACTACCCAAAATGGCGTCTGCTGCCACAGTTCGACAACGAGGCCCTCGAGCCCATAACCCTGAGATACACTTAGGCCAACCAGCCACACCGCCCCCCTTGAGGATGGGACAGGATGGCTGGAGATGCCGAAAATCCACGTGCACTCCCTCACTAGAGAGGCAAGGAGCCAATACAGCCAGAAGATCTGCATGATCTGAGGCACACTGCAAAAAAAAAAGACACATCCGTGACATTATCGGTCGGACAATTTTTTTTCTTTCATGCTTATGATACATCTATGATGATAATTGTGACAAAAACATGTATCATCGTAAATGTGGTGGGCTCCTACTTCTATGAGAAAATATCATAATAGAAAATGGGCTTTTTGTCCTGGGCGGGCCGGGGACGCACCTGCATGACATTCTTTGGGCCGTCCATGACGGAGAAAATCATGGTAGAAGCGAGGGCGAGGTAAAATTTCAGGGAGTTCCCGGTTATGGTGGGTGGTCGGGGCGGCGATGTGTCGAGGGAACGCCGCCCATGGACACCTATGGGGCGGGGCCCTTTGTGTGTCTTGATGCGGGCGGAGGGAGCCTGAGAGCGGATCGAGGCGAGCACGCTGGCGGCTTTACCCGAGTTCGGGCCGCGTTGGACGCGTAAAACCCTACTCCTGCCTTGGTTTGTATTGAGCTCGGGAACTTGAAGAGCTACAGTAGCAGCTACACCGAGTGTGAGAGTTGTAGTGTCGAATGAGTCGAACCGAACCGAACCGAACCGAACCCCCCTCACGTTGTGCATGGGCCTCCTTTTATAGTGCAAGGGGTCACCGACAGGTGTCAACGTAGGAGAAAGGGGTAAAAATGTAAAAGAGGTGGTAGTTGGAGCAGTCTTGGGAGCAGTGGAGCTACGGTCGTGAGCAGTGGTTGCTACCTACTTTGGATGGGGACAAGGGCATTTAATGCCCGTCGCCGTCGACCCAAAAGCTCCGCCCTTGCGTCTTAAATGCCCGCGGCGATGGATCCACCACCGTGAAGTGCCACCGTGTCCCCGGGCTGCACAGCCATCCGCCACGCCCTGGAAAGGCCCAGGCGGCGCGTGGGCTGATGAGCTGGGCCTGGGCACAGTGCAATTCTCGGCAAGCACCTTGCCGGGTCTTGACTGCTGCGGGCCGGGAGCTTGCGGGCTCTGTAACTTGCGCTCCGGGCCCTCGCCGGGCGCGTATAGCGCCGGCGTGTCTTCTATGATGTAATCTTCTAGTCTTCTGGCGAGCTCCTCTTGCGGGGCCTTACGTGGTGATGTAACCTTGAGCACAGAGCGGCCTTCCGGCAAGCTCCGCTTGCAGGTCTCGATCTTCATCTTGCATGCTTCGTTTTGAGTAGTTTGACATGGGCGGGAAGGTCTCCGGCAAGCACGTGGTAAACCCTGCCGCTGGGAAGCTGCAACCGCCCGTGCACAAGTTGAAGTCTGAGGTACCCCTACCTTAATACACCGACAGAGCCCCGGGCTGGGCCACACACAGTGCCGGCGCTGTTGGGCCAGGCCCAAAAGCAGTCTGCAGACACACACGCGCCCACGGTGCGCCGAATCCACTTCCGCATCTGCCGCATCCCCCAGTAACGGCACGTGTCGATTGTGGCGTCGTGGGATGGGACGTGCCCACGTTCTTTAATGGGAAGAGCGAGATGCCCCCCCCCACTTCCCCATAAAAGCAGAGGAAGCAGGGACGGTTCCCCTCCTTCTCTTTCATTGCATCTTCTTCCTCCTCCTTGACCTACCTCCTGAACTCCTGAACAGAGAAACAGGAGAGGGATTACGGGCATCTTATCTTCTAATTTGTAAGCCCTTGGGCCTTAGTTGCATTTAAAACTTGTAATCCTCTCTTTCATGTTTTTCATCCTCTATGGACTTGTACTGGAATGAGATGTTTTTTAATGAAAAGAGGGGAATGCTTGCCGGGTAACGTCCTTTACTTGATCCCGTGCCTTGTATGTTTCCACCCTCGCTTCTAGGGAACTTGCGGCAAGGGGCCCTTACCATGGCTGAGTGCTGAACTTCGAAGCAGCCTCTGGCCAAGGTCTTACCGCAAGCGACCTTGCATGACTAGTCGCAACGCACTTAGCTTGCTGAGCGGACTCGAAAACGAAACAAGGGCACGACACTTGTCGCAGCTCACTTAAATCGTTGAGTGTGCTCGAAAACAAGATAAGGGCGCGACACTTGTCGCAGCTCACTTAAATCGTTGAGTGTGCTCGAAAACGAGATAAGGGCGCGACACTTGTCGCAGCTCACTTAAATCGTTGAGCGTGCTCGAAAACGAGATAAGGGTGCGGCTATCCACGGGTAGGTTCCTCCGCGCACAGGTTTTTCCATACAAGGCATGCTCGTTCAAGGACACGGCCTCGCATCCTCCAGTCCATAAGAGGATGCATGAAGAGGGATGAAAAACTTATCTGATATCACAGCCCCCGGCAACTCTGGCATGTCGGGACATAGGAGCCTGCGCCCTTTTCCTTTGTTCTTGCCGCTATCATCGCAGCCCCCGGCGACTCTGGCCAGCCGCGAAGGAACCTTGATACTCGCAGCCCCCAGCAACGCCGGTTTGCCGGGGTCCAGGTGCCGGTGGGCTCTTCTGGTTTTTCCTTGCCACTGTTATTCCAGTCATGAGAACAACTTAGACAGCGCTGTAATAAGTTACTTTTTGTAACGTAACTTCATGTTGGGCGACGCAATGCCATGTTTCATCCTTTGTATGTTTATACTCTACGCTCTCGGGGAGCTTGCCGGCGCGAACACGCTTGCTGAGTGCGGGACATCAGCAGCCCGCTGGCGGTGTTGCTTCCGGCAAGCAACCTTGCCGGGCCAGTTGCAGCTCACTTGTGTTTGTTGAGCGGACTCGGAAACAAACCAAGGGCGCAACTTAGCCATGACTCGGCTCCTCCGCGCACAAGTTTCTCATACAAAGGACGTCGCACGGCAAGGCTTGCTATGCTACATCCTCTACTTTACATCCTTTGTGCGCTTTTACCCTACGCTTCTAGGGAACTTGCCGGCAAAGGGGCCCTTGCCGCGAGCGCTGAGTGCTGAACTCGAAGCAGCCTGCTGGCCAAGGTCTTTCCGGCAAGCAACCTTGCCGCGGCTGGTCGCGACGCACTTAGCTTGCTGAGCGGACTCGAAAACGAAACAAGGGCGCGACACTTGTCGCAGCTCACTTAAATCGTTGAGCGTGCTCGAAAGCAAGATAAGGGTGCGGCTATCCCCGGGTAGGTTCCTCCGCGCACAGGTATTACGTACAAAGGACGAACGCACGAGGAACATAACACATAAAAAAGCATGGAACTAAGTAGTGCTCTGCACTCAAGCTTGAGCAACTTAGCTTTTCTGTCTTCTGTGCTCCGGCAAGGCCGCACTTCTCCCTTGATTTCCTCCCTTGTACGCTTTCTCCCTTACGCTCTCAGGGAACCCGCCGGCGCAAACACACTTGCTGAGTGCGGAACATCAGCAGCCCGCTGGCGGTGTTGCCTCCGGCAGGAAGAACTCCTCGGGCTAGTTGCAACGCGCTTTCATCGTTGAGCGGACTCGAAACAGATCAAGGGTGCAACTTAGCCACGATTCGTCCCCTTTGCGCACAAGGTACGGACTTTCAAGGGATACGACTCAAAAGTTTGAAACCGCCTGCTTTCTTTGCTTTACTTGCCGGTGGAGCTCGATGGCGCGTCCTCGACGGCGGCGCAGCACTCCGGGGAGGTGCAGTTGCCGGAGTAGGCACCAGAGCTGTTCCTGCCGGACTTAGTCTTTGGCGGTGCAGCACTCCGGAGAGGTGCGCTTGCCGGTGGAGCTCGATGGCGCGTCCTCGACGGCAGCGCAGCACTCCGAAGAGGTGCGGTTGCCGGAGTGGGCCCCAGAGCACTTGCCGGACTTGGTCTTCGTCTTCTTCCCCCCGTGTCGGAGTGGAGGGGCGGGAGCGAGCGAAGCGAGGAGCGGGATATGCTCGGACTCCTAACAGCGTTAGAAGGAGCGAGGTCCTGCCCGGCGCCTTCGCTTTACTGTCTTTCGGGCGGTGGTCCGGAGCATCCCGCGAGCCTCGGTGTGTCCTTGCCCGGCATGCGAATACCACCTCCGTGGTATGGCGCTGCTGGGTTGTCGTCTTTGAGATGGGCGCGGAATGTCCACGGAGACCGGCGCGGTCATCCGTCTTGTCCTTGGATTTGGTGGCGCCCGCGAGTGTCCTCGCCGGCGACCTTCCTTCGGCAGCGTCTCCTCCGCCCACCGTTGGCTCGGTGGCGGCGGAAGAAACGCGAACAGGCCTGCAACCTCCGAAGCCTTCTTCTTGGGGCCATGGCGCAGCTTGATGAAGTTCTTGATAAGCTGGAGAGGTTGATGAAGAACGCGCCCGCTGAACGCCGGATCAGTCCGCACAACCTCGGCGCCCCTACCGCGCGCGCCAGAGATGTCGAGGAATCGCCGCGCGAACACCTATGGGGCGGGGCCCTTTGTGTGTCTTGATGCGAGGCGGAGGGAGCACGAGAGAGCGGTCGAGGCGAGCACGCGGGCGGCTTTACCCGAGTTCGGGCCGTGATGGACGCGTAAAACCCTACTCCTGCCTTGGTTTGTATTGAGCTCGGGAGCTTGAAGAGCTACAGTAGCAGCTACACCGAGTGTGAGAGTTGTAGTGTCGAATGAGTCGAACTGAACCGAACCGAACCGAACCCCCCTCACGTTGTGCATGGGCCTCCTTTTATAGTGCAAGGGGTCACCGACAGGTGTCAACGTAGGAGAAAGGGGTAAAAATGTAAAAGAGGTGGTAGTTGGAGCAGTCTGGGAGCGATTGGAGCTACGGTCGTGAGCAGTGGTTGCTACCTACTTTGTGATGGGGACAAGGGCATTTAATGCCCGTCGCCGTCGACCCAAAAGCTCCGCCCTTGCGTCTTCGTCTACCACGGCGATGGATCCACCACCGTGAAGTGCCACCGTGTCCCCGGGCTGCACAGCCATCCGCCACGCATACCGAAAGGCCCAGGCGCGGCGTGGGCTGATGAGCTGGGCGCGGGCACACAGCGCAATTCTCCCGGCAAGCACCTTGCTGGGGTCTTGACCTTGCCGGGCCCGGGAGCTTGCCGGGCTCTGTAACTTGTCGCTCCCCGGGCCCTCGCCGGGGCGTATAAGCGCCGGCGTGTCTTCTATGATGTAATCTTCTAGTCTTCCTGGCGAGCTCCTCTTGCCAGGGCCTTGCGTGAGTGATGTAACCTTGAGCCTGGAACAGCCTTCCCGGCAAGCTCCGCTTGCCGGGGTCTCGATCTTCTGTCTTGCATGCTTCGTTTTTGAGTAGTTTGACATGGAGCAGGAAGGTCTCCGGCAAGCACGTGGTAAACCCTGCCGCGGGAAGCTGCAACCGCCCGTGCACAAGTTGGGGTACTGAGGTACCCCTACCTTAGTACACCGACACGATGCATGGAGTTTGCGCGTTTATCTCGTACACGCTCGCACGTGTCTGCGAGGCGTTGTGCTGTAACTGAACCCGAGTGAGGCGTTCACTTACTGAACCCGAGCGATTGCACTAGCTACGTTACTGAACCCGAGTGATCGATCCCTTGGATGTTAACTAAACTCTAGCGATTCCTTCGCTACTGATGCTAACTGAAGCCGGTCGAACCAGCTGCCTCTTGATGAACGGTGACCGTTGTTGGGGGTTGGATGAATAGGACCCCGTGGTAGTAGGCCGTTGCTATTGGATGAACAGGACCCCGAGGAGGCCGCCACACCCGAGCCGGTTGGGGGTGGATGAACAGGACCCCATGGAGATCTGGTTAAGCAGTAGCCGGTGGAGGCTAGATGAACAGTAACCCATTGATGAACAGTAGCCGGTGGAGGCAGGAGCAAGACATGATGGATGAATAGTACTAGGTGGAGGTTGGAGGAAGTCGACGGTGGATGAACAGTAGCTTGTGGAGGCTGGTGCGAGGCAATAGACGGTGGATGAACTTGACCTCGTCTCGACCGTAGGCGCTCGAACAAAAGTCCATTCCCTTCATTTTGCAGTACGCCACACCCTTCCCGGTCAACAGGACCCCGTTTCGACCGTAGGCACTCGAACAGAAGTTCATTTCCTCTATTTGTGGTACGCCACACCCTTCCCGATGAACAGTACCCCATTTCGACAATACATGGTCGAACGGAAGGCCATTTTCCTCCATGTTGCCATATACCAGACCTCGTTTCGGCTGTTTCGTCCAAGCCGGTTGGATCCCGATGAACAGGACGCATTCTGACCGAGTGGCTTTGCTCCCAATGAACATGACGTGTTCCGACCCAGTTGCTTGGCTCCCGGTGAACATGACGCTGTTTCTTCCGTTCCAACCCAGCCAGTTGGATGTCGGTGAATAGGATGACGTCGCTGTATGCATTAGAGACCCCGCCCATATGTACATATGTAGCCGTATTTACTTTCTTGTAGTGCAGTTGTACGTACGTGTACATGATATTGACAGGACTGCGTGAAATGCTACGTCTGTGCCTATATTACGACATGTGCCGCTCCTTACTCTGCTATGGTTCATCGCTGCAGAGCGACCGATTGACCAGTATGTACATACACGTTCGCGGCCCGACAGACAACCCTACGTACGGTTCAACTAGGTGGGTCCCAGCTTTCAGTGAGGATAAGGAGACACTTCCTTGCATGCAAATGTATAGCTGGTGGGTCCCAGCTGTTAGGGGGAGAATCATTTTTTTGCCCACAATATGGACACATTTCCTTGCGTGCAAAGATGTAGCTGGTGGGTCCCAACAGTCAGGTGGGAAATGTATTTTTCATAAAATACGGTGGACCTTACGTGGGTCCCCGTTGTCAAGTGGAGGAAAATTATTTTGCGCGTAATAAGGAGCCACTTCCTTGCTGCGGCCATGGACCCAGCTGGCAGCCTCTCCACGTATAGTCCTCTTCTGATGGAAGTCATTCCTTCGCCATGTTGACCACGCCGCATCGAGAGCACCAAGGCGGGGACGACGGCAAGGCCTAGGAAGGGAATGACCAGGAGCTGGTGAAGACTCGATAGTTGTTTCCCACGCGGAGGGGAGTATGAGGGTTTATTGCATCGGCTGCAGTGTGAGGCTGCCGTCACCGGAGAATAACAGGAGGTCTGGGTGAGTATAGGCACGGCCAGGCCAGTGATGTGAGTAGGGTGGGGTGGTGAGGCATGCGCGGCAGCATGGCCGGCTACGAGATGCAGGAGCAGGCAACATGACCGGCGATGGTTTGGGCGGCTGGAGCAAGAAGACCAGTGTGGTTGACAAAGCAGGATGACCGTTGGATGGACGTCGTACGGTGACTGCAGCTAAAATCGTTTATATTAACTAGGTTCAAAAATCTGCATCCCCGGTAACTTAGTTGGCCCACAAGTCAACCTCCAAATATGGTGGGTCCTAGCTAGCAGGGGGAATATTCATTTTTTGTGTAATAAGGAGGCACTTCCTTGCATGCGAAGATATAGCTGGTGGGTCTGAGCTGTCACTGGGAGAAACATTTTTTGTGAAATACAGAGGCCCTTCTAGTGGGTCCCCGATGTCAGGTGGAGGAATCATTATTTTGCGTGTAATAAGAGGCACTTCCTTGCGCACGGCCATGGACCCAGCTGTCAGCCTCTCCACGTACAGTCCTCTCTATGGATGTCATTCATTGACCATGTTGACCACGCCGCGCCGATAGAACCAAGGCGGTGGATGACGGCATGGCCTAGGAAGGGAACGACCTGGAGTCGGGGAAGACTCGGAAGTGGTTGGCCATGCTGTGGGGAGTACAAGGGTTTACTGGTTCAGCTACCGTCGCCGGAAAATAATAGGAGGTGTGGGTGAGTAGAGGAATGGCCTAGCTAGCGATGGAGTAGGTTGGGGAAGTGCGGCCTGTGCGGCAGCACAACCGGCCACGGGAGGCGGTCCCACTGGCGCTGGTTTGGGCGGCTCGAGCAAGAAGATCAAATACTGAAGAAGTAGCATAGCCGTTGGATTAACATCCAACGGTCACTGTTGCTAGAATCATTTGTGGACTAAGTTGACAAAGCCTTTCGTACACGTCAACCTAGTAGAACCACAAGTCAGCCTCCAAATCTGTCCCAAACAGCATACAACCCAAAATTTCTAGCCATATTCAAATTAATTTAAAAATTAAACATACCATAATTTAAATCCAATGAAATTTTATCCGCACAAAAACAATGAAATTTAAAATATCAAAATCCAAAAGGAAAAAGTAATTTGGAACTAATTGCCTATTTACTGTATTTTTTCATTGCACAACCCATTTCTTATTACTTATAGCCCATTTTCTAGGCAAGCCAAATGCATCCCTCCTCGTCTTGAAGGATTTCCGGGCCAGCAGGGCGTAGAAAAGCAAGTAGGCCTCCGTTGGTTATTCTGTAGAAAACAAAATAGCTGGGCTTGCCATTTTCAGAAAGCAAAAAAACTCGGCTGGTCATGTGGTAAACATATGAAATAGCTTGGGCTAGACGGGCCACAACTCCTACACAACCCAGTTGATACCCTGCTCCATCCTGAAATAAAAATACTGCGCGAGCTGCTGGGTCCTAGGTGTCAGCCGCTCCTTGTGTAGTTATCTCGCTTATTGACTACGTTGATAGTGGTGTGCGAACCATATGTCAGGAAAACATCAGCATGAACTATTTTTTTCTTGTAATGAAGCAGGCACTTGCTTGCCTATTGCCATGATCCCGGTGGGTCCCTACTATCATCCTCACCATGTATGGCCATCTCCCTATTCCTCTCGATTGTTGACCATGTTGACAACACTGGAGGGTGGCGCCGTGGCAAGCGAACCAAGGCAGAGGACGATGGTGAGGCCTCGGACAGGAATGGACAGGAGCCGGGGAAGATGCGTAGAGTTTTAGGGTGTGATGTAGCTGCGATGCATGCTCGGGAGCACAGCCAGCCGTGGGAGGTGGGAGTAGGCGGTCCCGCTGGCGTTGGTTTGGCTTTGGCGGCTGGAGGAAGAAGAGACTGAAGAAACACGACAAACATTGAATGTCAATCCAACGGTCAAGGTTGGCAGAACCGTTTTATGACTAAGCCGACACTACGTTGCATACTTGTTTTATAGAATGAAAAGAAAAAACAGGGCTCGTTTGCCAGATAACATTCCGGAAACTGCCATCGTTTGATCTTGTGTCACAACTAAACTGGCAAGAAAATGCGTTGTATGCAGTCCTCCTCCCAGGGAAAGTTCACCACAGAAGTGGCTAGCACCCTTGGTTTTCAAATAGAGGTCTTGGGTTCGAGTCCCAGTAACCCTCAATTTTCTGCTCCTTCCTTCCTCGCAAAAAAAATTGAAAATCAAAGACTTGAGAAGGCGTACAAAACAAGCTAGTGTACCAACAAAGAGACGTTGCTGAGTTTTAGAAAAAAGAGAGACGTGCTCCTGTAGCTAGTTTGAATGCAAACCTAGACTCTGACTATACATAGTGTTATGCTACTCAGCAAGTAATGAAACTGGCATATCCAACTTTCACTTCTCCTCTTCTATAGTTACTTTGCCTAGCGTCAGAAGCTCTGGCCATAGCAAGCATGTGTGCTGGCGGATCGTCCACCTGCTCTTCAGCAGGCAACCACAAGATATGAGCCAAGTCTACACCCGTAACATCGCATGTGGGTCTCATGACAACCCCGCCGGCACACTCAACGCAGCCGGATGCTCATCGCAACCCGCTGCCAGTGATGTGGTGCCACTGCTGCAAATCACGTAGATTTATCCGTCGCGTCTCAACTACAATCCTCAACCCTGGTCGAGTCTTCTACAAATACCTGAAGCATGGAATAATAATATGTTTAAGTGTTGTTCGCCTGCGTTGCCGATTTTTTGAATAGTTTGGTTGATGATCTTCCAATTTGATTCGTGCAGAAAAGGGAAGATTCATGTTATTTCTATTTCTAGGAAGTTGCTGATGTGGGGGAATGGAACTACGCTGATTATTCGGTTAGCCAAGGAACCCCAATACCAGCAGGTTGGGGTGTTGGACAAGTAATTGAAGGAATGACAGAAGAGGAAGATGCAGAGCAGAAGGTTAAAGATGCATTTCCTCTAATCATGGCCAAGCAACAGCTACTGAACGGCCTTGACAACAATCAGGAGATGAAAGAGCTTGTGAAGATAATGGGCGAGATCGTTGTGCTCTGTAGGATGATTGTCTCTTTATTTGCTGTTAATGTAGCACTCGTGATGTATTCAGTGGCTATGACATGAGCACTTTGCTGAAACTAGTAATGAAGGAAACATGTTTAGCAGGCTGGGCGTAGTGTTGTGAACATCTAATGATTTCTATTAACGGAAATCGAGGGGTATCCCGTTTTGCTCATAAGTAAATAAATGGCAGCGACCCTTTTCCTAATAAATAAATAAACTAGCAGAGGCCATGTCAGGTCAGCTTTGTTCCCATTCGAAGATGTAGAGGCCCTGTCATACAATCACCAAACATACATAATAAGTGATGTTCTCATAGCAAAATACTAAACAACAACGTCATCAGGTTTTAGTTGTCATAGCGAACATAATTTCATACGGTATATAAAAAAGTCGTCTTCTCACTGGCAAATACGACAAAAGCAATCTAATCATCATCCGCAGTAGCAGCGTCAACATCTTCGCCATGTGTATTAGTCTGAATCGTAATTCCACCCAGTGTCATCTTCTTCTTCATCATCAATGTCCTCGAACATTGGCGTCTTATTGATCAACTCTCGTACGTCCACAGCTCGACAGGAAATCTTTTTTTGCATCGTTATTGACATGATGGTCCTCAAAATACTACGAACATCTGCGGAATCTTCTACATCAGGAGCATTGTAAGCATCATCTTGTTGTGCAACATCACTAAACAAATTCCTCTGCTCAAACATTTGCAATACTCTCCTGTAATTGCTACATGCATATGTGTCTTCCAAAAAAATATATGTGTTGCATGATTTGCCAAAATAAAAGGCTCGTCGGTGTGGTACACTGCCTAGAAAATGATGGATTTGAAATAATCATCAGCTTTTGGTTTGGCGATCCTAGAAAATAGGTTGTACCAACGACAGCAGAACAGAACCACACATCAATGAACCTCGAAACTGGAGATATACTGGAACTGCACAATGTCTGTTATGTTAGCATACATTTTAGTTGTCTCATCGCCGCACATATCCGTGCTCATGATGGCACCGTTTTGTGTCTTCCTGGCACATCTCCAACAACGCAAGATTCATAATGTCTTACCCGAGTATCAGGACCCATTGCTAGTGTGTAAAGGGCATCATTAACTGCCTGCCCATCCTCCCGCCTCTTCTTAAACTATGGTTAGAAAATAGACAAGGTGATCATCTTATGTACTTAATATATTAAAAAAACTGACAATGCAATTCAAAAGCTTACACGGCTCTTGAACCATTTCTCAAATCCTTCCATAACCAATTTGTCAATGTTTCTTAGACTTTGGGCTAGTAACTCCTTTTTGTAGATGCTGCACAACATAGTGATCGAGTCAAACATCTTAATATATTACAATGTCCCTACTGCAGGATGCTGCTAACACGACACTACGATTAGAGACCCTTCGATGAAACTGTGTGCGATGCAATAATTGCAAATGGTGGTGTAAAAAACCATCAAAAATGGTGCAAAACGTTCGCGATGACGAATGCATCAAACATGGTTCAGATTTTTGTTGCGTGTGTGATTAAGGGCATATGGTTCAGTTTGATTAACTGGTTGCAATGAGGGTGAACAAAAGAAGCGGGCTGCCAGAAGAAGGCTTGTGCATTGTAGAGCATACAGTTATCTTGGATGAACTGTTTGTGATGAGGTGGAACAATAGAAACAGGCAGCCAAATGAAGGTGTGTGTGATATACGGCATACAGTTCACTCGAATAAACTATTGCGTTGAGCCAAGAGAACAGAAACAGTCCTAACTTAACAAGATGTGTGTGATATGTGGCAAATAGGTCTGTAATTGGAAATGTGTGGGAAGATCGATAACAACACAGACGATTCCTGTTAACAACCCGTGTGTGTTGTGAGCAAACGATTGCTGGTATACAATTGTCAGTGATTGATGAAATCATCACCGACGGGTTCCATTGTTTAGTCCGTGCGCGATGTGATTTGCTTTGTCTACAGAGCATCAACATATATATACTTAAAAAGACAACATTGCATAACCAAATTAAGCAAACAATTACACAAGTGACTGCACACATAACATTTTCAAACATCGAATTAAGCAATTACATGCATGCTAAACTAGGAGAAATGAGGATCTAATCATCTACTTCTTGTTGCAATGACGCTTGCCATTCCTCTGCTTCCGGCTGGATCCCTCGCCGTTTTGGGGAACGAGGCACTTCCTCATGTTAATGATCGACCTCTACATGTCGTAGCACGTGTATGCCTCCTTGGTCGCGTACACGATGTGAGCTTTGTGGAGTTTCTCCATCCAAGCCGAGTGCCAGGCACGCTTGTCCTTGTTGCAGGAATCCTTCCGGTCTCTCTCCTCCACATAGGCAAAATTGCCATGTAAGAAGGCTATAAGCCCACTATTGTAGTATTTGCTCTTAGTGGTGTGGTGGACCAACTATGTGGGGTGCGAAGTAGCTTCGCTCGTGTGGGGGACGGAGGCCATCCCACGCAGGCGCTGGGTCTGAGAGCACGACCTTGTCGTCAATGTGGGACCTCTCTGTGGCAACCGTTTGCTCCCCACTAGCCTCTTCGTGTACCGTGGCAACCATCCGCCACCTCTTCGCCTTTCCCACTCCATTTGGAACTGTTCTCGCACGCTCTTCCTCCCTCCATTTGCCTTCACCCTTCCTTCTGCCATTTTTTGATCATCTTCTCCATGGAGGGAACAGGCCGAAAACAACCCCTTTATTCTTGCCTCAATCTGAAAGATGACGTGGTGGAGGAACTCATAGATCGTAGCAACGTCATCACCTCGGCTAGCATGGCAGGTTCATTCAAGTCCATTCTCGACTCAACAAATAAATCATTGCAAAGAACCTGAGGGTTCAGGAGCGGTTTGATCTCCCTTATCTTCTTTGCCATGACACTAGCCGCCGGTGTGGGGATGACGGAAGCCTCGCCTTGTGCAAGTTGATGCCGCTTGATAATGATACGTGTGATGTTATGATGCCATTGCTTGAGGTTAAGGCTTGGGCAGGCGCAAATGGAGATTGGGTTGTTTATATTTGGTATAACTGCGAGTGGGAACTTGCAAATGTGTACACTCGTCGCCGGGTTCCACTTCCAAAAATCATAGACTACCCTAAGGTTGAGCACACAAATGATCTACATACGTTCAAATACGATCATGGGGACTCTCGTCTACGGAAGATAGCAATTTGTCGAGTTCCCAACTGCTCTTGGGATTACAAGAACTACGAAGTTGTTGCTATCTTCGACAAGCTTGTTGCCGTCCTTACTTCCATGCCTCGATGGATATTGCTCAAAAATCAATTTCTATACATGGATGAGTACTGTGATGCAATTCAATACGAGGGTCTTGTGTTTGCTGCCACCACTCGTGGCACTGTTTTTGCATGGAATCCTTTTATTTTGGTACGTTTGTCTTCCACCGTAATTATAATTGTTTCATCCACATGCATGCGGGTTAGCTAGTTTCCCTTTACTAATTAAACTTCTTATGTTTCCAAGGTCCTGTGAACATTCCACCACCTATACTTGAAAATTTTTATAACCAAGGGGGAGATGGCAATGGTGATGATCACGAGCATGATGACGAGCAGGACCTATATACTCAGTGGCGCCTGGCAACTTATTCTGATCAATCACCTCTTCTTATATGTATACAGGGTACTTTTGATGTACTAACGAAGCAGGTGTTGTCTCCCATGGTCGCATTGTCCAGACCTATTCCAACATCCGTTATAGGGTATTCGGGATGGATACTCGTGTGCTAGCGCCAACACCTTCTCCCTAGTTCAGTATTGATAGTCTTGGAAAAAACTCGCTCTTCCTTGGACAAACTATCCAGTGATGGTGAAAGGCGATCCAGCTGCTATTGACACGACATTACTACCATTTATGAGAAGCGACTGTATCTATAACTCGGACATTGCTATGGTTCCCTACCCTCGCTATCTCAATATGTATCCTATAGGCCGCTTCAGCCTAGATGAGCAATCCTGCATTGGCCTCGAGATTGACAATAGCAGGCCTTTCCAACAGAATCAGTTATGGTTCAAAGCAAGCATTTCCAACACCGAGGATTGGTTGAGCTGAAGTTCATTTCATCTATTTTTTATTTGTTGTGTTAGAAAAACTTTAGTATTTACTAGAATGTTTTGTTGAAAATAATCTATAATCTAACATGTATCCTTGTTGTCTTTGTATGTTGATGACTTGTTTTATATAATCCAACGTATATTGTTTTGCTATTTGAATGATTAATGCTGCCGCTTTATTGCGTAACTGAAACATGGCACGTATCCATTGTTGGTCTA
Source organism: Aegilops speltoides (assembly GCA_021437245.1). Lineage (NCBI taxonomy): Eukaryota > Viridiplantae > Streptophyta > Magnoliopsida > Poales > Poaceae > Aegilops > Aegilops speltoides. Next base: position 161,357,147 of record CM038147.1, read on the forward strand.
ATGCTCATGGTTCGAATAAATAGTCCATTTGGGATATTGCTTCCCAATTATTAATAATCTCTCGTTTGTAATTAGATAAAGATTACATATAAACTGGTCTCCAAACTGACCAAAAAAAGTATAATGCAACTTTGTATTGGTGTCCATATGACAACACGATAAGTTTCATGAACTTCAAATAAGTTTTGGATGTAGTAGAATTTAAAAATCAAGATACTCATTGTTTGGAATTTGTTGCACGTGGAGTAAACAATCACCTAGTGAGACACATGTGTTTTTTGCAATCCATTTAGGTGCACTGTCGTGTGTGCATGTAGTTCGAATTTGATTGTTGCACATTACACCCGTAGAAAATCAATCAATTAATGTACTAAAACATCTTAATGATCACTGATTTTTTTGCAAATTAAAACGTCCCTCCTTTGTTAACATATATATTTCACCGCGGGATAATTAATTTAACATGCATCATAGTTGCGGTGGGTTCGCGGTGTGTGTGGGTGTGTGCATCTAGGGGTGGCGGGTGGCTCGAAGTACAGTACGAGTTGTGAGCCACCGTGTGGGTTGGCAATTTTGTTAGGCAGGACGGTGCCACATCAGAGTCATGAATTCGTAATTTAAAACAATACACAACACTTTCATACATGCATGTTTTGGCGACATGCAGTCGATGGTCGTCCTACACGACACTCGATACTCACGTGTGACGCTTTTAGTGGGCCCGGGACGTTGTCGTCCATCACTTTGACGAACAGCCGGTAATTAGGTTAATTTAAAAAGAAGGTATCTCAATGTTTGCGGCCGAGTGACGGTGGTAGGGTGTTTGACATTCATTCACATTTCTTGCATGGGATCTAAGCATGCAACCAAGGACACAAATTTCAATTTTCAACAAATTTATATGCATTAGAGCATGTGCCTGTAGTTCAAATTTGAATTATAAACATAAATGCATTGAAAACCCAATTAATGTATAAAAATGTCCAAATAAACCCCCAAAAATCCAAATTTTAACACAACACTCCTGTTGTTCTATGTTGACACTAGAGAAAAAATTGAAAGCAATAACAGGCAACGAATATCGTTTCGCCCCAAAAGGTGGCACATTCCCAACCGAAACCATGAGGCTCTTGTTGTGAGAAGCTCTAGTTTTTGAGAAGCTTATACCCAAACCTGCCCCAAATGGGACAATTTTTACCATGGCATGTTGATGCCGCTCCATGATAGCATGCCGAGTCTCATGAATTTCAGACGAGTTTTGGATTTACTAGAATTAAAAAACCAGGTATCTCAATGTTTGCGGCCGAGTGACGTGGCAGGGTGTTTGAGTTAATTCCCATTTCTTGCATGGAACCTAAGCATGCAACTAAGGATACACATTTGAATTTTCAACCAATTATTATGCATTAGAGCATGTGCATGTAGTTCAAATTTGAATTGTGCGCATAAATGCATTGAAAACTCAATTAATGTATAAAAATGTCCAAATGTACACCAAAAAAAATCCTAAAACTCACACAACACTCATGTTGTTCTATGTTGTCACAAGAAAAAAAATGAAATCGAGAAGAGGCAATGGATATCATTTCGTCCAGAAGGTGAAACGTTCCGTACCATAACCATGAGGCTTGTTGTGAGAAGCTCTGGTTTGTGAGAAGCTTATATACCCCAACCTGCCCCAAATGGGACAATATTTTTACCACTTCATGTTGATATTGTTCCATGCTAGCGTGTCAGGTTTCATAAATTTTAGACGTGTTTCCGATTTACTAGAATTTAAAACCATGTATCTCAATGTTAGCGGCCGAGCGACGGTGGCAAGGTGTTTGACATTCATTCTCATTTCTTGCATGGGACTTAAGCATTTAACCAAGGACACACATTCCAATTTTGAACCACTTTATATGCACTAGAGCATGTGCATGTAGTAGTTCAGATTTGAATTATGCACATGAATGCATAGAAAACTTAGTTAATGTATAAAAATGTCCAAGCGAACCCGAAAAAATCCCAGAAAATGACACAACACTGGCGTTGTTCTATGTTGACACGAGAAAAATTTAGAAAGTAAGAAGAGGCAACATATATCGTTTGTCCCCCAAGGTGGCACGTGCCATACCGAAACCATCTGGCTTGTTGTGAGAGAAGCTCCGGTTTGCAAGAAGTTTATACCCAAACCTGCCCCAAATGGAAAATATTTTTACCACGGCATGTCGATGCCGTTCCATGATATCATGTCAAGTTTCATGAACTTCACTCGTGTTTTTGATTTACTAGAACTTTAAAATCATGTATCTCAATGTTAGTGGCTGAGCGACAGTGTCAAGGTGTTTGACATTCATTCTCATTTTCCATGTGACCTAAGCTTGCAACCAAGGACAAACATTTGATTTTGCATGTGGGAACCCCGACTCGCAAGTCGTGATCACCGAATGCACGTGTACAGTGATCCCAGAGATCAATGCTCACTGAACACACAGAAGCTGAATAACAAGAGTCTTACATCCATACATATCGTCTTACACAAATAGTGACCAACATGGTCAAGTCTTACATTGGTAAAGCCTTAAGGGCTAAACATCAAATGAAACAAAGCAGCGGAAATCGTTGATAAGTAGAACCCATGCCATCTGCCTTAACCCTACAGGGCATTACATTGGAAGCGTCCTAGTTCGCATGATCGTCTCCAAAGGACTCTTCTTGAACTCCGGTTCTTCCATGCCTGGTCAATTAAATAACCAGTGGCAAGCCAATGAGTACTTTGAATGTACTACTAAGCAACCCATGATTTGGTTCAAGGAACGATAATGCATGACATAGGTAAAGTTTTGCATAAAGCTAGTTTTGAGTGCAATGACATGTTCAACATCCTATAAAGCATGCGTCAAAAGAATTCAAGTAACCATGAGATCTGGTCACAGATATCAACATAAATAGAATGGGCACCAACCCATTTATCATAAACAGAGTGGGCACCAACCCATCTTAATCGTGTCAAGTCCTTGGCTTGACCCAAGTCATTTCCATCATCTCATTCACACGGTTGAAAACCACGGACATAGTTTAAGCAGCACCGCCAACCGTCCTTGACCGTGGACACGGCTATTCAATAGTTTTACACTCTGCGGAGGTTGCACACTTTACCCACTAGATCCGGGAACTTCCGTGTCATCCACGACCCGCGGTACCTCAAGTACCCGGGGTAAGCACCCGATCACCGCCTTTCCCTAGACGACACTAACATGGAGTCCACTCGATTGGTAGTAACCCCCGTGCCAAACATTTTTCATCATAAAGTTGTGGAGCCTCGCTCCCATATTCATCACATACCACAAGCACGGGGTACCAACGGTGTGTTCGGTGCCCTGTGAAAACAGTCATGGCCACCCTACCTGGCACGACCCCGTCCCAAGAGAGAGCACCAACTCTCCCCCGTCACTAGTAATGCAGGCTTCAAGCTAGTATCGGTCTAGGTACTCAACAATGCCCTTTCCCATATAAGGGTAGAGTGGTCGCGCATGTAGGGTTGGGACAGTCATCAAATCTTAAATCTAATCCGTTTTCGAAAACAACACACACTTGCCTCGGTACACCACTTCGTCATCAAGTGGTTACCTTTCTCATCATCTCCCTCGGGCATAAATGGCACCCGATGGGGTTTTCGAAAGTTGTTTGAAAATATTTTGTCTCCATCACATGCATATTCCCGTCCCTTTTTGCGTAGCAAACTACTTAGCATCCTATCTACTGTTGGGGAACGTAGTAATTTCAAAAATTTTCCTACGCACACGCAAGATCATGGTGATGTATAGCAACGAGAGGGGAGAGTGTTGTCCACATACCCTTGTAGACCCGGCGAAGCGATCACAACGTAGAGGAAGTAGTCGTCGTTCTCCTCGCGATCCGACCGATCCGGCGCCGTTACTCGGCGCCCCGAGTTCTTGACACACGTACAGCTCGATGGCGTCCCTCGTACTCGATCCAGCCGAGTGTCGAGGAGAGTTCCACAAGACGACGGCGTGGTGGCGATCTTGATGTTTCACGGCGCAGGCTTCGCCTAAGCTTCGCGACGGTATAACCGAGGTGGAATATGGTGGAGGGGGGCACCGCACACGGCTAAGGAACGATCTAAAGATCAACTTGTGTTTCCAAAGTGCCCCCCTGCCCCCGTATATAAAGGAGCCAAGGGGAGGGGCGGCCGGCCAAGCTTGGCGCCAAGGAGTCCTACTCCCTCCGGGAGTAGGATTCCCCCAATCCTAGTTGGACTAGGATTCCTGGGGGGAAAGAGAGAGAGGGGGCGGCCCTTCTCCTAGTCCTAATAGGACTAGGGAAGGGGGGCGCCGCCTGCCTAGGGCTGGCCCTTTCTCCTTTCCACTAAGGCCCATCGAGGCCCATTTACCTCCGGGGGTTCCGTAACCTCCGGTACTCGGTAAATTCCGTTTTACCCTCGAACCATTCGAACTCCAAACATAGGCTTCCAATATATCAATCTTTATGTCTCGACCATTCCGAGACTCCTCGTCATGCCCGTGATCACATCCGGACTCCGAACTCCTTGGTACATCAAAATACATAAACTCATAATAACCATCATCGAAACCTTAAGCGTGCGGACCCTACGGTTCGAGAACAATGTAGACATGACCTAGAACCATTCACGGTCAATAACCAACAGCGGGACCTGGATGCCCATATTGGTTCCTACATATTCTACGAAGATCTTTATCGGTCGATCCGCATAACAACATCGTTGTTCCTTTGTCATCGGTATGTTACTTGCCCGAGATTCGATCGTCGGTATTCAATACCTAGTTCAATCTCGTTACGCAAGTCTCTTTACTCGTTCCGTAATACATCATCTCACAACTAACTCATTAGTTGTAGTGCTTGCAAGGCTTCATGATGTGCATTACCGAGAGGGCCCAGAGATACCTCTCCGACAATCGGAGTGACAAAACCTAATCTCGAAATACGCCAACCCAACATCGCCTTTGGAGACACCTGTAGTACTCCTTTATAATCACCCGATTCGTTGTGACGTTTGGTAGCACCAAAGTGTTCCTCCGCAAACGGAGTTGCATAATCTCATAGTTACGGAACATGTATATGTCATGGATAAAAGCAGTAGCAACATACTAAGCGATCGTGTGCTAAGCTAAGGGAATGGGTCATGTCAATCGATCATTCTCGCTAATGATGTGACCTCGTTAATCAAATAACAACTCCTTGTTCATGGTCGAAACATAACCATCTTTGATTAACAAGCTAGTCTAGTAGAGGCATACTAGTGACATGTTGTTTTGTCTATGCATTCACACATGTATCATGTTTCCGGTTAATACAATTCTAGCATGAATGATAAACATTTATCATGAAATAAGGAAATAAATAATAACTTTATTATTGCCTCTAGGGCATATTTCCTTGAGTCTCCCACTTGCACTAGAGTCAATAATCTAGATTACACAAGAATGATTCTAACACCCATGGAGTCTTGGTGCTGATCATGTTTTGCTCGTGGAAGAGGCTTAGTCAACGGTTACGCAACATTCAGATCCGTATGTATCTTGCAAATCTCTATGTCTCGATCCGGACTAAGTCCGGATGGAATTGAAGCGTCTCTTGATGTGCTTGGTCCTCTTGTGAAATCTGGATTCGCCGCTAAGGCAATAGCTCCATATTGTCACGAAGATTTTCATTGGACCCGATGCACTAGGTATGACACCTAGATCGGATATGAACTCCTTCATCCAGACTCCTTCATTAGCTGCTTCTGAAGCTGCTATGTATTCCGCTTCACATGTAGATCCCGCTACGACGCTTTGTTTAGAACTGCACCAACTGACAGCTCCTCCGTTTAGTGTAAATACGTATCCGGTCTGCGATTTAGAATCGTCCGGATCAGTGTCAAAGCTTGCATCAACGTAACCGTTTACGATGAGCTCTTTGTCACCTCCATATACGAGAAACATATCCTTAGTCCTTTTCGTATTTCAGATGTTCTTGACCGCTGTCCATGATCCACTCTGGATTACTTTGGTACCTCCTGCTAGGCTTATAGCAAGGCACACATCAGTCCGGTACACAGCATTGCATACATGATAGAGCCTATGGCTGAAGCATAGGAACATCTTTCATTTTCTCTCTATCTTCTGCAGTGGTGGGCATTGAGTCCGACTCAACTTCACACCTTGTAACACGGCAAGAACCCTTTCTTTGCTTGATCCATTTTGAACTTCTTCAAAACTTTATCAAGGTATGTACTTTGTGAAAGTCCAATTAAGCGTCTTGATCTATCTCTATAGATCTTAATGCCCAATATGTAAGCAGCTTCACCGAGGTCTTTCATTGAAAAACTTTTGTTCAAGTATCCTTTATGCTATCCAGAATTCTATATCATTTCCGATCAGCAATATGTCATCCACATATAATATCGTAAATGCTCTGAGCTCCCACTCACTTTCTTGTAAATACAGGCTTCTCCAAAAGTCAGACAAACCCAAATGCTTTGATCACACTATCAAAGCGTTTATTCCAACTCCGAGATGCTTGCACCAGTCCATATATGGATCGCTGGAGCTTGCACACTTTGTTAGCTCCCTTTGGATCGATAAAACCTTCGGTTGCATCATATACAACTCTTCTTCCGTAAATCCATTCAGAATGCAGTCTTTACATCCATTTGCCAAATTTCATAATCATAAAATGCGGCAATTGCTAACATGATTCGAGACGGACTTAAGCATCGCTCTGGTGAGAAGGTCTCATCGTAGTCAATCCCTTGAACTTGTCGAAAACCTTTTGCGACAAGTCGAGCTTTATAGACAGTTACATTACCGTCAGCGTCAGTCTTCTTCTTGAAGATCCACTTGTTTTCTATTGCTTGCCTACCCTCGGGCAAGTCAACCAAAGTCCACACTTTGTTTTCATACATGGATCCCATCTCGATTTCATGGCCTCAAGCCATTTTGCGAATCTGGGCTCACCATCGCTTCTTCATAGTTCGTAGGTTCATCATGATCTAGTAGCATGACTTCCAGAACAGGATTACCGTACCACTCAGGTGCGGATCTTACTCTGGTTGATCTACGAGGTTCTGCAGAAACTTGATCTGAAGTTTCATGATCAACATCATCAACTTCCTCGCTACTTGGTGCAGATGTCTCAGAAACTGGTTTCTGCGACGTACTACTTTCAAGTAAGGGAGAAGGTACTATTACCTCATCAAGTTCCACTTTCCTCCCACTCACTTCTTTCGAGAGAAACTCCTTCTCTAGAAAGGATCCATTCTTAGCAACGAATGTCTTGCCTTCGGATCTGTGATAGAAGGTGTACCCAACTGTTTCCTTTGGGTATCCAATGAAGACACATTTCTCCGATTTGGGTTCGAGCTTATCAGGTTGAAGCTTTTTCACATAAGCATCGCAGCCCCAAACTTTAAGAAACGACAACTTTGGTTTCTTGCTAAACCACAGTTCATATAGTGTCGTCTCAACGGATTTAGATGGTGCCCTATTTAACGTGAATGCAGCTGTCTCTAATGCATGATCCCAAAACGATATTGGTAAATCGGTAAGAAACATCATAGATTGTACTATATCCAATAAAATACGGTTATGACGTTCGGACACACCATTATGATGTGGTGTTCGGTGGCATGAATTTGTGAAGCTATTCCACATTGTTTTAATTGAAGACCAAACTCAGTAACTCAAATATTTGTCTCCGCGATCAGATCGTAGAAACCTTATTTTCTTGTCACGATGATTTTTCCACTTCACTCTGAAATTCTTTGAACCTTTCAACTATTTCAGACTTATGTTTCATCAAGTAGATATACCCATATCTGCTCAAATCATCTGTGAAGGTCAGAAAATAATGATACTTGTCGCGAGCCTTAATATTCATCGGACCACATACATCAGTATGTATGATTTCCAACAAATCTGTTGCTCGCTCCAATGTTCCGGAGAACGGTGTTTTAGTCATCTTTCCCAAGAGGCATGATTCGCAAGCATCAAGTAATTCATAATCAAGTGATTCCAAAATCCCATCAGCATGGAGTTTCTTCTTGCGCTTTACACCAATATGACTTAAACAGCAGTGCCACAAAAAAGTTGCACTATCATTATTAACTTTGCATCTTTTGGTTTCAATATTATGAATATGTGTATCACTACGATCGAGGTCCAACAAACCATTTTTGTTGGTGTGTATGACCATAGAAGGTTTTATTCATGTAAGCGTAACAACAATTGTTCTCTAACTTAAATGAATAACCGTATTGCAATAATCATGATCAAATCATATTCATGCTCAACGCAAACACCAAATAACATTTATTTAGTTTTAACACTAATCCCGAAAGTATAGGGAGTGTGCGATGATGATCATATCAATCTTGAAACTACTTTCAACACACATCGTCACTTCACCCTTAACTAGTTTCGCTTTTATTCGCAACTCCGTTTGAGTTACTACTCTTAGCAACTGAACCAGTACCAAATACCGAGGGGTTGCTATAAACACTAGTAAAGCACACATCAAACACCTGTATATCAAATATACCCTTTTTTTTTTTACTTTGCCATCCTTCTTATCCACCAAATATTTAGGGCAGTTCCGCTTCCAGTGACCATTTCCTTTGCGAAAGTAAACACTCGGTTTAGGCTATGGTCCAGCTTTGGGCTTCTTCGCGGGAGTGACAACTAGCTTGTCTTTCCACTTGAAGTTCCCTTTCTTTCCCTTTGCCCTTTACTTGAAACTAGTGATCTTGTCAACCATCAACACTTGATGCTCTTTCTTGATTTCTACCTTCGTCGATTTCAACATCACGAAGAGCTCGGGAATCATTTTCATCATCCTTTGCATACTATAGTCCATCATGAAGTTCTACTAACTTGGTGATGGTGACTTAGAGAATTCTGTCAATCACTATCTTATCTGGAAGATTAACTCCCACTTGATTCAAGCAATTGTAGTACTCAGACAATCTGAGCACATGCTCACTAGTTGAGCGATTCTCCTCCATCTTTTAGCTATAGAACTTGTTGGAGACTTCATATCTCTCAACTCGGGTATTTGCTTGAAATATTAACTTCAACTCCTGGAACATCTCATATGGTCCATGATGTTCAAAACATCTTTGAAGTCCCGATTCTAAGCTGTTAAGCATGGTGCACTTAAACTATCAAGTAGCCATCATATTGAGCTAGCCAAACGTTCATAACGTTTGCATCCGCTCTGCAATAGGTCTGCACCCAGCGGTGCATTAAGGACATAATTCTTACATGCAGCAATGAGGATAAACCTCCGATCACGGATCGAATCCGCATCATTGCTACTAACATTTTTCAACACTATTTTCTCTAGGAACATATCAAAAATAAACATATGAAAGCAACAACGCGAGCTATTGATCTACAACATGGTTTGCAAAATACTACCAGGACTAGGTTCATGATAAATTTAAAGTTCAATTAATCATATTACTTAAGAACTCCCACTTAGACAGACATCTCTCTAGTTATCTAAGTGATCACGTGATCCAAATCAACTAAACCATAACCGATCATCACGTGAAATGGAGTAGTTTTCAATGGTGAACATCTTATGTTGATCATATCTACTATATGATTCACGCTCGACCTTTCGATCTCCGTGTTCCGAGGCCATATCTGCATATGCTAGGCTCGTCAAGTATAACCCGAGTATTCTGCGTGTGCAAAACTGGCTTGCACCCGTTGTAGATGGACGTAGAGCTTATCACACCCGATCATCACGTGGTGTCTGGGCACGACGAACTTTGGCAACGGTGCATACCCGGGGAGAACACTTCTTGATAATTTAGTGAGAGATCATCTTATAATGCTACCGTCAATCAAAGCAAGATAAGATGCATAAAAGGATAAACATCACATGCAAATCAATATAAGTGATATGATATGGTCATCATCATCTTGTGCTTCATGATCTCCATCTTGTCGCACCACCATGATCACCATCGTCACCGGCGCGACACCTTGATCTCCATCGCAGCATCGTTGTCGTCTCGCCAAACTTATGCTACTAGGACTATCGCTACCGCTTAGTGATAAAGTAAAGCATTACGTAGGCGATTGCATTGCATACAATAAAGCGACAACCATATGGCTCCTGCCGATTGCCGATAACTTCGTTACAAAACATGATCATCTCATACAATAAAATATAGCATCACGTCTTGACCATATCACATCACAACATGCCTGCAAAAACAAGTTAGACGTCCTCTACTTTGTTGTTGCAAATTTTACGTGGCTGCTACGGGCTTAAGCAAGAACCAGTCTCACCTCGCATCAAAACCACAACGATACTTCGTCAAATAGACTCGTTTAACCTTCTCAAGGACCGGGCGTAGCCACACTCGGTTCAACTAAAGTGAGAGAGCAGACACCCACCAGTCACCTTTAAGCAACGAGTGCTCGTGGCGGTGAAACCAGTCTCGCGTAAGCGTCTGGCGTAATGTCGGTCAGGCCGCTTCATCTCACAATACCGCTGAACCAAAGTATGACATGCTGGTAGGTAGTATGACTTGTATCGCCCACAACTCACTTGTGTTCTACTCGTGCAAAACATCAAACCATAGAAAAAAAACCTAGGCTCGGATGCCCTTTGTTGGGGAACGTAGTAATTTCAAAAATTTTCCTACGCACACGCAAGATCATGGTGATGTATAGCAACGAGAGGGAGAGTGTTGTCCACATACCCTTGTAGACCCGGCGGAAGCGATCACAACGTAGAGGAAGTAGTCGTCGTTCTCCTCGCGATCCGACCGATCCCGCGCCGTTACTCCGGCGCCCCGAGTTCTTGACACACGTACAGCTCGATGGCGTCCCTCGTACTCGATCCAGCCGAGTGTCGAGGAGAGTTCCACGGACGACGGCGTGGTGGCGATCTTGATGTTTCACCGGCGCAGGGCTTCGCTTAAGCTTCGCGACGGTATAACCGAGGTGGAATATGGTGGAGGGGGCACCGCTGCACGGCTAAGGAACGATCTAAAGATCAACTTGTGTTTCAAAGTGCCCCCTGCCCCGTATATAAAGGAGCCAAGGGGAGGGGCGGCCGGCCAAGCTTGGCGCGCCAAGGAGTCCTACTCCTCTCGGGAGTAGGATTCCCCAATCCTAGTTGGACTAGGATTCGGAGGGGGAAAGAGAGAGGGGGCGGCCCTTCTCCTAGTCCTAATAGGACTAGGGAAGGGGGGGCGCCTGCCTAGGGCTGGCCCTTTCTCCTTTCCACTAAGGCCCATCGAGGCCCATTTACCTCCGGGGGTTCCAGTAACCTCCGGTACTCGGTAAATTCCGTTTTACCGGAACCATTCGAACTCCAAACATAGGCTTCCAATATATCAATCTTTATGTCTCGACCATTCCGAGACTCCTCGTCATGCCCGTGATCACATCCGGACTCCGAACTCCTTCGGTACATCAAAATACATAAACTCATAATAACCGCCATCGAAACCTTAAGCGTGCGGACCCTACGGTTCGAGAACAATGTAGACATGACCTAGAACCATTCACATCAATAACCAACAGCGGGACCTGGATGCCCATATTGGTTCCTACATATTCTACGAAGATCTTTATCGGTCGACCGCATAACAACATCGTTGTTCCTTTGTCATCGGTATGTTACTTGCCCGAGATTCGATCGTCGGTATTCAATACCTAGTTCAATCTCGTTACGGCAAGTCTCTTTACTCGTTCCGTAATACATCATCTCACAACTAACTCATTAGTTGTAGTGCTTGCAAGGCTTCAGTGATGTGCATTACCGAGAGGGCCCAGAGATACCTCTCCGACAATCGGAGTGACAAAACCTAATCTCGAAATACGCCAACCCAACATCTGCCTTTGGAGACACCTGTAGTACTCCTTTATAATCACCCAGTTTCGTTGTGACGTTTGGTAGCACCCAAAGTGTTCCTCCGGCAAACGGGAGTTGCATAATCTCATAGTTACGGGAACATGTATATGTCATGGATAAAAGCGGTAGCAACATACTAAGCGATCGTGTGCTAAGCTAAGGGAATGGGTCATGTCAATCGATCATTCTCGCTAATGATGTGACCTCGTTAATCAAATAACAACTCCTTGTTCATGGTCAGGAAACATAACCATCTTTGATTAACAAGCTAGTCTAGTAGAGGCATACTAGTGACATGTTGTTTTGTCTATGCATTCACACATGTATCATGTTTCCGGTTAATACAATTCTAGCATGAATGATAAACATTTATCATGAAATAAGGAAATAAATAATAACTTTATTATTGCCTCTAGGGCATATTTCCTTCATCTACTCCCATCGTCATAACCCTCATAAGGAGGTAGGGTCATGCACAATGCAAGTGTCAACGAGAAAAGTAACGGAGGCAACCCACCAAAGTGGTTACCCATCCTTCATGATTCCGATGCAACAATAATAAGTGCTATATGACATGCATAAAAAGGGTTTCATAGACATGGTCAAAGGGCTGCTTGCACAGCTCAACAAAGTCTTGGGGTCTTCAAAGTCTTACGGTCCAACTCCTTCACAAGAACGCAAATCTATCCTCGCAAAATAATAACGGGAAAAATAAGGCAATAATAAAACAGAAAAATCAAAGTGCTCAGAAAAATGTCAACTCTTTTTGTAAAATATTAGATGGAAATATAAGATGGGAAAACTTGCTAGTTTTGGATTTGGAGTGGTGGAACAGGAGATATGGATTTTCAGAGGCACATTTAAATGCTAAAAATCACATTTAAATATTTTCAGTGAAGAAAGGTTGGTTGGATTTGAATGAAAGTTGCACCATTAAATAGGTTGCAATATTTGGGGATTTTAGAAATTGGAATTAATCCATTTGGACAAATATTGTGTCCTGTGGAATTTTTGGAATAAGTGACAGAAAAGAAAAAGAAAAGAGGCACTGTGCTGCTTGGGCTGAAACAGCCATGGCAGCGGCCCAGCCAAGCCCCCGCCCAGCCGAGCCAACAAGACAAGATGCTGCCTTGTAGCCAGTTTTCAAACCTGACGAGGGCCCAGCTGCTGATGGGAGAGAGAGGGGCGAGAGAGAGTGAGGATGACAGGCGGGGCTCTGCTGTCATCTCCGACCTTATGCGACAGAGGGCAGTGTGCTCACCGCGACGATGCTGGCGATGGCGAGCTCCAGCGAGTCTGGGATGGCCGAGGGGCCGCCGCCGCCGGTGGGTGGTGGACTTGGCCGGCGGGGTGCTGGTTCGCGGCGACGAGGTTCACAAGGCGGAGGAGCTTCGGGGCGGTGGTTCCGTCGCTTCCTGCTCTGACAGAGAGGGGAAATGGAGGAAAAGAGTCGGGGAGGTGAGGAGAGTTCAGACGACGGAGAGAAGGGGCGGAGGGCACTGTGCCTCGAGATCGACGGCGACCCGAAGCGGCGGAGCTCCGGTCGATTCCGAGCACAGAGGCTCTCCGGGGGTGATTGGGTGGTGCGGGCGTGCTCATGGAGGTGTGAGGAGGAGGCGAATGCCACTGGAGCGGCCCGGGGCGAGCTTAAATAGCCAAGACGGTGGTCCACCAGTGGACTGTCTTGCCGCGAGCTTGTTGCCGTAAATCACGGGTCACGGGGGGCTGCTGGGTTGTGTCTGGGGTGTTCGTGGGGGTCGACTACGCCCAGGGGAAGAAGAGAGAGAGAGAGAGCAGGGGGCCAGGGGCACCGCGCGTGTGAGCACGCTCACTGGTGCACTCGGGCAGCCCTTGTTCGCTAGCGCGGAGGCGCGGGGAAGAGGCATTGGATGCCCTGGTAAGCCAGTGGAGTGAGGCGGGAGGAAGAAGAAAGGTGAAAAAGGGCTGTCCAGAGAGAGAAAGAGGGGGGTTTCACCCCTCAATTATTGAGCTGGGGGCTTGCCATTCTTACTGGAGGTGAAAGGGGTCTAGGAGGAGCTGTGGTAAAAATTGGAGCTCTCCAAGAATAGTGAAAGGGGTAAAAACAGTGGTTTTTGCAAAATGTCAGAAGGTGTTTGATAGAGTTTTGAGCAAGCAAATGGACTCCAATTGCCATGAGACTCCACAAGGTGAAATGACTTATATAAATATAGCCTTCCACAAATTAGGAGATTATTTGGGCAAAGTTGCCAATGCAACTTTTGCAAACCCTAGAAATGAGCAGAAATGGATTTGTGTAGATCTAGTTGAGCATAACACTTCTCCTTGATGAACCACTTTGCTTAGTGGCCTCATTTGGTCATGTGAACATGCTCACAAAAGTTGGGGTCTTGGAGAAGAAGTTGGTAGAACAAAGTTGTTCAAATTTGATTCTGGTCAGAGAGGGTTTTGAGGCACTTTGACCAAGATTTCCTCTTCTCCAACCTGTGCCATTTGGTCCAGATTCATCATTAGACCAATGAAGCATGTGCACCAAGTTTGAGCACATTTGGACATACTTGGCAATGTAAAGTTGATCAAACTTCAGAATGGACAGAAATAATTTTGAGGGGTTTTGATGGTGTTATCTTGTTCTCCAAGTCAAGAGACTTGGCAAGATCATCTAATATGTCATATGTGACATGATAGAATTTTCCTGGAATTTTTGGAGAATATTTCCTTTGTAAATATTTCAAAAGCTTGAAATATCCAGAAAGGGTTTTAGAGGGATTTGACCAATATTTTGAACATGACCATGTGTTGAAACTCTTATATATGGACAATATATGTCCTATGAGTTTCCCTAAATTTTGTCAAATATTTTTAAAACAATAAAATAATTTTTCCCTATTAAAGACCATTTCTGGCCTTAAGAAAAAGCTTTTAAATAAAATAGTAAAACAACTTTTAAAATTATATTTTTGTGGTTTCGGGTATCCTATATCTAATAGGAATCAAATATATTTTTGGAAAGATTTTTACTGCCCTTAATCAAGTACTTGCAGTGCAAACCTCAATTCAGGGGTTTTTGGAAAACTAAATTTAGAAAATACTTTCTGGCCAAATTATTTTTGTAAGAGAATTCTATATTGCACTATACACATGGCATGGTCATTGGTCAGGAGCTTGGGGTAAGGAGATGAAATATAGAGGGTGGAGTGGTTGACTATTAAGAGCACTTGAAAACCACATAGGGAAAACCAACACCAAATAAAAGCCAAATAAAGCAAAAAGTTTTTGTTGGTCCAAAATTTCATGCTTTATTAATGAAAATGAAATGTTACAAAATGCAGGGTGTGACAGACCTACCCCCCTTACAAGAATCTCGTCCCCGAGATTCCTAAACTAGGCTTTAAAGAGATACGGGAATTCGGATCTAAGGTGGTCTTCACGCTCCCAAGTTGCTTCTGCTTCGGTGTGATTGCTCCATTGGACTTTGAAGTACTTGATGGTGCGGCTTCGAGTGCGTCGTTCAGCCTTATCCAGAATGCAGATGGGCCTCTCACGATAAGTCAAATTAGGCTGAAGGTCAATGGCTTGGTGATTGACGTCCTTGTAGAGATCAGGCTTGTCTCCAACTTGGAGACACTTCCGGAGTTGTGACACGTGGAACACGTTGTGCACATCTGATAGTTCAGGTGGGAGTTCCAACTGGTAAGCCACTTCTCCTCGTCGTTCCATGATCTTGAAGGGGCCAATGTATCTCGGAGCGAGCTTTCCTTTGACATGGAAGCGCTGGGCTCCTTTGAGAGGGGTGACCCGGAGATAGACATGGTCTCCAACTCGGAAGTTTATGTCTCTACGACGCGAGTCAGCGTAGCTCTTCTGTCTTGACTTGGTAGACTTCAGACGCTCTCTGACAAGCTGGACTTGCTCTTCGGCTTCACGGAGGATATCCGCCCAAAGACAAGTCCTTCACGGTCTCGACCAATTGAGAGGTGTCGGCACTTCCGCCAGATAACACTTCAAATGGTGCCATCGAAGGCTTGCACAATAACTGTTGTTGTAAGAGAACTCAGCGAAAGGGAGGCAGTCTTCCCACTTAGCTCCATAAGCTAAGACACAGGCTCGGAGCATGTCTTCGAGTATTTGATTCACTCGCTCTATCTGACCTCCGGTCTGTGGGTGGAAAGCGGTCTTGAAGGACAGCTTGGTCCCCATGGCCTCTGGAATTTCTTCCAAAACCTTGAGGTGAACTGGGTTCCTCGATCTGACACAATCTCCTTGGGAACACCATGAAGGCTCACGATTCGGTTGATGTAGAGAGTTGCCAGCTGGTTGCCGTCATGGGTAGTCTTAACAGGAATGAAATGGGCCACTTTGGTCAAATGATCGACTATGACCTAGATGGAGTCATGCCCCTTGTTTGACCTAGGTAGTCCAGTGATGAAGTCCATCCCGACTTTGTCCCATTTCCACTCGGGAACCTTGAGTGGTTGGAGTAATCCAGCAGGTCGCTGATGCTCAGCTTTGACTCTCTGGCATACGTCACACTTTGCAACATAGGTGGCAATCTCCCTTTTCATCCCGTGCCACCAAAATCTTTCCTTCAGGTCTTGATACATCTTGGTGCCTCCAGGGTGGATGGAATATGGGCTGTCATGAGCTTCTTGCAAGATCAGGTTCTTGAGCTCAACCTTGTTGGGCACGTAGATGCGATTCCCAAACCACACAGTTCCTTCCTCATCCTCTGAGAATCCTGAGGCTTTGCCTGCCTTGATCTTCCTATTGATGCCTTCAATACTCTCATGCCCCTTCTGGGCTTTCTTGATATCATCCATCAAGGTAGGCTTAACTTCGAGGTTGGCCAAGAATCCTGGTGCAACCAGTTCCAACCCGAAGCTTTCAAGTTCTTCATACAAGGCGGGTAGCTTGTGCTTTAGCATAGCATTCAAGGAGCAAGCCTTCCGCTCAACGATCTGCTACCACATTAGCCTTTCGGGTGGTATTGAACACCGAGGTCATAATCCTTTATCAACTCCAGCCATCTTCTCGCCTCATGTTCAATTCCTTTGAGTGAAAATATACTTCAGACTTTTGTGGTCCGTGTATATTTCACATCGCTACCCAAGAGGTAATGTCGCCAAGTCTTGTGGCATGAACCACTGCTGCTAGCTCAAGGTCATGAGTAGCATAGTTCTCTTCGTGAGGTCGTAGTTGCCTTGAAAGGTAGGCTACGACTCTGCCTTCTTGCATCAGAACACCTCCCAGTCCGATTCTTGACACATCACAATATATCACAAACTCCTTGTGTATATTTGGTGTGGCGAATCTGGGCGATGGTTAGCCTCTTCTTCAGCTCCTGGAAGCTCTCTTCGCACTTCGGCGTCCATTCGAACTTCTTGTCCTTCTTCAAGAGCTGAGTCATGGGTCGGGCAATGCTCGAGAATCCTTCAACGAACTTGCGGTAATATCCTGCGAGTCCGAGGAAGCTTCGACTTCCTTCACATTGCTCGGGATTGCCATTCACCACGGCTTCAATCTTAGCGGGATCGACCGACAATCCTTCTTCGCTAGAACATGACCCAGAATCCAACTTCATGCAGCCAAATTCACACTTGCTGAACTTGGCATACAGCTTGGTGCTCTCGAAGCTTGTCTAGGACCATCCTCAAGTGTTGCTCGTGCTCTTCTTCCGACTTCGAGAAGACAAGGATGTCATCAATGAAGACAACGACAAACTTGTCCAAATATTCCATGAAGACCTTATTCATGAGATACATGAAGTAAGTCAGGGCATTGGTCAATCAAAGGACATGACCGTGCATTCATACAGAGCCATATCTGGTTACTGAATGCCGTCTTGAATATCTTGGGGTCGATCTTGATTGGTAGTACCCAGATCCGAGGTCGATCTTGGAGAACACCTTGGCCCCATTGAGTTGATTAAACAGATCTTCAATCTTGGGAAGTGGGTACTTGTTCTTGATTGTAACTTCATTGAGGGAGCGGTAGTCAATGCACAAGCGGATGGTACCGTCCTTCTTTGCCACAAACAGAACAGGCGATCCCCAAGGGGAGGCACTAGGGCAGATAAATCCCTTCCTCAACTGCTCTTCCAGCTGCTTCTTCAATTCTGCTAACTCCTCCGATCCCATCCTATAAGGCTTCTTGTAGATGGGTCCTGCTACGGGTATGAGCTCGATGATGAACTCAATGTCCCGGTCAGGAGGCATTCTTGGTAGCTCATCAGGAAAAACATCGGGATACTCGCATACTACCGGCACTTGTTCCAATCCAACTTCAGTCAGACAGTTGACTTGGTTGGCTTGAGCAGAGGAGGGTTGGAGGCAAACTTAACCGACTCCTCGGTCATTGGTCATAGTGACCGTCCGGTTGGCGCAATCAATCAAGCCTTGGTGCTTGCTGAGCCAATCCATTCCCAAGATCACATCCAAGCCTTGTGATTTTAGGATGATAAGGTCTGCTAGGAAATCTACCCGTTAATGGTAATCCCGACTCCTTACATCCTATCTTGGCTCTCATCTCTACTCCGGGGTTTGTACCACCATAGGGTTATTCAGGGTGTAGGGTCATGCCACTTTTTAATGCAAAACTTTGGGTGACAAAAGAATCGTGGCTCGAAATCAAACAAAACGATTCTGGTGCTGAATTGACAAGGCATTACCCAGACGACGTCCGGTCTTCTGGGCTTCTTCCGGTGACATGATTCACACCCTGCCGTTGTTGGGCAAGTTGCGGGAGCTTGGTTCCTCGGTGGCATTCCACGGCCTTGTCCCGGTTCTGCGCATTGGGCGCGGCGTCGGGCTTCTTGTTGGGGCAATTCTTGGAGTAATGCCTGGCTGTCCACATCCAAACAAGTGACTTGGTTGGGGACGACGCCTTACCAACATTGTTATTGGGGTTGTTGTAAGCTGGCACAGGGTTGGCATCTTCTTGAGGTGGATAGTTGGTGCGGGTGCGGGAGCTCTTGGCTGCCGATAGGTTGGCTTGACGGGGCTGGCTGCCACGGGCGAGGCTTCGTTCTTTGGAGCTACCCTTGCCGATCATCTTGCGCTTACGAGTGTCATCCAAGGCACGTCGCTTGTCCTCAAGCATGAGTGCCTTGTTCACCAGATCAGGAAAGGTCGGGCGATCGCACACAACAAGCGTAGTCTTGCAGAGTCCGGTTAAGGCCTTCCATGAAGCGCTCCTTTTGGCAACATCGGTCTTGACATCCTCGAGGCATACCTTGAGAGAACACTGAACTTCGCATGTACTCCTTGACGGTGCTACTACCTTGCTTGTGGCTCGGAACTCACGCTTCTTGATGGCCATGATTCCGGAAGGAATGTGGGCCTTGCGGAATTCTGTCTTGAAGGTGTTCCAAGTGATGTCTTGCTCAACATGCATAGCCTTGAATCCATCCCACCAAGCTCTGCAGTCCCCCGAGACAAGGGCAGCATACGCCACTTTATCACGGTCCTCAGTGCATCCGACTAGTGCCAGCAGATCCTCAATGGTGCGGACCCAGTCGTCTGCATCCAGGGGTTCAGCAGTCTCGATGAAAGTGGGTGGTGCATGCTTCTTGAACTCCACCAGTGTAGAACGTCCATGGCCGTGCCCCGCCGGCTGGTGGTTGACAGCTTGAGCAATCATCTGGAGGGCTGCAGTGTTGGCTTGGCGTTCCTCTCGGAAGGCTTGGAGAAGCTGAGCCATGTCCATGCTTGGAGGAGGTGGTGGGGGTGGAGTCTGTCCTTGGGCTTGGTCCTGGCTGTCTCCCGCTTCAGCAGAACCTCCGGCTTCTTCTTCTTTGGGTAGAGGTACCAAGATCGTGTTACAACAGCATCCCGTTGGAGTGGTCAAGGTTCATGATTGGGGAAAGATAGGGAAAGCAACATAGATGGGATGCCTAGTAAGGGGGTTGGTATGACACTAATTGTTTTCATGCAAGGGCCAAAAGGGCCAAACACATTCATTAAAATCCAAATGGGTGATGTAGTCGTTTACAAGTTCCCGAAGGAAAGCACGACGTCCATCAAACACAGCAAAAGCAAACACAACACTACATGGTTTCATAAAAACCATTACATGGACTCGAATTCGCATAGGGGTACACGACCTATCCTACCGGAGGGTTACTAACGGGCATATCCAAGTTGTGAATAATGCCTAAGTGGTGGAATGCTCGATCGCGTGAGTCCTGCTCTTCCGGTCTTCCTCCTCTTCATCAGTAGCGCGGCTTTCTTCACTGCTTGAAGGGGTGGGGGAGTGGAGGAGCTCAACGCGGCGTTGCTTTGCTGGTGGGGTGAAGAGCCTGCGGTAATCCCTTGCGCTCATGCGGGGTTGCTGTGGTGGTTCTCCATCCTTTGGGGGTCTTCCGCCTCTGTATGCGATTGCGGGCTGTCCAGGGGGAGCACCTTCCTTCTTGATCCTATCCGTCTTCTCTTGTGCTTGGCGAAGAAGTGCCTTGGTCTCATGAAGTTCCTTTCGGAGTTCCATTGATTCCGCGGCCAAGTGTTGCGCCAAACTATCGGCACAAAGGCTGAAGTAGGTCTGGAATCGGAGTGGAAGTCCTTCCTCTAGTGGTGGAGCTGGTGCATTGCTCTCATCCTCGCCTTCCTTCCGATAAGGCAAGAAACGGGTTGCCAACTCGTCTGCCATCTCTGGAAGAAGGTCTCGGAGGCGAGTGAGTGCCTTGAGGGTTGCCGTCTCGACGGCAAGAACTAGTGTTGCCATCTGGGGTCCCTCGAAGAACCAGCTTGTTGGAGAGTCATTGGCCTTCACGATCACTTCCACATGATACTCCGTCTCGTCATTGATCCAATGCTCATGGTAGGTGAAAGTGGGGCTCGGTGGGCTGCACCTCTTGAGGCTATTCTCGAGAAGCACGGAAATCCGTGGTCGAAGTCTTGGTCACGCAGCCATCTACAAAGGTTGAATGGGAGAGGTCAATAAGGAAAATGCATCTTGGGTGGGGTAACCGTAAAAGAAGAGAGGTTTAGATGGTCTCAAGTTAACTAACGCCCATGCTAACTAAGGCTTCCTACAACGGGATGGCTCGATACCAGCTCTGTGGGAACCCCGACTCGCAAGTCGTGATCACCGAATGCACGTGTACAGTGATCCCAGAGATCAATGCTCACTGAACACACAGAAGCTGAATAACAAGTCTTACATCCATACATATCATCTTACACAAATAGTGACCAACATGGTCAAGTCTTACATTGGTAAAGCCTTAAGGGCTAAACATCAAATGAAACAAAGCAGCGGAAATCGTCGTTGATAAGTAGAACCCATGCCATCTGCCTTAACCCTACAGGCATTCTGACTGGGAAACGTCCTAGTTCGCATGATCGTCTCCAAAGGACTCTTCTTCGAACTCCGGTTCTTCCATGCCTGGTAAATTAAATAACCAGTGGCAAGCCAATGAGTACTTTGAATGTACTCGCAAGCAACCCATGATTTGGTTCAAGGAACAGTAATGCATGACATAGGTAAAGTTTTGCATAAAGCTAGTTTTGAGTGCAATGACATGTTCAACATCCTATAAAGCATGCATCAAAAGAATTCAAGTAACCATGAGATCTGGTCACAGATATCAACATAAATAGAATGGGCACCAACCCATTTATCATAAACAGAGTGGGCACCAACCCATCTTAATCGTGTCAAGTCCTTGGCTTGACCCAAGTCATTTCCATCATCTCATTCACACGGTTGAAAACCCTGGACATAGTTTAAGCAGCACCGCCCAACCGTCCTTGACCGTGGACACGGCTATTCGAATAGTTTTACACTCTGCAGAGGTTGCACACTTTACCCACTAGATCCGGGGGACTTCCGTGTCATCCACGACCCGCAGTACCTCAAGTACCCGGGGTAAGCACCCGATCACCGCCTTTCCCTAGACGACACTAACATGGAGTCCACTCGATTGGTAGTAACCCCCGTGCCAAACATTTCTCATCATAAAGTTGTGGAGCCTCGCTCCCATATTCATCACATACCACAAGCACGGGGTACCAACGGTGTGTTCGGTGCCTGTGAAAACAGTCATGGCCGCCCTACAGCACGACCCGCCCCAAGAGAGAGCACCAACTCTCCCCGTCACTAGTAATGCGGGCTCCAAGCTAGTATCGGTCTAGGTACTCAACAATGCCCTTTCCCATATAAGGGTAGAGTGGTCGCGCATGTAGGGTTGGGACACCATCAAATCTTAAATCTAATCCGTTTTGAAAACAACACACACTTGCCTCGGTACACCACTTCATCATCAAGTGGTTACCTTTCTCATCATCTCCTCGGGCATAAATGGCACCCGATGGGGTTTTCGAAAGTTGTTTGAAAATATTTTGTCTCCATCACATGCATATTCCCGTCCCTTTTTGCGTAGCAAACTACTTAGCATCCTATCTACTCCCATCGTCATAACCCTCATAAGGAGGTAGGGTCATGCACAATGCAAGTGTCAACGAGAAAAGTAACGGAGGCAACCCACCAAAGTGGTTACCCATCCTTCATGATTCCGATGCAACAATAATAAGTGCTATATGACATGCATAAAAAGGGTTTCATAGACATGGTCAAAGGGCTGCTTGCCTGGCTCAACAAAGTCTTCGGGGTCTTCAAAGTCTTCTGGTCCAACTCCTTCGTCAGCAACGCAATCTATCGTCGCAAAATAATAACGGGAAAAATAAGGCAATAATAAAACAGAAAAATCAAAGTGCTCAGAAAAATTTCAACTCTTTTTGTAAAATATTAGATGGAAATATAAGATGGGAAAACTTGCTAGTTTTGGATTTGGAGTGGTGGAACAGGAGATATGGATTTTCAGAGGCACATTTAAATGCTAAAAATCACATTTAAATATTTTCAGTGAAGAAAGGTTGGTTGGATTTGAATGAAAGTTGCACCATTAAATAGGTTGCAATATTTGGGGATTTTAGAAATTGGAATTAATCCATTTGGACAAATATTGTGTCCTGTGGAATTTTTGGAATAAGTGACAGAAAAGAAAAAGAAAAGAGGCACTGTGCTGCTTGGGCTGAAACAGCCATGAGGCAGCGCCCAGCCAAAGAGCCGGCCCAGCCGAAAGCCAAGATAGCATACAAGCCTGCCAGGTTTTCAAACCTGACGGGCGGGGCCCAGCTGCCAGTGGGAGAGAGAGGGGGCGAGAGAGAGATGAGGATGACAGGCGGGCCCGCCACATCTCCGACTCTTGCGACAGAGGGCGGCGTGCTCACCAGCGATGATGCAGCGACGGCGAGCTCCGTGAAAAGGAGGATGGCTTGGGGCCGCCGCGCCGGTGGGTGGTGGACTTGGCGGCGGGGTGCCGGTTCGCCGGCGACGAGGTTCAAGGCGGAGGAGCTTGGAGGCGGTGGTTCCGGTCGCTTCCGCCATGCTGCAGAGAGGGAAACGGAGGGAAAAGAGTCGGGAGGTGAGGAGAGTTCAGATCGACGAAGAGAAGGGGCGGAGGGAGCCTGTACTCGAGATCGATCGTGACCAAGCGGCGGAGCTCGGTCGATTCCGAGCACTGAGGCTCTCCGGGGTGATTGGGTGGTGCGGGCGTGCTCCTAGGCGTGAGGAGGAGGCGAATGCCACTGGAGCGGCCCGGGGCGAGCTTAATAGCCGCACGGTGGTCCACCATGGACCTGTGCGCCGGCGAGCTTGTTGCCGTCGTCACGGGTCACGGGGGGCTGCTGGGTTGTGTCTGGGGTGTTCGTGGGGGTCGACTACGCCCAGGGGAAGAAGAGAGAGAGAGAGCAGGGGGCCAGGGGCACCGCGCGTGTGAGCACGCTCACTGGTGCACTCGGGCGGCCCTTGTTCGCTAGCGCGGAGGCGCGGGGAGGAGGAGAGAGGAGGGGGACAGCGCCGTGGCGTGTCACGGACGTCGAGGTGCCTCGGCTGGCGCGAGGGGAAGGCCCGAGGTGGCCGGAGCCGTTAGGCGAGGCTACTGAGGCTTGAGCGATCAGAAGGCCGAGAGCGCCCATATGGCTGCCATGGCATTGTTTATGCCACAGGACGCGCCAACCATGTCCATAGTGCGGGGGTAGTAAAGAAGGAGGGGAGGCATTGGATGCCTGGTAAGCCAAAGGAGTGAGGAGGAGGAAGAAGAAAGGTGAAAAGGGTTGTCCAGAGAGAGAAGAGGGGGTTTCACCCTCAATTATTGAGCTGGGGCTTGCCATTCTTCTTGGAGGTGAAAGGGGTCTAGGAGGAGCTGTGGTAAAATTGGAGCTCTCCAAGAATAGTGAAAGGGGTAAAACAGTGGTTTTGCAAAATGTCGAAGGTGTTTGATAGAGTTTTGAGCAAGCAAATGGACTCCAATTGCCATGAGACTCCACAAGGTGAAATGACTTATATAAATATAGCCTTCCACAAATTAGGAGACTATTTGGGCAAAGTTGCCAATGCAACTTTTGCAAACCCTAGAAATGAGCAGAAATGGATTTGTGTAGATCTAGTTGAGCATAACACTTCTCCTTGATGAACCACTTTGCTTAGTGGCCTCATTTGGTCATGTGAACATGCTCACAAAAGTTGGGGTCTTGGAGAAGAAGTTGGTAGAACAAAGTTGTTCAAATTTGATTCTGGTCAGAGAGGGTTTTGAGGCACTTTGACCAAGATTTCCTCTTCTCCAACCTGTGCCATTTGGTCCAGATGCATCATTAGACCAATGAAGCATGTCCACCAAGTTTGAGCACATTTGGACATACTTGGCAATGTAAAGGTGATCAAACTTCAGAATGGACAGAAATAATTTTGAGGGGTTTTGATGGTGTTATCTTGTTCTCCAAGTCATGAGACTTGGCAAGATCATCTAATATGTCATATGTGACATGATAGAATTTTCCTGGAATTTTTGGAGAATATTTCCTTTGTAAATATTTCAAAAGCTTGAAATATCCAGAAAGGGTTTTAGAGGGATTTGACCAATATTTTGAACATGACCATGTGTTGAAACTCTTATATATGGACAATATATGTCATATGAGTTTCCCTAAATTTTGTCAAATATTTTTAAAACAATAAAATAATTTTTCCTATTAAAGACCATTTCGGCCTTAAGAAAAAGCTTTTAAATAAAATAGTAAAACAACTTTTAAAATTATATTTTTGTGGTTTCGGGTATCCTATATCTAATAGGAATCAAATATATTTTTGGAAAGATTTTACTGCCCTTAATCAAGTACTTGCAAAGGCAAACCTCAATTCAGGGTTTTTGAAAACTAAATTTAGAAAATACTTTCGGCCAAATTATTTTTGTAAGAGAATTCTATATTGCACTATACACATGGCATGGTCATTGGTCAGGAGCTTGGGGTAAGGAGATGAAATATAGAGGGTGGAGTGGTTGACTATTAAGAGCACTTGAAAACCACATAGGGAAAACCAACACCAAATAAAAGCCAAATAAAGCAAAAAGTTTTTATTGGTCCAAAATTTCATGCTTTATTAATGAAAATGAAATGTTACAAAATGTAGGGTGTGACATTGCCTTGTTACTCCCGCCTAGTAAAATTTTCAGTTGCCGCGGTATTTCCTCAAACACCACCTTAACCGCCGCCCCCGTCCTCCCTCCGCACACACCACACACCCAAAACCTCCGCACACCGACACACACCACCCCGTTAACCATTGGTAGGTTGCCGCCATCGCCACCGCCTCCATCCTCAACATCTACCTGTGTGCCGGGGAGCTCGGGGAGCCAATGGCCCAAGAGAGGTTTATCATGGCATCTTCGCCTGACGCTTGTGAGGTGGCCGCAGAGGTGTCCTCGTCGTCCTCCGTGGGCTCTTTATCGATCCTCCGTCGCCGGTAAGACGATCCGCCTGCCATCGCGCCCCTACGCCGGTTCGAGGACTTCCCCATCCTCCCTCGGACCCGACAGCCGATGAGGTCGTACCTCGGGGTCCGGAAGCAGCGGTGGGGACGTGGGTCACTGATATTACAGATCGGGAGACCCACACCCGCCAGTGGCTCGATAGCTTCCACACGGTCAAGCTCGTGGCCATGGAGTACGACCGCTAGCAGGTTCGCTACCACGGAGTGGCACCTAGGCTCAATTTCCCCTTCAGGACATGTTCGGTCCACTTCGTTCCACCGGAGCCAGGGGTGTTGAGCTTGGCTATGGCATGGGAGGACCGTGAGGCGTGAGAGTGCCTCGAGGCCGAGGCCGCCGACGAGGCCTATATGCAAGAGCTCCGCCGGTAGCACCCGGAGCTCGTGGAGGCGGAGCGGCGATCTTTGCCGGCGCGAAGGGCGGCAAGGTTATCGTGCTCTCCTCTGCCGATGTGGTCGAAGGCGGCGTGGACGGCGGCGCGAAGGGCGGCGAGTTTATTGCGCTCTCCTCTGATGACGAGGTTGAAGGCGGTGAGGACGGCAGCGCGGAGGGTAGTGATGTTATCACGCTCTCCCCCGATGGCGAGGTCGAAGGCGAAGAGGACGGCGGCACGGAGGGTGTCGAGGTGAGCGGTTAGGACGAGGAGATCAACGTCGATGAGTGGAGGAGTTCCTTCTATAACGACCCCGATGACAGCACCGACCCGGACCCGACTTGTGGCACACCGTACCTGATGAGGAAGGACTGGCTCGACCTCTACTTCGACCGAAAGTAGTTTCACTTAGTTTAAATTTATGTTTTATGTTCGGTTATGCAAAACTATCTATGTTTATGTTTGAATGCATGCTACTTTCGGTTGAACCTGCTTTGAACTTGATCAATTGAAGTTTACAACATTAAGTTTAGGGGATCGACTAGAAATGGCCAAAAATTGCTGGAGTATATATATATATATATCTACTAAGGGTTTTAGTCCTTTAAATTTCAAAGGATCGGCTAGAGATGGCCTTATGCCTTTTTTATTTCAGTTCTTAACAATGTGATGCTCTATATGTGCAACTATTTGTCGCGCAATTCAATTTCATCAATTACGATTTCAGCAATACCACTATGAGTTAAGGTATTTGGTTGTTGTTAAGGATATTGCAGTTAACATGCCTTTTCAATTTTTTAACAATAACTAGTGTACTTTAGACCTGCACAATACCAGTTTGAATGACTATTTGCTTGTTTATAAATGTTAGGCCTGATGCAGTTAAGACACCTTTCCACTTCTTGTTTTGCTTAACTAGCGTGCTTAAGCCTGCACACTGAAGCTATCATTTGTAGATGTTGTCTACCATTGATATATTGGTTGATGTTTAGCATGTTGTGCCTAACATGCGTTTATATGTACTCATACAAGACAATATTGAGAACAGTGTTGTTTTCCATCGAGGTTAGTTTCATTACATTGATTATATGTACTCGCTGTTCAGGATCTCGGTAGCTGCTACCATATAGACTGGGGGCTGATAAGAGACTAATCGTCGAATCCTACATTTCACTAAATATATCTGTAACCCATTTATCAGTAGGTCAACTAGGTCCATATTTAATATATCTGAGGCTACATAGCAACATGCATTGTATTAAATGACTAAATATACAATCCCAAGCTACATAGCAACAAGGAAGAGTGTTACCTTAATGTTCGTGTTACCTTAATGTTATGATGATGTCTAGATATACATGTATAAAATCTTATATAATGGGATGGAGGGAGTGTTGTACTACATCATTTTGCAATTGTTGTTTAGTTTCTAATATCAACTTGGTGCTTTTAGGTACACATGTCATTGCCAAAGATCCACACTTTGACCCTTTCTGCCTATGGGTCAATGAGATATCATGAACCAGCATCAAGTGAGGAAACTAATAAAGATTGTTATTAAAATGGGTCAAAAGTTGTCAATCAACTATTTTTTTACACTTTTTGCAAGACAACAGTGAACTGCAGGATGGTAAGTAAGAACCATGTAGCCTCCTTTTTACTTTCCGTAATGAGTTGTGTTAGATGACAATGTTTGAATCTTTTTTCCTTTGCAGTGGATCCTGAAGTAGTTTACTCAAGATTACCTCTCAAACTACATCATTGGCGGTCGACCATCACAAGGGGTTGGAGTAGAGTCATGCATGCCTTGTGCATCCAGGAGAGCACAATAGGGCCATTCCGCTTCACCTTGTTCGGCAACCAGACACTACTGCAGGATGTTGCTAACGCGACACTACGATCAGATACCCTTTGATGAAACTGTGTGCGATGCATTGATCGCAAAAGGTGCAAAATGTTTGTGATGACGGATGCATCAAGCACGGTTTAGATTTTTACTTGCGTGTGTGGTGTAGGGCATATAGTTTAGTGCAAATAACCATTTGCGATGAGAAGCAACAAAATAAACGGGCAGCCAGATGAAGGTGTTGTCGGTGGAAAACAACACCTATGGGATCACAAGAATCCCTACTATGGTTGCGGGGTGCGGGGTCGTGAGAAGAGCTGGATCAGTAGTCAGCACAATCACACGGGTCGTTTACCCAGGTTCGGGCCGCAAGGATGCGTAATACCCTGGTCCTGCTTTGATGTGTATATCTGTGTTCTTGGAGTTCTTGAGCTAGCTACAATGGGTGTAACTTGTACAAGGGTCCGAATCCTTCTCCTGGATGCCTCGGGCCTCCTTTTATAGGCAAGGGGATCGCCACGGTGGCACACAAGAGGTGGCATCGGTATATGTTGGCTAAGCTTATCACCCAGCAATTATGGGACAAGACGCATTTAATGCGCCTCTTAGGTGTCCCCCTCACTTTACCACCGCTTTGCCCTGCCTTGACACGCACCTGGGCCAGCGAGGCAGTCGGCGCCATGTAGGTTGGCAGGCTGCTGAAGTGGCGTGGTGGTAGGGCCTTCACGAAGATTTGCATGCCACCATGTAGGTATGCGCTGAGTTGGCTTGGAAGCCTCATGCCGACACGTAGGTTCCTGCCTAGCTGGTGGACTGGTAGCTGCATTGGAGCAGCGGTGGAAACTTGGCGAGCGCGGGCCTAGCTGTGGCCCCACGGATGTCCTGGGCAAGGGCCTTGCCGGGGCCCCGGCAAGGGTCTTGCCGTGGCGTTGCAATCGTCCATGGCAAGGATCTTGTCAGGGGTCTTGTGGGTTTCCTCCGCAAGGATCTCGCCGAGGTTCGTCGTCTTCTAATCCCCTTTTTATTTGGAGTGTTTCTTGTCTCCACAAAGATCTGCATGCCATCATGGAGTCGCTTCCCGAGCCTTGGTCCCAACGTGGTTGGCGGTGTTGAAAAAACTGGGGCTTAAGGGTGGCGCGCTTCGTCGGCGTCGCGTAAGCTGCCCCAGCAAGGTTCTTGCTATGGCTGCAGAGGCTGCCCCGGCAAGCGTCTTGCCGTGGCTGCAGAGGCTGCCCCGGTAAGGGTCTTGCCGGGGGAGTCTACCTCGCCCTCTTGCTCTTTGTTTCCCTGTCTTGGCGTTGCTTTGACCGTCTTGTGGCTTTGATTTCCTGTTTCTTCCCTTCTTAAGTGTGGACGTGGGCGCTGCTCTGACTGCCAGTGCACTAATAAGGGGTACAAAGGAGTGCCCCTGCTTTAGTACCCCATAGGAGCCCCCGGGCCTGGGCCACACATAAGCGCGACACGTTGATGGGTCAGGCCCAAAACGGTGCGCGGGCAGGCGGGATTGACTTTATTGAAGGTGATTTTCCTCCCGCTGCGCTTTTCCACGACCCGTGACGAGCGCGTGTCGTGCGGATCGCGTGCGGGGGTGATTGAAGCACGCTTGCGTCATCTTGTGGTGAATAGTGAAGAGGCGGCTTGCGTGTCTCTTTGAAACCGCGGAACCGCTGCTCGTTTACTCTCCATGCCTGGGAACCGTCGCTCCACATGTTCCATTACGCCACGTACGCCGCATGCACGGTGCAAGGCGGGTGACAGGTGCGCAGAATATGGGAGGACTTGCACACATGGATCGATACCCACATGCCTTAAATTGGGCGGGGAGGGCTATCGATGACCTCGCCTGCTGTCACCTTAATGGGCTGGATTGGCTGAGAGGGGCGGCCGAGCCATGACCCTGCCCCTTTATAAGGAAGGGAGCGGGAGGGATGGCACCGCCCCAGCCCTTCGCCATCTGCCTCTTCCCATCCTCACTTCTTCCTGTGTTCTGTCATGGCGAGAGGGCGCACTGACGCTTCAACGGTGGTGGCGAGGGTCTCTGCTCGACAATGCGCCGCTCCTTCCCAAGATCCCATGGCGGCGATGCCGGCCGCGAGGGGAAGGGGAGAGGGCGATGCCGAGGCCGCCATGGGGCTCGGGGAAGAGGAGGATGGGGCGGCGCATCGGCCTCGCCTCCGCCAGCGGTCCTTCCCCCCAATGGAGGGCCACGTCGGAGACAACCCCCGCGAGTTCTTCATTAGGTTGCGCCGGCCGGCATGCTGTCGTCTTCGTCTCCCGACCCCATTCACTCGGGAGATGGAGCTCGACCCGCCACATGCGCTGAGGCTGCACATGAGGGGCTGCAGGAACAGCGGCACATGGGGCGATGTCGATTTCCCAGCCCCTCATGTCATGTACCTTCGCCGCGGATGGAAGACCTTTGCTCGCATCCATAGCCTGACGGCGGGGCTCATTCTCTAATTCAAGTTAATGGAGAATGGCCTCCTCTCCGTCAAGGTCTTCGGCGATTTCAGAACTCACCTGAAGTGTTGCGTGGGGAGCTCTTCGGATGACGAAGACTCTTCCCCAAGAGAGAGCGACAAGGAGGACAGCGGCAGCGACGACGAGGGTAGCAGGCAAGAGGATGACGGGTCCGACTAGGTGTCGGACCCGCCGCTCCGAGGCGGTGTCGGCAGCAGCAGCTCTGCACCGTGCTCCTTCTCCCGGTGGAGCCGGCTCCTTGAACTTCTCGGGGTCGCCTCCTTGGGCAGCTGGCATGGGAAGGTTGGAGAAGGCGAAGAAGGCAGGTGGCGGGCCGTCAAGTCAGAGTACGATGGCACCGGCGCCTTCATAGCGTATTGACGGACCGCTACCTCATCTTCCAGCCCTTCCTCCGGCACCACCACCACTAGCCCTCTCCTCGGAGGCCGCCGACATGTTCTCTTGGCGCCTTCTGCTGCTCGTACCTTCCTTAGGCGCTCCTTCTGCCCTTTTGCCTTCTTGTTCCATTTCCTGAGGAGAGGGACAAGAAAGGGATTACGGGCACCTTATATTTTTTTTAGCTTGTAAGCCTACGGGCCTTACACTACTAGGGAAAAGCCTAGCAGCAGCACGGGTTTTGGGCCTCTCAGTAGCGCGGGGACAGGCGCTACTAATAAGGCGCTACAGCTAACGTATAGCATTAGAGCCTGTTGTCCCACACTACTTCTATACATGAATAGTTATAGCGCTCTTGTCAGGACCCCGATCCTATGTCACACCGATCTAGCATGTAACACCTCATATCACTTTGTGGCCTCACGCACAGTATTCCCACGGGTGTCGCCTTATCGGGCCCTGGACCGTTTGCGCCTTTTGGCTC
The DNA here is from genome assembly GCA_021437245.1 of Aegilops speltoides. Lineage (NCBI taxonomy): Eukaryota > Viridiplantae > Streptophyta > Magnoliopsida > Poales > Poaceae > Aegilops > Aegilops speltoides. The sequence goes on from CM038147.1 coordinate 161,388,417, forward strand.
ACGTATATGATAGTGTCGCTAGCATCAATATGACAATGAACCCGGGCTGACATGGCTAGTCGTAAACCCAAAGTGGCACAAACTTACAGGGACAGGCATCCATGACCCAACACCGAACGTGTCGGTCATCAGCGAATGAATCCAGGCTGTAGCACTGGGCTAGCAGGACTCCGATGAACCGGGCTGTAGCAGGCTAACATGACTCCGGTATTCATCGCGTGACATTTCCTCGAGGGGACAGACACATGAACAAAGAAGGACACATGCCGGCCAGCCTAAGTGTTCCGGAGCAGTAGCAAGCTACCATGGCTCAGTGGAAACACTAGGAGACGTTTCCCGGTAAGAGAGGCTACTAAGGATAAACAACTAGATAGTCAGATCCCACACATACCAAGCATTTCAATAACATACACAGAATATGCTCAATATGTGCAAATACAACATGACATCACAACATGACTCTACAACTCAAGTATTTTATTCAATAGGCTCCAAGGAGCAAGATATTACAAACGTGGGCTCCCGACCCAGCATTCAGAGCATACAAGTCAAAGCATAAACGGAAGCTTAACATGTCTGGGTACAGACATCTACAAATGAAAAAGGCTGAGAAGCCTGACTATCTACTAGATCCTGCCAAGGGCACAAGATCATAGCTGAGGTAATAAGCTAAACGTCGAAGTCCACGCGGAACTACTAGCGAGACTGAAGTCTCCCTGCAAAAACGTAAAATAGGCAAACATGAGTACAAGTGTACCCAGCAAGACTTACATCAGAACTAACTACATATGCATCATTATCAACAAAGGGGGTGGTGGAGTTTAACTGCAGCAAGCCAGCTTTGACTCGGTGGCTAACCTGAACTACGACTGCAAGTAACTCTTTTGAGGTGGCGCACACGAGTCCACATATTCACCATATGGATACACCACTATGGATGCGCTCCCGTCTCCCTACGAGACCGCCATACATAGCACTCACGCTTATCTTGCGTATTTTAGAGTATCCACTTTCACTTGTCTATGAACTGTACCAGCAACCCAGAAGTCCTTTACCGCGGACATAGCTATTCGAATAGATAATGTTAACCCTGCAAGGGTGTACTTCTTCACACATGCTCTCGCCACTTACCGCCATGTACACCTCGTGTATCTCAGCAACCTTCAAGCGGAAGCCTGGCGAGGGAGTTGGCCATGACCTGACTAACCACACAAGTCTCTCGTCCAGGTTTATCGCCTATTCGGGTTCCATCCGCAAGGAGATCCGGCCGGGGTGTCGCTCACGGCCCCAAACGATGTGTGCAGGGTTCCCAAGCCCACCTCGACAGGTGGATCTACGCTTGGTACACCGTGCCACGGTGCCTAATCTGTCCCAAGCCCACTTGTACCGGGTGCCACTTGGTAGACTACTAACACTACCTACAAACACCAGAAACTAGTTGCAACTCCTGGAGAGAGATCATGTTGATTAATAAGTCGAGAGGGGTCGAGTTACTGGAACCCAATGTGTGGTAGTAACTGTTCATGGATCACAAACACAGAACTCAGTTCCTAAGGACGGCTTCAATGAGACAACCCACCATGTACTCCTACATGGCCTCTCACCGCTACCTTTACCAAATCGTGTTCACACACTTGGCTCTCAACAATAGGACATGTTCACCACTTTCCAATTCATTCCCGATGAATCAGACCTGACTCAACTCTAAACAGTAGCAGGCATGAAAAACAAGCATGAATGAGTAGGCACATCAGGGCTCAAACAACTCCTACTCATGCTAGTGGGTTTCATCTATTTACTGTGGCAATGACAGGTCATGCAGAGGATAAAGGGGCTCAACTACCGCAGAAATAACAGAAGAATCGTTGTTGTCCTAATGCAGTCAAGGAGAGCAGGAGTGAGAGAGTGGGATTGTATCGAAATGAACAAGGGAGTTTTGCTTGCCTGGCACTTTTGAAGATAGTATAGTTCTTCATCGGTGTCATCGATCACATCGTTGGTACACGTCTACTAAGTGGGGACAAGCACCGACAAACAAAGAAGAAACACAATCAATGCAATGCAACAATACGATGCATGAATGTGACATGGTAATATGCTGTGGTTTGTCCTAATGCATCAAAAACCAGATTAAATGAAGTTGGTTTGAATCCAAGATTCAAATTCAAAGTCCACATGTGGTTATTTAAATGCCATTTAATTGAATTGTCCTAAACAGTAGTCATAAGTTGTTCTAACATGCATGAAAATAGTACAGATGGATAGATTGGATTTTTCTGATAATTTTTCATATATAAATTATCTCATTTGGAGTTATGGTTGAATTTATATGATTTTTAGATGTTTTGGATATTTTCTGAAATAAATAAATCATTTCTGATTTATTTAAAACTCCAGAAAACATTTACTGCATCAGCATAACGTATTAGTGACATCAGCAGGTCTACGGACAGCCCAGGTCAAACCTGACGAGTGGGGCCTACTGGTTAGTGACACAGAGTCAGCTACAGAGGCTGACATGTGGGACCCGGTCAAAGCTGACGTGGCTAAGTCAACATTGACAGGCGGGGCCCACTGTGGTTAGTGTTAATCCAACAGAGAAATAATACTAATTAGTTTAGGCATTGGGACCCACATGGCAGTGGCTCTAGGGGTGGCTTAGTTGGGTCATTGGTGGCTAATGACGGCCACGTCATGAGTCGCCGGAGTTTGGCCGGCGACGACCAAACCAACGATGGAGGCTCGCCGGAGTTGAGCTACAGGCAGCGGTTGGGTGCGCTGAGGGAATCTACGTGGAGCTGGAACTCGCCCGCATCCACTCGTGGCAGCGGCTGGAGCTGGGGGGGTCGGAGTTCGCCGGAGTGGAGCCCGCGGTGGCTGCCGCAGCTCGGGGCTGGTGCGGGTTGGCGCTAGGGGGCACGGTAGGTCGAATGGGTGGGCGCGCCCGGCTCCTAGAAGCGTGCTGGGCACAGCGGTGTGCTTGGCTTCGAGCTATTGTGGCTCTAGCCACGATGGCGACGAGGCACGACAATGGCGAGCTTCGGGCACGACGGCATTAGCGCTAGAGAACATGCAGGGCGACGGGGATAGGGGCGAAACGAAGAGGGGCTCACCCCGCATCGTTTGGAGGCATCTGCGAGCTTGGGGGAGGCCGGACGGTGACGTGGTGTTGCTGGCGATCTCAGGTGCTAGAGGTTGAAGACGACGGCGATGGCCGCATTCCAGGGGCTCCCGCGGTGCGTTGCTCGGCGAGGAGGAAGAGGTGGTCGAGGTGGATCTCGTGGATAGGTCGGAGAGGCGAGGGGAGCACGGTGGCTGCGGTCTCACGGCGGCGAGCGCTTGGCGGTTGCGGCCATGGCGAGGGCAAGAGAGAGGGCAGAGGGGGAGAGTGAAACGTCCAGAGGGTCGGTGTCGGTGTCAAAACCGGCGGATCTCGGGTAGGGGGTCCCGAACTGTGCGTCTAGGTGGGTGGTAACAGGAGACAAGGGACACGATGTTTTTACCCAGGTTCGGGCCCTCTTGATGGAGGTAAAACCCTACGTCCTGCTTGATTAATATTGATGATATGGGTAGTACAAGAGTGGATCTACCACGAGATCAAGGAGGCTAAACCCTAGAAGCTAGCCTATGGTATGATTGTTGTAACGTATGTTGTCCTACGGACTAAAGCCCTCCGGTTTATATAGACACGAAGGAGGCTAGGGTTCTGTGAGTCGGTTACAATGGTAGGAGATCTACATATCCGTATCGCCAAGCTTGCCTTCCACGCCAAGGAAAGTCCCATCCGGACACGGGACAGAGTCTTCAATCTTGTATCTTCGTAGTCTTGGAGTCCGGCGGATAATGATAGTCTGGTTGTCCGGACACCCCCTAGTCCAGGACTCCCTCAGCAGCCCCTGAACCAGGCTTCAATGACGATTAGTCCAGCGCGCATAATGTTTGGCATTGCAAGGCGGGTTCTTCCCTTGAATAATCCAGAGAAGATCATGAACACCAGGATAGTGTCCGGCTCTGCAAAATAAATTCCACATTCCTCCGTAGAGAATAAAATGTACACTTAGTTCAATCTGCGGCGTATTATGCGGCGTGACATCACACCGCTACCAAGCCTTTGTTTGAATCGCTTTTACTATACCACCTCGGACGTTTAGCGGCGGTTTCAGCAACACGTGTTGTCAGCGAGAGATCGTGTTCCCCTTATTCCGGGATTCCCATCAATACAGACGTGGGTAACCCAACCGTTCCCGTCGCCACGGCTCCTCTATCGAAGGTGAATCCCAAACGGTCACGGAGACGGCTCTTGGTATTTTGCCCTCTTTATAAGAGGACCAAGGCTTGTCCTTGTTCTTCAATCTCGCATCGAATCTCTTCGTCGCTCCCAGTTCCAACACCGAGCCTCAGATTGGCGCTTGGATCCTAAACCATGTCGGCTCCGACCTCCAGGCGGTGGATGCCCTCCTCCGTCACGGAGGAGGACATAATGAAGTTCGTGAGGCCAAGTACACGGCCTCGAGGTTTCGCCTGGGTTGCTGCCCAAGGGCAGGCCGTGCCCTCCCCGAGCCCGTGAGTTTGTTGTCTTCGTATCCCACCTCCGTCTGTGGTTTAGGCTTCCCGACAGACCCCTTCGTGAGAGGGCTCATGTTCTTCTATGGGCTGGATTTTAACGACTTGACTCCGGAGTCCATCCTCCACACCTCCGCATTCATTATCGTCTGCGAAGCCTCTCTCCGCGTCACTCCCCACTTCGGCCTATGGCTGAAGACCTTCAAGTGGGCGAAGATGATCGGGGCGTCAGCGGAGTCTTGTGAGCGACCATAAGCAAAAGGCCGATGCCTTGTGGCCCGAGGGCTCCTTCCAAGAGGAACTCGGACTGTGGCAGCAGGAGTGGTTCTATATCACTGCTCCGAAGGGCAGCAGGCAAAAGCCGCCGCCTTTATTCCGCCCGGGACCTCCATGCCCCGATGTCATGGGTCAACCAAGGGCTCAATTGGGGCCGTCAGAAGGCGTGCCCTCCGCAGGGCGGATTCGAGACCTCAAGCGAGGAGATCGACTGATCGTGGTGATGCGAGGTTATGCTAATCGGGCATCTTACGCCTGCAAGCGCCGTCCTCTCCGTCTATGGGAGTTCAACCGGAGGGCCTCGGATTCTCCAACACTTTATGGGTGCGACACCCGTGGAGTTGTACAAGTTGTTCTTGGACCGCAGGTGGCGTGTTGGAATTAGCCGAGGCCGCAGGCCTAAGCCGCAATCGCCGGATACTCGGGTAAAAAGCTCGAGTCGGACATTACTGTTTATATGCCTTTCTAGAGTTAGCCTCGACCCGTTACTTTTCACGGGAATGGGTGGCGCGATCAAGGCTGATAAGGTGTCGGCCCCCCTCCCGAGACCGCCTGCTGGAGCCCGTGCTGGTCGAGAATGTTGGAGGTCGGCGCCTGAAGGGCGAAGGGGAAAATAGAGGAGCTAATATTTACGCCCAAAGGCGTGAAGAGGGGTGAGGAGTCCTAGACTAGGGGTGTCCGGATAGCGGACTATCGATATCCGCGGACTCCCGGACTGCGAAGATAGAAGATTGAAGACTCGGCTCATGTCCCAAGGTACTTTACTTGGCGTGGAAGGCAAGCTTGCAATCTGGATATGTAGATCTCCTACCATTGTAACCGACTCTGTGTAACCCTAGCCTCTCCGGTGTCTATATAAACCGGAGGGCCTTAGTCCGTAGGACACAACATTACATCTCAACAGTCATACCATAGGCTAGCTTCTAGGGTTTAGCCTCATTGATCTCGTGGTAGATCTACTCTTGTACTACCCATATCATCAATATTAATCAAGCAGGATGTAGGGTATTACCTCCATCGAGAGGGCCTGAACCTAGGTAAAAACATTGTGTCCCTCGTCTCCTATTACCATCCGCCTAGACGCACAGTTCGGGACCCCCTACCGAGATCCGCGGTTTTGACACGACATTGGTGCTTTCATTGAGAGTTCCTGCGTGTCGTCACCGATAGGCCCGATGGCATCTTCAACCTTCAACGCTGTCGGTGAGACTTTTCTCCCGGACAGATCTTCGTATTCGGCGGCTTTGCACTCGGGCCCAACTCTCTTGGCCATCTGGAGCAGATCGCTTCGCCCCTGGCCATCGGTCGGACTTCGAAGCCTAAACTTCACGGCCGATGACGCGGAGACTTGATCTTGACGGACTCGAGCCGCAATAGCAAGCGCCCGCCTGCGACGATGGGCATGATCTGGCTCTGCCGCGGGACGGTGCTTTGGTGGCGAGACTTGAATCCGCCCGGCTACTTGCGGGCCGATTGCCCATGAGCGAGGTCGGTGGATAGACGCCGCCCAGGGGCTTCAACATCTGGCAATGGGCGAATACCGATTTTGTCCCTTGCGAAACTTCGTGATCCCGAGGCGCGGACTCCACGCGGACTCCGAGCCTCCGCGCCCCACCAATTAAGTCAGGTTGGGCGCGGTTATAAATTCACCGCCGCGGACATCTTTCAACACTTCGCCCTTTGGCGATATCACAAATTCCACTGAAGAGTCTCTCGCTGTCGGAGAATCTTGGCGGACTATGGCGGGGCGGTTGGAATGCAGACGATGAAGAAATTGAGCCCACCCACCACCCACTTTGTAGCTCTTGTCGAAGATCTAACCGACATGCTAGACTACGACTCGATGACATCGGCGCTATGGACGATGAGGCGGAGATGAAGCGAGACCAGCGCCCACGGGGCCTTTGGAAGGCCACCTCGTCGTCTGACGTCTAAATGGTGGATACCCCAAAAGAAGGGATGGCGAAAGCAGCGGAGGAAGATTCTCTAAAAAGCAACCCAAATGCGGCGTCAGTGGCGCCGCTCTAAATCCCGCCACAACAAGAATGAAGAATCCGGCACGGGAGATAATAACACCCCGGAGAGTGCCGAAGACAAACCCCTCCAGCAAGACTCAGCTAAGGAGGATACAGAAGCAAGCCCTCACGAAAGGGCGGCAGAAGAAAAGGTTGAGGATCACAACTACGTACCTCCCTCCAAAGACGAAACAAGCCCCAATGACGACGAACTCGAGGAGCCCGTCGAACAAGATCTTTGCAAACGCAGGCTCATCACTACAACAAGAAGCCTGAAGAAGGAAAAACGGAAGCTCAACACAGCGGAAGACGTGCTCCGGATAAGATGGAGCAAAGTGCTCAAAACCATGAACAAACACGGCAACAGCCACCAATCGAAGAGCTACCGAGCGCAAGATGCTCCCAGAATTGACGAAGAGGCCATAAAGCCCCCACCGTCAAATGGCCCAGCCAGTCCATCTCTGAGACCCAAAGGAAAGCCCCAATAAGCAAAGGAACACATCAAGTGTCCGGCGATGGCGGCACGATACAAGTACATGGGCGCCGCACACCCACTATGCTTCTGAGACAAGGTCTTTGGAACATGAATTCCCAGCAGGGTTTAAACCCATAAACATAGAAGCCTACGATGGAACAACGAGACCACAGAGTGCGGATAGAAGACTATATCTGCATATACATATGGCGGAGGAGATGATCTCACGCCATAAAATATCTACCCCTCAAGCTCAAAGGGCCAGCCCGTCATTGGCTCAAAAGCCTCCCGAAAAACTCTTGTTGGAAGTTGGGAAGAGATCGAGAGCGTTTAGAGCAAATTTTCAAGGGACTTATGTCCGGCCTCCGGATCTGAGATGACCTAAGTCACATAACTCAACAGCCGGAGAGTCGGCGGAAATGCAGAACAGGTTCTTTACCAAAAAGAACCAAATAGTCGACTGTCCGGACGCGAAGCCTTAGCAGCTTTTAAGCACAATGTCGAGACGAATGGCTCGCCGGACACCTCGGTCAAGAGAAACCGAGGACAATGACCGCATTAACAAGCCTCATGACCGCTTTTGCGAGGAGAGGACAGCTGGTTGGCAAGAAGCGGCACCAGCGACCCAAGTACATCGAGATAAGAGATGGAAGCGGAAAATCACGGTAGCGAAAAAACGGCGCGGAATAAAGAAAAAGCCCAAAAAGCACGGCGATCGATGCGGATTCAAAAGCTCACGGCGAATAATAAAGCTCAACCCATCAAGGATGACAGCGACAAACTGTCTAACCTACACAAAATTCAGGTCGGTTGTCAAATCCACAGTACCCCGGAAGGCACGCAAATCACACCCACGAGGATTGTTGGGTTTTCAAACAGTCCGGTGACTAAGCGCCCGAGCATAAAGGGGCTCGGCAGCGTCAGCGAAGAAGATAAACCCGCCAGACAGGGCACGGAAAACAAAGACTTTCCCACAAGGGGTCAAAGCGGTAAACTCACTTCATGTGAGGACACGGAAAAACAGTCGGCACTTTCTAAAAGAGCTTATGCGGTCGGGCCCGCAAACCATAGAATTGGATATTAAAACCAATCACTTTCGACCACGGGATTATTCCAAAAGTGTTGAACCGTGGGGCGGACTCCCGATATTGAATCCGATAATAGAGCGGACTACAATTCACAAAGCGTCCTAATGGGCGGAGGCGGTGACTTAAACCTGCTATATTCAAACACAATCCGTCGGATGGGGATAGACCCTACCAAAATTGACACAGCCTCACTTCCTTCAAAGGAGTTCGCCGGGCCCTTCGCCAAGTGCACAGGCTCGATATTACTCGAAGTCGTGTTGGATCACCGAACAATTTTCGACGAAAAGTTAATTTTCCATATCGTCCCATTTAAAGTGAACATCAAGCACTATTGGGACGAAAGGCTTTGTCGCTTCAACGCCATACCGCATTCGCGTCTCTTACATAAGATGCCGGTCCACATGGCACCATTTCAGTCGAGGTCACTTAAAGACCCGGTTCGGATAGGCGAATCCGGACTCAGCAGGCTAGGGCTCCCTAGCCGCACACCCTTCATAAGGGGATGCGCGCACAACTAACCACGGTTTCAAATAAACCTAGCTTTAATTATTTGCACTTATTATTTTGCATTATTTTACATACGAACTGTTTCTAAAACTAAAATGTTCCTGTTTTCTCTGAGATGAACAAGCGTGCGTACCCGTCGAGATAACGGCACAATGGAACCTGGCGTGAGGCGTGCGGTAGGGACCCGTTGCAAGGATTCTTTTGATTAAGACCCTCGTAGACCTTTTATTCTCGTCTCTTGTTGTTAATCTCCTTGGCTTCCTCCTATAGCCAGCGGGCCCGGCAGCTTTGGCATTGGCGCGTCGGATGACAATGCCCGTACACGGACACAAGGGGTTTAGGGCATAATTCTGCCGTTATCATAAAGTCTGAACACCTCAAGGGAGTGTTGGCGTCTCATATTGGGCATTATATGCATCAGCTCGAATCATGTCTTTGGTCAAATGTTGGGTTTGCCCGGCTCCGTGTTTTGCTGCCTTCGTTCCGTATCACCCGGCTAACGCGGCACCGGAGAACTCTGCGATTGTGCCCGGTTAATTTGGGCGGCGCCTCGATGAAAAAGCGGCTGTGTCATGATATAGCGAGAATCTGTCACCCTTGATCGACCACGGAATGTTTAGAATTCCCGCTTTGACGAAGGGCGCTTCGGTCGGACACATCGCACCCGAATCCGGAGATGTGCGGTGTCATTAGGGGCTATATCGTAGCCCCACCCTCGAAACTCCATTGGTTAAGTGAAAGAGATAAAGCACTATAGTCCGGATTGCCTCATTCGCTACACTACCACCTCCTTATAACAGGACCGAGACGTCGGATTAAAGTGTGAAAAAGCGCTATTTTGCGAACACCCCGGCACCTTGTGCAAGGGGGCTGAAGCCGAAGCGCATCTTTCGGGTTATACACAAGTATCATAAGCGACCGCCGGGAGAAGTTTTACTACTTGGAAGCACAAGTATAAAAAGCATTCATACCATAATCACTGATATACAAGTTAATGCGTTCCATTGAACGTTACATTCTTTGAGCACCACGACTCTATTATACGAGCGCCGCGCATAAATTCCCCGAAATAATGCTCGGCAGGAAGCTGGTTCCCATCCGAACCCTAGGCAGCAACAGCGGTGGCATCCATCTCCGGACACTGCGCCTTTACACGGGCCAGAGCCATCCGCGCGCCCTCGATGCAAGCCGACCATTTCATCTCCTTGATATGCGGCACCGCCCAAGGAACTGCTGCGATGGCGAAATAGCTCGTCGCCTTGGACCTCTCTGGCCACACATGGGCCACGATGTCGATCATAGCCAGCCGGACAGTCTATTCAGTTCGGCCCATTAACCCAACCTGTCCGAAGCGGAGGAAGAGGCGATCGAGCGTGGAATTGAGTCAATATAACTCTTCCACCTCGTGATCCCCACGGCTCCGGAAGTGCTTAGCGGCGTCGGCCGCTCTCGCACTAAGTCCATATATGGATCCTCCGAACTCCTTTGCCGCTCAAATTTAGCGTACTTGGCATCCATAAACGGCGGCGCGCAAAAGCGGCTTGCCGGCCGTGGTTTCTCGGCTTAGCGCAGCTCCTCCTTCATAGCCGCATTGCATAACGGGCATCCTTGGCCGGCGGTGGCCTTCTTGAGTCTTCCGCTCCGATAAGCGCTCCTTTTCAAGAGCCTTGCTACGGTCGGTAGCATCCTTTAAATTCTTGGCCAATTCGGCCACCTCCGCCCTACTTAGGCGGTCGCGCGCCTTTTGACCTTCAACTCCTCGGCGCCCTCGCGGCGACAGCATCACTCGCCGGGCTTGCTCCTTAGCTTGTGCAAGCTCGGCCGAAATCTCTCCATAGCAGCAGCAACATGCGCATAAACAGCATATAACTTCTCGGAGGAGGGCTTTAACCCACTCAATAAAGCGGCTACGGAGAATTTATTTACCTTGCGACTCGTCAAATCGCTGATTGACAAAGTCGCGATGTCGGCATCGCCATGTCGATTGCCGACTCGATTCGGCAAACTGGTCGATCGGCTGGCCCCGGACTATCCGCCACTGTGCGAGCGGCGGTATTCATTACACGAGACATTTAGATTTTCGATCCTCGATGCGCTGTCGTCTTGACAACCTACGAGTCTCGAAACTACTATCTATCTGGCGCATTTTCATATGCTGCAATTAAAAAACAAAGTGCGCCACTCTCGCATACCTCAAATCCCGCCCGGCAAGCTCATGGCGGCCTCACATAATCCGCGTTCAGCGAGCGAAATCCTTCAATCACCATACGCATTAACGCACGGTGATCTTCTGAAATGGGCGCCCTCTCAAGCAAACTCTTGATTCTCGGCGGATTACGGTGGGTGTTGAACTCCTTGGCCCCTCCGGACTCGGGGCGCCCTCCGTGGCGACACTTGGGCTCGCTTTGCCTCATCTGCGTCTGGCGAGATGGGCGTGTCGCTCTCCATCATCTTGGAAGAAGATCCCGAGGGCGAACTCATGCGAGGCGGCTGCAGATCCGAACTGCGATATAAATATTTGATTACCTCTGAAGCATAAGCGAAGGTACTTCCTTATTAAAACTTTCTCTTTCATACTCACGGCTCGTTGGAGGCTGATCCTTGGGCGATGATTGCGTCCGGATTCTCTCGGACGCCGGACCCCAGTGGGGATTTCTTCCAGCAGGGGCTGGGACCTCCGGATCTTGGGCGGTCCTCTTCTCCTTCGAAGGAGGATCCTTGGTTCCCTCCTCTTGATCGCCCTTGGACCAGTAGTAGCTCCTTTATCTCCCCGTCGCCCCCCCTCGTGGCGCAACCTCAACATTCGACCAGCCACGGGCTCGGTCACGGTCTCTGGGAAGGGCGGACACCTTATCAGCCTTGATCGCGCCACCCATTCCTGTAGAGAATAAAAAGGGTTCAGGAGATGATCTTTTGAAAGGCATCTGAGATAGAACATCAAGCTTTGAGCTACTTACCTGAGTATCCGGGCGATCGCGGCTTAAGCCTGCGTCCTCGGCGAATCGGACCGCTACTGCGGTCGAAGAACAGCTGTACATCTCCATGGGTGTCGCGCCCATAAAATGCTGGAGAATCTGAGGTCCCTCGGATTGTACTCCCATAGCGGAGAGGATGGCGTTTGCGGGGTAGGAGGTGCACGACTAGCATGACTTGCATCACCTTGACCAGGCCGATCTCCCTTGTTTGGAGGTCTCGAATCCGGCCTGCGGTGCGGAGCACGTCCTTGGGCGGCCCCAGTTGAGCCCTTGGTTGACCCACGACATCGGTTGTTGTGGAGGTCCCGGCGGAAGGAGGCGGCTTACGCTTGCTGCCCCTTGGAGCGGTGATGTATAACCACTCCTGCTGCCACAATCCTGTTCCTCTTGGAAGGAACCTTGAGCCACGGGCATCGACCTTCTTGCTTATGGTTGCCCCACCACACTGCTTGATACCCCGATCATCTTGGCTCCACCTTGAATGTTTTCAGCCACAGGCCAAAGTGGGGGATGAGCGGAGGAAGGCTTATGACGATAATAAATCACGGAGATATGGAGGATGGACTCCGGAGCCAAGTCGTGGAAGTCCAGCCCGTAGAAAACGAGGCCCCTCACGAAAGGATCCGTCGGAAGCCCGATCCCAGCGGAGGTGAGATGTGAAGCAGCGTGTTCGCCGGGCTCGGGGGCTGGCACGGCCTGCCAGGGGCAGGCAACCTGTCTGAAACCGTGGGCGGTGCTTGGCCTCCGCGCAACTTTAATATGTCCTCCTCCGTGGCGGAGGAGGGCACCTGACCACCCCGGAGGCGGGCGGACATTCTTTGTAGATCCGGCGCTCGAGTCTGAAGCTCTCGGTGTTGGGCGAGGCGGAGGAAAGATTCGATCACGAGGTTGAAAAGACAAGGACAGGCCTTGGTCCTCTTATAAAGGAAATAATACCAAGGGCCGTCTCGTGACCGTTTGAGATTCCCTTGATAGAGGCGTGGCGGCAGAGGCGGTTGGGTTACCGCGCTTGCGTATTGATGAGGATCCCGGAATAAAGGGAACACGATCTACTGCTTGACGGGGCGTGCCAAGAAACCGCTTAGCTAAGCGTCTTTGGCGGAATAATAAAGGCGATTCAAATGAGGGCTTGGCTGCGGTGTGGCGTCCGCCGCTGCGTATCGTTAGCAGATTGAACTAAGTGTGTATTTTATTCTCTCTACGTTGGAATGTGGAAATTATTTTGCGAGCGGACATTATCTGGTGTTCATTATCTTCTCCGGATTATTCAAGGGAGGAACCCGCCTTGCAATGCCGAACATTATGCCGCGGACTTATCGCCATTGAAGACTGGTTCGAGGAGCTCTTGAGGAGTCTGGACTAGGGGTGTCGGATAGCGGACTATCGATATCCGCCGGACTCCCGGTGCGAAGATAGAAGATTGAAGACTCGGCTCGTGTCCGGAAGGTACTTTACTTGGCGTGGAAGGCAAGCTTGGCAATCTGGATATGTAGATCTCCTACCATTGTAACCGACTCTGTGTAACCCTAGCCTCTCGGTGTCTATATAAACCGGAGGGCCTTAATCCGTAGGACACAACATTACATCTCAACAATCATACCATAGGCTAGCTTCGGGGTTTAGCCTCATTGATCTCGTGGTAGATCTACTCTTGTACTACCCATATCATCAATATTAATCAAGCGGGGCGTAGGGTATTACCTCCATCAAGAGGGCTGAACACAGGTAAAAACATTGTGTCCCTCGTCTCCTGTTACCATCCGCCTAGGCGCGAGTTGGGACCCCCTACCGAGATCTGCGGTTTGACACCGGCGAGGGGAATCAAACGCCTCCTTGAGGAGAAAAGGACGCCTCCGAAGATCCGGAGGCCAAAGCCCTAAGCGTGGGAAGAGATCTTCCTTTGGGGGTCCGGCGTCCGGAGAGAGTCGGGACGCACAATCATCGCCAAAGGATCAGCCCTCGGTGAGCCGTGAGTATGAAAGAGGGAGTCAATTAGTAAGGAAGTACCTTCATTGCTACATGGGTAACGAAATATTTATATTGCAGTTGGATCTGCAGCCTTCTCGATGAGTTCATCTTGAGGGACCTTCTTAGGAGATGATGGAAGCAACGCCTCCGTCTGCGCAGCGCCGTCGATAAGGCATGCAAGCTTGAAATATAAATCACGGAGGTATCCCGAGTCGGAGGGCGAGAGCTCGGCACCCACTAGTATCCGGCGGGAAGGCGAAGAATCTGCTTGAGAGGCGTCCATTTGAGAAGATCACCGTGCGTTGATCGTATGGTGATTGGAAGGATTTAAATCCGCCGAGAGCAGGTGCGTAATGCGCCATGAGTTTGCTTGGCGGGATTTGAGGTATCTTGAGAATAGCCGCGATTTGCACATAAAAATCGCCTGTATAGATGTAGCCTCGGGACTCGGCGGGTTGCCGGAGCGACAGCGTGCGAGGATCAAATCATAAGTAATGAATGCGCCATTCCTATGCGGTGGCGGATAGTCGAGAGCTAGCGGACTAGTGGGTTTGCCGAGTTAAATTGGCAACTTGACTTGGCAGATGCGGACATCGCACTTGTCAACCGGCGACTTGACGAGTCACAAGGTAAATGAGTTCTCTGTAGTGGCTTTTATGAAGGGGGTCGAAGCCCTCCTCTGATAAATTATATGCTGTTGTACAAACGGTGCTACTGCAGTGGAGAGCCTTCGGGCCGAACTTGCTCTGGCTAAGGAGCAAGCCGAAGAATGGCAACTGCCTCGAAAGCGACCAAGGAGTTGAAAGCGAAAGGGCTGCGCCTTTGCCTAAGCGAGGCGGTGGCAATTGTACAAAGTAAAGATCTTTGCCGACCGCGGTGAGGCTCTTGAAAGGCGCTTATCGGGCGGGAAGACCTGAAGAAGGCCACCGCTGAAGCCAAGGATGCCCGCTCTGCAATGCGGGCTATGAAGGAGAGCTGCGCCCGGGCGGAGATATCGTGGCTGGCAAGCCTTTTCTGCTGCATCGCGGTTTATGGATGGAAAGTATGCTCAATTTGGCGGTTGTGAGTCGGAGGATCCGTATATGGACTTAGCTGCAAGTGCGGCGATCTTTATTAAGCACTTCCGGAGCGGAAGGATCACAAGGCGGAAGAGCTATATTGGTCTCAATTCCACGTCCGGATCGCTCACTTCCGTTGTGAGACCGGTTGGCGAATGGGCGAGCTAAATAGATTGTCGGACTTGCCATGGTGACATCGTGGCCCATATCGGCCAAAGAGGTCCAAGGTGACGAGCTACTTGACTTCTTGTAGCAATTCCTTGGGCGGTGCATATAAAGGAGATGAAGCGGTCGGCTGCATCGGTAGCGGATGGCTCTTGCCGTGTGAAGCGCATTGTCGGAGATGGATGCCACCGCTATTGCCGCCCGAGGTTCGATGAAAGCCAGCTCCCGCCGAGCACTATTTCGGGAAAATGCGTGGCGCTCGTGTAATAAGTCGCGATTGCTCGAAAATGTCACGTTCAAATGAGCGTATTATCTTGTAAATCAATGATTATGTTATAACTGCTTTTTATACTTGTGCGTCCCAAGTAGTAAAACTTCTCTGTCTGACCGTTTACGTATACATTTGTATAACGAAAGATGGCGGTCTTGACTTCATTACGCACAAGGTGCGGGGTGTTCGCAAAAACAGCGCGTTTTCACACTTAATCCGGCGTCTCGGTCTGTTTTAAGGAGGTGGTAGCGTAGCGAAGCGAGGCAATCCGGACTATAATGCTTTATCACTTTCACTTAGCGGTGGAGCTCGAGGTGGGGCCCGCGATATAGCCCCGGTGGCACCGCACTTCTCGAAGTCGGGCGTATGTGCTGACCGGAAGCGGTCCCGTCAAAGCGAAATTCTAAACATTCCGATGGTCGTCAGTGGTTGACCAGTCTCTCGTGTATCATGGCGGTCGATTTTGGCTTTCTCTCTTGAGGTGCTCGCCCGGCCGAACTGGGGCACTGTCGCGATAGTTCTCCTGGTGCCGCGTTAGCGATGATCTGAGCGTAAGGCAGCAAAACACGAGGCGGGCAAACCCAACATTTGACCAAAGACATGATTGAGCTGATGCATATAATGCCTAACTTTCGAGGCGCGAACACTCCCTAAGGTGTTGGTCTTTATAATAATGGGCGAAACGATGCCTAAGCCCTAGTGTCGAGTGCGGGCATGGTCTTACGGCGGCCGATGCCAAAGCGTCGAGCTCGCTTTGGCTATAGGAAGAAACCAAGGAGAATAACAACAAGAGGCGGTAAAAAAGGTTTACGCGGTCTTAATCTAAAAAGAATCCTCACGGCGGGTCCCTCTGCGTCTGCGCTGTGTCTCCGTTCGCCGTTTATCACGGGCCAGTGTGCACGTTGTTCATCTGTAGAAAGGGAGGAACGTTTAGTTCGAAAACAAATCGTGCGAAAAATATGTGTAAAACAAGAAATATAAATAATTAAAGCGGGGTTTGTATGAACCCGCGGTTGTTTGTGCGTGCAGCCCCTATGAAGGGTTATGCGGCTAGGGAGCCCTAACTGCTGAAGCGGATCGTCTATCGAGTCCGGGGTCTTTAAGTGACCCTCGCACTGAAATGGCGCCCAGCGGACGGGCATCTTGAGTGTAAGAGGCGTGTAATGCGGCATGGCGTTGAAAGCGGACAAAGCCTTTCGTCCCAAGAGCGCTTGATATTCACTTTCAAATGGGGCGATGTGGAAAATTAATTTTCTCGCCGAAAATTGTTGGCGATCGAACACAACTTCTAATAATATGGAGCACTGTGCACTTGGCGTAAGGCGTGGCGTCACTCCTTTGAAGGAAGTGCGGTACGTGTCGGATTTTGCGGGGTTTATCCCCATCCTATGGATTGTTTTTGAATATAGCAGGTTTAAATCGCTGCCTCCGTCCATTAGGGCGTTAGTAAATGTAATCCGTCTATTATGGGATTCAATATCGGGAGTCCGTCCAGCGTTTGAGCAACACGGAATAGTCGGTGGTTGAAAGTGATTGGTTTTGATATCAATCTCTACGGTGCTGCTAGGTTGGACGGCGAAGCTCTTTTAGAAAGTGCCGCACTATTTTCCGTATTATCACATGAAGTGAGTTCTTGCTTTGACCCCTTGTGGGAAAGTCTTTTGCTTTCCGGTGCTCTGCTGGTGGGGTTTATCGTCTTCGCTTGACGCGTCGAGCCCCTTGTGTTCGGCGTTTAGTCGGCCAGACTGTTTAAAAACTCAACAATCCTGGTGGGTGTGATTTGCAGGCCTTAAAAGTCTTGTGGATTTGACATATCCGACCCAAAATCTTGTTTAAGTTGGACAATTCATCGCTGTCATCCTTTAGAGGCTGTGTTTTGTTGTTGGGCCGTGAGCTTTTGAATCCGGCGTTGACTGCCGTGCTCTTTAGGCTTTTCTCTTTATTCCGGCACTGCTCTTTTCTGCACCGTGATTTTCTGTTTCCATCTCTTATCTCGGATGTACTTGGGTCGCTGGTGCTGCATCTTGCTAGCCAGCTATCCTCTCCCGCACAGAAGCGGGTCATGAGGCTTGTTAGTGCGGACATTGTCCTCGGTTTCTCTTGACCGAGGTGCCTGGCGAGCCATTCGTCTCGGACATTGTGCTTGAAAGCTGCTAAGGCTTCAGCGTCCGGACAATCGACTATTTGGTTCTTTTTGGTAAGAAACCTGATCCAGAATGTCGGGGCGAACTCTCTGCGGCCACGAGCACCTATGGGGCACGGGGCCCCCTTCTAGTCCGGCAAGGGTGCGAAGGCGTCTGTGAGCGGATCGAGGTTAGTAGCGGGGAGGCAGGCGATTTTACCCAGCCGGAGCTCTCGGAGAGATAAAACTCCTCTGCTGCTTTGTGTTTGTATTTGATCTTGCTCGGCGTGCGGCGTATGAGTGGTGTTGCGTGTGTCGAATGGACCGAACCTCTTCTCGTCGCATGGGCCTCCCTTTATAGTCTGAAGGGGTACCCACAGGTGGCGGCGTAGGAAGAGGGGTAAAAAGTAAAAGCGCGGGTTGGTACAGCGATGACCAACAATGCCCCCTACCTAACTCGGACAAGGGACAAGGGCATTTAATGCCCGTCCGGTCGCTAACGGTGCAAAAAGCGACCGTTAGGTGAGCCACGGTTGCCACGATGGTGTCTCTGTCGGCTCCGCTTGCCACCTCGCTCGCATGGCTGCATAGCGCCTTGCCACGTGCCCTGGGATGGCCACAGGGTGACATGCCGCTGGATCGCTGGATTTTGGGTGGCAGCCTTGCGCGCCCTTCTCTTGTTGTCTTGGCAAGCTTGCCGCCGCCGGGCTTGCTTAGGGGCCTTGTGAGCGTCATGGCGGAGTCTTCTGGGAGCGCCTTGGTTGGCCTTCCCGGCAAGCTCCTCTTGCCGGGGCCTTTGTTTTCTCAGTTGATACTTTGTTCTTGAATGGCAGTAATAGGAAATGATGGAGGGTCTTGGCGGGCGCCCGGCAAGCCTTGCCGCGGGGTGCTGCGGTTGCCCGTGCACAAGTTCGGGGTACTAAGGTACCCCTACTTTAGTACACCGACAGGAGCCCCCGGGCCTGGGCCACACACGGTGCTGAGCGTTGTTGGGCCAGGCCCAAAACAGTGCTCGGGCACGCGCGGCCTGGGTCCACACAAAATCGGACTCCGCGCCCACCGCGCTCTCCCGTAACGGCACGCGTCGATTGCGGCGTCGTGGGAGGCGTGGGTGGTGTGTGCGATTTCCAAGGCGTCCACCCTCGCGATCACGGGGCAGGGCGAGGTCACTTCATCCGTCGCCTCGGCTTCGCCTCCCTGCCACGCGGCTCTCATGCGCGTGGGGTCGTGGGAGGCAAAGGTGGGAAACCGAGCCGGCACGGGCGGAGATGGTGGGTCAGCCCCGTTCCTCTGCCCTTCCCGCGCTCCGATTGGCTGAGCGGGGCGGCCGAGCCCCCACCTCGCTCTTTAAAAAGGGTGGAAGGGGAGTGCAAAAATCCCGCACTTCCTCTTCTTCCCCTTTCTTCAACTTCTACTACTCTTCCTCCTATCTGCCATGGAGGGAGGGAACCCTGGTCCTTCATCGGTGGCGGCAAGGGTCGCCACTAGGCAGTGCGCCTCTCCCTATCCTGCGCCTGTGGTGGCGGGCAGCCACAAGGGAAGAGGGAGGCGAGGCCGTGGGCGAGGTCGAGGGCGTGGTCAGGCGCTCGGGGAAGAGGCGGCGGGGCAATCGCGCCCCTCGCCTCCGCTGGCAGCTCCTCTCCTCGGCGGTCCACACGGGGCGACCCACAGGAGTTCTTCATCAAGCTGCCGGGCACCTCGTCGCCGCCTCGGCTTCGGCCCGTTGCAGTGCGATGGAACCGGATCCACCGAGATGTTGGAGTTGCGCATGAGGGCTGCGGGATCAGCGGCACCGAGTTAGTGTCGTATCCCCAGCCCGGCGTGATGTACTTCGATCGAGGGTGGAAGGCGTTCGCCGCATCCACAGCTTGCGGCGGGGTTTACCCTCCATTTTAAGTTAATGGAGGCCACCTTCTCGCCGTCAAGGTCTTGAGGACTCCGGCACCGGGCGAGATGCTGCGTGGACAGCTCCTCCGATAGCGAAGACTCCCCTCGGCGAGTGATGAGGAGGAGGCGGCAGCGGCGGCGGCGGCGGCGGTGAGTCCGACTAAGCGTCGGCCGTCGCCTCGCGCGCCACCGGCGACCCCATCATCCGGGTCGCTGGCCTTCCGAACTCCCCGGGGCCGTCTCCTTGGGCGGTGGCGTAGAAGGCTGCGGAAGAAGGAAGAGGGGTGGCGGCATGGCCGTCAAGTCGAATCTGAGGCGAGGTGCCCTCGGCAGCGTCTTGGCGTCCTGCTGCCTCGTCTTCGAGCTCTGCTTCCGGCGCCTCCGTCTCCGCCAAGCTCCTGGCCGGCTCCCGGGGTGTTCTCTTGGTGTCTTCTGGCGCCCGTAGCTCACCTAGGCGCCCCTTTTGCCCTTCCCGGCAAACTTCTCTTGTCGGGGCCTCCTTGACCTACCTCCTGAAGAGAGAAACAAGACAGGGATTACGGGCATCTTATCTCTTTTTTTAATTTGTAAGCCTTCGGGCCTTAGCTGCATTAAAAACTTGTAATCCTCTCTTTCATGTTTTTCATCCTCTATGGACTTGTACTGAATTGGGATGTTTTTTAATGAAAAGAGGGGAATGCTTGCTGGGTTATATCCTTTACTTGATTACATGCCTTGTATGTTTCCACCCTATGCTTTGAGGAACTTGCGTGCGAGCACACTTCTTTGAGTCGCGAACGTCGGACCTTCTTGGCGGTGCTGCTTCGACAAGAAACCTTGTCGAACCGATTCAGTTGTCACATCCCGATTCAGGCCTTGCTTGTCTTTGCTTTATCATCGATGCATCATGTTTAAATTTTATGAAACTTGAAATGGGGATTGCCTAAACCCTAGCATCAAAGGAATTCACTAGGTTCAACTAAAATATTTTCAGTGATTTCCAAATGGCTTTAAAAATGTTCATCATTTCTGGAAAAATGCTAGAACCATAACCAGAGGTGTTGCACATTTTTCCATGACATATTTGGGCTCTGAATTAAATCATATAGTATTTTCATTTGGGCATTTGAATACTATAAAATATTTGAAATTCTCAAATAATCATAAACTATAATGTTTCTTGTTGGTTATATTCTAAGCAGTAGCCATGATTAGTTTCATGATTTTTGAAACTACTGATATTTTTAATAAAGCCCTAAAATTTATAGAATAATAGAAAATGAACTAAATAGAAATAAGAGAGAAGGACTACTGGCGCCTACATGCGGCTGCTTCTTTGGCTTGAAGCAGCCCATCTCCACCCCTGTCGTCTTCCTCCTTTTGCGGGAGGAGGAAGGCGCGTGGCCACCTGCAGCACGCGCCGCCACCTCCACCCTGCCTGCCTGCATCCCCGGCGCCTGGATCCCTCCTGCGACGCCACGCACCCCCCCGGTCCCCTCTCACTCTCTCCCGAACGCCCTTCCCCTCCTCTGCTCTCTCCCTACACGCGGCCGAGCGCTGCCGTCGCCACCGACCACCGTTGCCGTAGCCACCGCCAGTTCCTCGCCCCTCCGTCGTGCCCAAAAGCTCCACCACGTCGCCGGCTACCCCTCCGCCAATAGACGCGCCTCGGGAGGCCACAGGGCGCCCCATCGGCGTCGTCTTCATCCCGGTCGCGGAGATCCACCCTGCCGCCCCGTTCGCTCCGGTCCTCCTTCGAGCTCGCCGTCTGCACCGATGAAACCGCCGTGAGCTTCTCCCTCGAACCATCCTCTCCGTTTTCTCGTTTGCACCCCGTACCCGCCAAACCACTCACACCCGTACGCGCCGCCGCCTACGCTCACCGCCGACGTGATCCCCGCGACCAAATGGTCCGGCCGTCGTGCCTAACACGCTCGCCGCCTCGCGTAGCTTCTGTAAGTGCTAACCCCGCATTGCCTAGGCCACCGCAGCCGCGTTTCCGCGCATGCCCGAACGCCGGCCGCCGCTGCCGAGCTCGTCGGCGCCGTTCCGGCCACCCCCGAGCCGAGCCACCACCTCGGCTGGATGCGGGCGAGCCTCAGCTCCCCGTAGGTGGTCTCCTCTGTTCAAATGGTCGCCGGAGCAGCGTTTCCGCGCTGCTCCGCCGCGTCTGTCGTCGCCGGCGACACGTCGCCGGTAGGGGTTGACCCGCTGACCGGCGTGGTTTGACCCCGCTGGCTGGGTTGACTTCCCCCCCTGACCCACTGACATGCGGGCCCCGCCGGATAATTAATCTAGTTTAGGATTAAAACTTAATTAGTTTAACCTAGGTTAGTGCTAATTAAACTAGGTTAGTTAGTTAGTCACTGACCAGTGGACCCCACTGGTCAGGTTTGACCTGAGGCGCCAGTTGACCTGCTTGACGTCACATGACGTCGGTGGCATAATTAATCATTTTCGGTTTTAAAATAAATCAGAAATTCGAAAATGTTGCAAACTTCTAAAATTCATATAAAATCAACGTAGCTCCAAATCAAACAAATTATATATGAAAAATTATCAGAAAAATTCAAGGAATCCATCTGTACCATTTTCATGCATGTTTGAACAATGTTTGTCCTCTGTTTTGGACAAAACAAATAAAGGGCATTTAAATAATCATATATGGAGTTTGAATTTGAATCATGTATTCAAACCAACTTCATTTAACTTGCTGCTAGTTGCATTAGCTCAATCAACAGCATATTGCCATGACATTATCATGCATCATATTTGTTGCATTGCATTGATTGTGTTCCTCTTTATTTGCGGTAATTGTTCCTCTCGATGAGACATGGTTTCGACGGCGAGTTCGATGACACCGATGAAGAAGTATAATATCTTGAAGTGCCGAGGCAAGCAAAACCCCTTGTTCATTCGATAAAATCCCACTCTCTCGCTCCTGCTCTCTTTTCTTGCATTAGGACAACAACGAATCATTTGTTACTTGCTGCGGTAGCTGAACCCCTTTATCCTTTGCATGACTGTCATTCCACGGTAAATAGATGAAACCCACTAGCATGAGTAGGAATTGTTTGAGCCCTGTTGTGCCTACTCATACATGCTTGTTTGTCATGCACCTCTTTGCTTAGAGTTGAGTCGGTCTGATCCATCGAGGATGAATCAGAGGTGTGTGAACATGTCCTACGGTGTGTGCGCTAAGTGTGTGAACACGATTTGGTAAAGGTATCGGTGGGAGGCCATGTAGGAGTACATGGTGGGTTGTCTCATTGAAGCCGTCCTTAGGAACCGAGTTCTGTGTTTGTGATCCATGATTCAGCTACTACCATGCATTGGGCCCTGAAATATGACCATGCTCGACTTCTTATTCACCCTAGTCCTCTGTCCGGGAGTTGCAAGTAGTTTACGGTGTTTGTAGTATCTTTGGAGGCGTCTTGATCTTGACCGTGAGGGTGGGCTGTGATCACGGTAGGCACGTGGCAGGTAAACCGGCGCCCGATTGGTGTCACGGAACCCTGTTCACATCGTTTGGGGCTGTGAGCGAAACTTGGCGGAACTCCTCATAGATGGAACCCAAATAGGCGATAAACCTGGACTAGAGACTTGAGTGTTTAGGTAGGTCGTGGTCTACACCCACGTCGGCTTTAAGCTTGAAGTCTGCCGAGCACATGTCGTGTCTGAGGCGCTAAGTGGTGGAAACATGTATGAAGAAGTACACCCTGCAGGGTTAACATCATCTATTGAATAGCCGTGTCCGCGGTAAAGGACTTACGGGTTGCCTATAACAGTTCATAGACAAGTGAAAGTGGATTCTCTAAAATCGCAAGATAAGCGTGAGTGCTATGGATGGCGTTCTCGTGGGGAGGCGGGAGGCGGATCCATAGTGGTGTATTGATATGGTGAATATGTGGACTCGTGTGCGCCACCTCAAGAGAGTTACTTGCGTTCGTAGTTCAGGATAGCCACGAGTCAAAGCTGGCTTGCTGCGGTTAAACCCCACCATCCCTTTGTTGATAATGATGCATATGTAGCTAGTTACGATGTAAGTCTTCTTTGGGTACATTTGTACTCACGTTTGCCTATTTTATGTTTTTGCAGAGAGACTTGAGTCTCGCTAGTAGTTCCACGAGGACTTCGACGTTTAGCTTGTTACCTCAGCTACGATCTTGTGCCCTCGGCAGGATCTGGTAGATAGTCAGGCTCCTAAGCCTTTTTCATTTATAGATGTCTGTACCCAGACATGTTAAGCTTCCGCTTGTGCTTTGATTTGTATGCTCTGAATGTTGGGTCATGAGACCTATGTTTGTAATATCTCGCTCCTCGGAGCCTAATGAATAAATACTTGAGTCGTAGAGTCATGTTGTGATGCCATGTTGTATTTGCACATATCGAGCATATTGTGTGTATGTTATTGAAATGCTTGGTATGTGTGGGATCTGACTATCTAGTTGTTTATCTTTAGTAGCCTCTCTTACGGAAATGTCTCCTAGTGTTTCCACTTGAGCCTTGGTAGCTTGCTCTGCTCCGGAATCACTTAGGCTGGCGGCATGTGTCCTTCTTCGTTCACGTATACGTCCCTTGGGAAATGTCAGCGTTAGTCTGGAGTCTGTTAGCCCGCTACAGCCGGTTTACGGAGTCTGCTAGCCAGATCTGCAGCCGGAACTTATTCGCGATGACCGACACGTTCGATCTTTGGGTCATGGATGCTGTCCTCATAAGTTTGTGCCACTTTGGGTTTCACGACTAGCCATGTCAGCCGGGCTCCTTATCATATGGATGCTAGCGACACTATCATATCGTGTGCCAAAAGGCATAAGCGGTCCCGGCAAAGGTAAGGCGACACCGGTGGGAATACCGTGCGTGAGGCATAAAGTGATATGAGGTGTTACATGCTAGATCTATGTGGCATTGAGTCGGGTCTGACAGCTTTGGTATCGAGCTTTGTTGCTGTAGGATTACCAAGCCAAACTGGTCGAAGTTGTTTCTAGAAATGCTTTAGTTATGTAAGGGAATTGATTGTGGGATGGAACGTAAGGCTCTTTTTACTCCTTATACCTCATGGCCTTCTAATCTGAGTCATCCTCTTCTTTTCTATGGGGTTTAGGAACTCGGCTTCTCATCTATCTACTAGGATGACGAGTTACTGTGTTAGAGACTTATAGGATTGATAGTTTCAAGCCTCAGTTCAGCTTTTACTACTTCCGTATGTTCTTCACTGTTGATCTCAGAACCTTGATATTGTGCTTCGGAGTGGCTATGCCACCATTTTTGTAGCATGTCTCCAATATTTTGAGCATTTACAGCCGTTATGCTGTCCGAGTCATCCCAGGTTTCTAAATAGTCTGATGCATTTGCAAATTCTTTCCCTCTGGTTTTGATGTTCCTTTGGGCCAGGTTAATCACGCTAATTGCTGAGTTGTGGTATTCTATTGCCTCGACATATATGTTGGAATTATTATTATGGCCGTAGGTGTCCTAGGGGATCATCTAGTAATTTAGCCATGATTTGTGTCCCAGTGTGATGATTCTGGCCAACATTCTCGAAAGCATCCCGTGATGCCACATAGTATGTAGGTATTCCACTTATGGGTTTTGAACCCGAGATTCACCCTACTTACCTCGTGTTGATAGTGTTTGCTAGTTCCTTTAGGATATTAGTAACCTTTGCATTATTCCTCGTGGTCCGTGGTATTTCCTTCTTCCAAATACTATGAACCGCTTATGGCAGAAGTTTGTTGGATGAAAAGATCACAACAGGAGTGCTCTTGATGAGTTCCCCATTTTATATTGCGACTCTGCCAGTTCCACCTTTCTGCATGGGTTATCCGGAAGAAAAGTTGAGCTTCGCTCGACATACTAATCTATGCATCCACAACTCAAAAAATTATATGTTCCTTTGAGTTGTTCTCTTTAGTTGCATTCTGACCCTCGTCTATCAATTGATAGTCAAGAGTATGCGTGCATTCGCTCATCGATGCCTATTACTCTTGTGGTCCGTCAAGCCATTCTATTCAGGATGACTAGGAGAAACAAACTCCAGTACCTCATCCATTTCTAGGATTGGGTCAAAGCAGTTGTACTCTGCAGATCAAATTGCTAATCTAGCTTTTGATTACTGTTCTAACTGAAAGTATTACCGTCTTTATGTCGGATTTTCATGAGAATTGCACACCATCCTATGAATTCTTGGCGTAGTGATACTTCTCGCCATCATTATTCATTCCTCGGTTCCGTGTTGTTGCAGCGGAATGCCGACAAGTGAATCGTGATGCGTGAAATCAATCTCTTGGCAACTCCGTTGCTTGGTAGTTAAAGGGACGATAACCTCATTCTTAGCATGTTGATTATTGAATCGTCACCCTAAGGTTGATTGTGCTACCTAGTCCTTATTTCTGGTGCACCCTTCGATCAATGAGTTAGGATTGTGCCAATCCCTCGCTCTTCTGGTCATGTCGTCTTGCCCTGAAAAGCAAGATTGTTCTCGAGCTTAGTAACATATCGGTGGTTCGTGATTCTCCGATTGTCTTCTCGGAGGTATCACCAGGATGTCACCTGACCGCTATGTTGAGTTCGTGATCAAGTTGGTTTTCTTATAAATCACCCCTTCTCCAAGAATCTTTGTTGGATATCCCTGAGCTAGTTGGTTGAGCTAGACAACAACCTGGAGAGTTGGAAGATAAAAGCTTGTCTGACTTGGTTCATGTCAAGGGATATTTCCTCGTGTGTGTGTGTGTTGAAGAAAGATGGTATCTCCATCGATTGGTGCTCGTGATCAGTTGTTCGGTCTATTGCCTTGTCAAACTTTGATTTGAGTATGGGCTATCGTCAAGTCAAATCAGAACCAACGATGTTCGTAATGTTGTCTTACTCGTGGATTTTCCTCGAGCATACACCATTATGTCTTTTGGGTCTGACCAATACTATCACCTTGTTCACATAGTTATGGAATTCCATCTCCATGGGAATCTGGATAAATTGCTGTTGAGCCCATCGACAACATCCTTGTCTTCTCCATAGTTTTGTTGAACATTAAGCTAGTGTTGGAAACTTTTTAAAGCATTTGTTCATGCTAGCTCATGAAGCATATGTTCGGATGTAAGAAGTGACTTCCTCTAGTTCATGTACATTTGATGCAAGTTGCCGCCGTGAATTCAAGAAAGTCAATGTTGCTTCCTTTGGAATCATCCCAAATCAGTCATGCATACGTGCGAAGTATTCTATGGTTTGGTAGATTAATTACCTCCACTCCATATGTGTTCCTAGCACACCAAGCCACTGATTGATTCGTTCAAGGAGAAGAAGCTCCTTCTTAAGAGTATACCCTATGCAAGGACTTCGATATCCTCGATGATGGTTCCCCACCGGAACTCGGTAGTGTTTTATTGTAAGACTACCATGGGATCATGTTTATGCAGGACAACGTGTTCACATGTTTGTAGCAAAACCAGCTCATGTTTTGGAGCTTGCTATCGTAGTTCATTTCCCGAGAATCACGCAACATCATCTCGTCGGTTTGTGTTGCAAACTTTCATTTTCCTTTCTAGACTCGATAAGTCTAGATTATTCTGACACCAACCAGATCTGAATCTCAGGCAGATATGATGGTTGGAACACTTACCAAGAACTATAATATTGGTCTCGTGATAATCGGTAAAGTGGATGTCGTGGCCAACACACCCCGCCGAAATACCTGTTATTGTAGTATCTTGATTGAGAAAGTTGGCCACCCCCCCCCCATAGGGACTTTATAGGTTTTACTCCCTAGCTGTTCCTTATGTATTTTTGCGCTTCCGAAGTCCGACCTGTTACTTGGTGTTCTAGATATCAAACCATATCTAAGAATGGGATACACTAGTACATCAAGGAGAACATTAGAAGCGGAGTGCTAAATGTCTCTCGGTCGATCATCCAGATTTTGTTTCCTTAGACCCGCTAAGGTGAAATCTGAGAAGGTGTTATCTTCCTTTGCATCTGCATTGTCCATCGCTATGCATCATGGTAGTATGTTGTGTTGTCAGCACCCTTGACACGGATGTTGGTAAAACCTTGATGAATATGGAAATGCTCAAGTTCTTGAGAGCACGCACAAGCATTAGGTGCAATCGTAGTTACTAACCGGGATTGCTCTCAATTCCCTCGGTTATGCTATAACCATTCCAACAATAGATTCACTCTCTACTGCTGAGCTTCTCCCTAGCTACTAAAATCATCCCTTGTGTTGTTTTCAACAAGGTAATCCACATCATCCATTACGGCGAGAGTGTCATTCTCTCGGACCCCTTCAATGATCGACTATGAATTGCCTTAGGCTGGTATAAAGAGTTTCAATGATCTTTGAATCAAATGTAATTCTTTTTGCCACTTAAGAGGATATTTCTACAAGTCACCTCTCCCAAGGTGCCCGTTATGGGATCATAGAAATTGTTCCTCGCTACTCTGAAACCTCGTCAAATTATGTCTTGTCCTTCTGAAGCATGTCTTGCCTCTCAGCTCGAGAGATGTTTCTCGTCTCATTCGTGAGTTGATCTTGTGATCCTTGAGATGATCCTAAGTTGCTCGAACCTCAAGAAGATCGATTCCTCCAAGATCCTTCCCTTCTTCTCATCGTCATGTTGGATGTAGTTCTCAAAGCAAGGCGTCAAGATGAATTGGAGCACTGAATCAAGATCCTCGAGAAAGACAGTTGGATGGTGAAGATTGTAATAGCTTGTGTCCCTTTGTCTTCTTACCTCACGTTTTGAATCTCGGGGCGAGATTCTTGTTTAATGAGGGTGAGTGTCACATCCCCATTCAGGCCTTGCTTGTCTTTGCTTTATCATCCATGCATCATGTTTAAATTTTATGAAACTTGAAATGGGGATTGCCTAAACCCTAGCATCAAAGGAATTCACTAGGTTCAACTAAAATATTTTCAGTGATTTCCAAATGGCTTTAAAAATGTTCATCATTTACGGAAAATGCTAGAACCATAACCAGAGGTGTTGCACATTTTTCCATGACATATTTGGGCTCTGAATTAAATCATATAGTATTTTCATTTGGGCATTTGAATACTATAAAATATTTGAAATGCTCAAATAATCATAAACTATAATGTTTACTGTTGGTTATATTCTAAACAGTAGCCATGATTAGTTTCATGATTTTTGAAACTGCCTGAGTATTTTTAATAAAGCCCTAAAATTTACAGAATAATAGAAAACAGAATTAAATAGAAATAAGAGAGAGAAGGACTACCTGGCGCCTACCTGTGCGGCCTGCTGCTGAAGCCGGCCCAGCCCATCTCCACCCCCCTGTCGTCTTCCTCCTTTTGCCAGGAGGACGAGAGGCGGCGTGGCCACGCCTTGAGCACACGCCTGCCACCTCCACCCTGCCTGCCTGCATCCCCGGCGCCTGGATCCCTCCTGCGACACCACGCACCCCCCCGGTCCCCTCTCACTCTCTCCCGAACGCCCTTCCCCTCCTCTGCTCTCTCCCTGCACGCGGCCGAGCGCTGCCGTCGCCACCGACCACCGTTGCCGTAGCCACCGCCGGTTCCTCGCCCCTCCGTCGTGCCCAAAAGCTCCACCACATCGCCGGCTACCCCTCCGCCAATAGACGCGCCTCGGGAGGCCCTGGAGCGCCCCCATCGACGTCGTCTTCATCCCCGGTCGCCGGAGATCCACCCTGCCGCCCCGTTCGCTCCGGTCCTCCTTCGAGCTCGCCGTCTGCACCGATGAAACCGCCGTGAGCTTCTCCCTCGAACCATCCTCTCCGTTTTCTCGTTTGCACCCCGTAGCCGCCAAACCACTCACACCCGTACGCGCCGCCGCCTACGCTCACCGCCGACGTGATCCCCGCGACCAAATGGTCCGGCCGTCGTGCCTAACACGCTCGCCGCCTCGCGTAGCTTCTGTAAGTGCTAACCCCGCATCGCCTAGGCCACCGCAGCCGCGTTTCCGCGCATGCCCGAACGCCGGCCGCCGCTGCGAGCTTCGTCGGCGCCGTTCCGGCCACCCCCGAGCCGAGCCACCACCTCGGCTGGATGCGGGCGAGCCTCAGCTCCCCGTAGGTGGTCTCCTCTGTTCAAATGGTCGCCGGAGCAGCGTTTCCGCGCTGCTCCGCCGCGTCTGTCGTCGCCGGCGACACGTCGCCGGCGACACGTCGCCGGTAGGTGTTGACCGCTGACCGGCGTGGTTTGACCCCGCTGGCTGGGTTGACTTCCCCCCTGACCCACTGACATGCGGGCCCCGCCGGATAATTAATCTAGTTTAGGATTAAAACTTAATTAGTTTAACCTAGGTTAGTGCTAATTAAACTAGGTTAGTTAGTTAGTCACTGACCAGTGGACCCCACTGGTCAGGTTTGACCTGGAGGCGCCCAGTTGACCTGCTGATGTCACACTGACGTCAGGCTGATGCAATTAATCATTTTCTGGTTTTAAAATAAATCAGGAAATTCCAGAAATTGTTGCAAACTTCTAAAATTCATATAAAATCAACCGTAGCTCCAAATCAAACAAATTATATATGAAAAATTATCAAAAAAATTCAAGGAATCCATCTGTACCATTTTCATGCATGTTTGAACAATGTTTGTCCTCTGTTTTGGACAAAACAAATAAAGGGCATTTAAATAATCATATATGGAGTTTGAATTTGAATCATGTATTCAAACCAACTTCATTTAACTTGCTGCTAGTTGCATTAGCTCAATCAACAGCATATTGCCATGACATTATCATGCATCATATTTGTTGCATTGCATTGATTGTGTTCCTCTTTATTTGCCGGTAATTGTTCCTCTCGATGCACATGGTTTCGACGACGAGTTCGATGACACCGATGAAGAAGTATAATATCTTGAAGTGCCGGGCAAGCAAAACCCCTTGTTCATTCGATAAAATCCCACTCTCGCTCCTGCTCTCTTTTCTTGCATTAGGACAACAACGAATCATTTGTTACTTGCTGCGGTAGCTGAACCCCTTTATCCTTTGCATGACCTGTCATTCCACAGTAAATAGATGAAACCCACTAGCATGAGTAGGAATTGTTTGAGCCCTGTTGTGCCTACTCATACATGCTTGTTTGTCATGCCTGCTACTACTTAGAGTTGAGTCGGTCTGATCCATCGAGGATGAATCAGAGGTGTGTGAACATGTCCTACTGTGTGTGCGCTAAGTGTGTGAACACGATTTGGTAAAGGTATCGGTGGGAGGCCATGTAGGAGTACATGGTGGGTTGTCTCATTGAAGCCGTCCTTAGGAACTGAGTTCTGTGTTTGTGATCCATGATTCAGCTACTACCATGCATTGGGCCTGAAATATGACCCTTCGACTTCTTATTCACCCTAGTCCTCTGTCCGGGAGTTGCAAGTAGTTTCGGTGTTTGTAGTATCTTTGGAGGCCGTGCTTGATCTTGACCGTAGGGGTGGGCTGTGATCACGGTAGGCACGTGGCAGATAAACCGGCGCCCGATTGGTGTCACGGAACCTGTTCACATCGTTTGGGGCTGTGAGCGAAACTTGGCGGAACTCCTCATAGATGGAACCCAAATAGGCGATAAACCTGGACTAGAGACTTGAGTGTTTAGGTAGGTCGTGGTCTACACCCACGTCGGCTTTAAGCTTGAAGTCTGCCGAGCACATGTCGTGTCTGACGCTAAGTGGTGGAAACTTGTATGAAGAAGTACACCCTGCAGGTTAACATCATCTATTGAATAGCCGTGTCATGATAAAGGACTTCTGGGTTGCCTATAACAGTTCATAGACAAGTGAAAGTGGATTCTCTAAAATCGCAAGATAAGCGTGAGTGCTATGGATGGCGTTCTCGTAGGGAGGCGGGGCGGATCCATAGTGGTGTATTGATATGGTGAATATGTGGACTCGTGTGCGCCACCTCAAGAGAGTTACTTGCGTTCGTAGTTTAGGATAGCCACCGAGTCAAAGCTGGCTTGCTGCGCTTAAACCCCACCATCCCTTTGTTGATAATGATGCATATGTAGCTAGTTACGATGTAAGTCTTCTTGGGTACATTTGTACTCACGTTTGCCTATTTTATGTTTTTGCGAGAGACTTCAGTCTCGCTAGTAGTTCCACGAGGACTTCGACGTTTAGCTTGTTACCTCAGCTACGATCTTGTGCCCTCGGCAGGATCTGGTAGATAGTCAGGCTCCTAAGCCTTTTTCATTTATAGATGTCGTACCTGGACATGTTAAGCTTCGCTTGTGCTTTGATTTGTATGCTCAATGTTGGGTCATGAGACCTATGTTTGTAATATCTCGCTCCTCGGGCCTAATGAATAAATACTTGAGTCATAGAGTCATGTTGTGATGCCATGTTGTATTTGCACATATCGAGCATATTGTGTGTATGTTATTGAAATGCTTGGTATGTGTGGGATCGACTATCTAGTTGTTTATCTTTAGTAGCCTCTCTTACTGAAATGTCTCCTAGTGTTTCCACTTGAGCCTTGGTAGCTTGCTCTTGCTCCGGAATCACTTAGGCTGGCGGCATGTGTCCTTCTTCGTTCTGTATCATCCCTTGAAAATGTCACGCGTTGAGTACCGGAGTCTGTTAGCCCGCTTCTGCCGGTTTACGTAGTCTGCTAGCCCGGTGCTACAGCCGGAACTTATTCGCTGATGACCGACACGTTCGATCTGGGTCATGGATGCTGTCCTGTAAGTTTGTGCCACTTTGGGTTTACGACTAGCCATGTCAGCCGGGCTCCTTATCATATGGATGCTAGCGACACTATCATATCGTGTGCCAAAAGGCATAAGCGGTCCCGGCAAAGGTAAGGCGACACCCGTGGGAATACCGTGCGTGAGGCCGCAAAGTGATATGAGGTGTTACATGCTAGATCTATGTGGCATTGAGTCGGGGTCCTGACAGCAGCGCACTTGTATTCTTGAGCGGACTCGAAAACAAATCAAGGGCGCAACTTGGCCGCGATTCGGCTCCTCTGCGCACAGGTTTTTCCATACAAGGCACACTCGTTCGAGGACGCGGCCTCGCATTCTCCAGTCCATAAGAGGATGCATGATGAGGGATGAAAAACTCATCTGATATCGCAGCCCCCGGCGACTCTGGCTTGCCGGGGATGAATCTTGGCATTTGCAGCCCCCGGCGACTCTGGCTCCGCCGAGATCCGGGTGCTGGTGCGCCTTTCCTTGCCTTTGTCGCTGGCGCCGCGGCTCTCGGGGATCTTGACTTGCCACGAAGGAATTTCGGCACCCGCAGCCCCCAGCCAAACCGGTTTGCCGGGGCCCAGGTGCCGGCGCGTCCTTCTGCTCTCCCTTTTTTTTTGCTTGTTGCTGTTATTTCAGTCAGGAAAATAACTTAGACAGCTCTATGGTAAGTTACTTTTTGTGGCGTAATCTCCACGTCGGGCAACACAATGCCATGCTTTGCCCTTTGTATGTTTATGCTCTACGCTTTTTAGGGGACTTGCCGGTGCATACACGCTTGCTGAGTGCGGAACATCAGCAGCCTGCTGGCGGTGTTGCCTCCGGCAAGAAGCCTTGTCGGGCTAGTTGCAGTGCGCTTTCATTGTTGAGCGGACTCGGAAACAAATCAAGGGTGCAACTCAGCCACGAGTCAGCTCTTCTGCGCACAAGTTTCTCATACAAAGGACGTCCCACGGCAAGGCTTGCTATGTTACTTCCTCTACTCCATTACATCCCTTGTACGTTTTTACCCTATGCTTTTAGGGAACTTGCCGGCGCTAACACACTTGCTGAGCGCGGGACATCAGCAGCCAGCTGGCGGTGTTGTTTCGACAAGAAACCTTCTCGGGCGATTGCAGCGCACTTGTATTGTTGGCGGACTCGAAAACAAAGGAAGGGCGCAACTTAGCCACGAGTTGGTTCCTCAGCGTCTGAGTTTTCCATACAAAACACGAACGTTCAAGGAATATAACATAAAAACTTAGGACTAAAAGTGCTCTGTACTTAAGCTTGGGCAACTTAGCTTTTCTGTCTTCTGCGCTCCGGCAAGGCCGCACTTCTCCCTTGATTTCCTCCCTTGTACGTTTTCACCCTCACGCTTTGGGGAACCATGGTAAGAAACACACTTGCTAAGCGCGGAACATCAGCAGCCCGCTGGCGGTGTTGCCTCTGGCAGGAAGAACTCGTCGGGCTAGTTGCAGCGCGCTTTTACCGTTGAGCGGACTCTAAACAGATCAAGGGCGCAACTTAGCCACGATTCGACCCCCTTTGCGCACAGGTTCTCCATACAAGGTACGGATTTTCAGGGAATACACTTCAAAAGTTTGAAAACAACCGCTCTCTTTGTTCTACCGGCCGGCAGAGCTCGATGGCACGTCCTCGACGGCGGCGCAGCACCCCGGAGAGGTGCGCTCGCCGGAGCAGGCACCAGAGCCGTTCTTGCCGGGCTTGGTTTTCGGTAGGTCTGCCTTTGCCTTCTTGCACTTACCATTGGAGCTCGATGGTGCGTCCTCGACGGCGGCGCAGCACTCCGGAGAGGTGCGTTTGCCGGAGTGGGCATCAGAGCTACTCTTGCCGGACTTGGCTTTCTTCTTCCCCCGGGGAGCTTCAGCGGCAAGTGGCTCGCGCTCGGCCGCGGCTGCTGCTTCCCGGTAAATCTTGTCGGTGCAGATAAGTGCATCCTTCTTGTCACCTTCGACAGAAATTACACTTATCGGACCCGGCATCTTAAGCACATTGTATGCGTAGTGAGAGGCTGCCATGAACTTGGCAAGTGCTGGTCGGCCGAGTATCCCATTGTAGGGTAATGGGATATCAGCAACATCAAACGTGACCCTCTCTGTCCTGAAGTTCAGCTCGCTGCCAAACGTCACTGGCAGCGTGATCTTCCCCTTCGGCTTGCTCCTTCCTGGATTTATCCCTTGGAAGGTACCAGTTTCTTCAAGCTCGCTATCGGGGATCTGGAGCTTCTTGAGCACTGCGGAGGAAATCAGGTTCAGGCCGGCCCCGCCGTCAACCAACATCTTCGTGACCTTGAGGTTGCGGATTGTTGGTGAGACCAACATCGGCAAGCACCCGACCGCGGTGACGCGATCGGGGTGGTCCTCAACATCGAAGATGATGGGCGTGCTGGACCACTTCGGAGGCTTGCGCGACTCGACGGACGGCTTCGCTGCATTCACTTCTCGCACCCACCGCTTGAGTTGGCGGTGCGAGGTGTGCAAAGAGGCGCTGCCATCGATGCACAACACCTCTATTGCCTTCTGGAACTCTTGGTCATCAGTCTCATCTTCCTCCATCTCATCATCCTCATCTTCATCTTCGTCCTTGTCGCGGCCACGAGGAGGCCTGTCTCCTTGCCGCGGCTTGGCCTTGCCGCGGTGCCCTCCCCGGGCGGGAAGCTTCTTGCCGGATCCTCCGCCACCTCCCTGGGCTCTCTCCTTATCGCGGCGCTCGTACTCAGCTTTCTGTAGCTCCGCCATCCGCTCCACTTTCTTGCAGGTTTGGAGGTCATGGCCCTTGGTGCGGTGAATCTTGCAATATCGCTTGCCGGAGCCATCCTGCTTGTCGGCTGCTACCACAACCTCTTCGGAGTCATCGGCTTTGGCCTTGTCGGAGCCGCCTCCGTTGCCGGAATGCTCAACAGCTAGCACATCCTTAGCCTTTCTCTTCTTGTTGTTCCGCCTCCGGTTCTTCCTTGCCAGTGCGGCATCTTCACTGCCAGATCCTTCTGCTCCTGCAACCTCTCCGGGGATTTTCCTCCCCTCCTCAGCCCGTGCACACTTGTCGGCCAGAGCATAGAGCTCGCTGACATCTCTGATCTTGCACATCGCCATCTCCTCCCTCATCCTGCGGTTGCGCACGTTCTGGTGGAACGCTACGATAACCGGCGAGGTGGACGTCTGGGATGTTCGCTGCACTGGCTGAATCTCAGATGTACTTGCGCAGGGATCCCCCTCATACGGGCGGCAGATGCAGATCGCTCTCTGGCCATGGGGTTTGTGGCGCTGTGAAGGCGCCAACAAACTGATGACACAGGTCCGCCCATGAATAGATGGAGCCGTCCGGCAAGTGCATGAGCCAAGATCTGACGTTGGGCTTGAGCACCAGCGGGAAATAGTTGGCGAGGATCTTCTCGTCGCGCCCTCCGGCAGCTGCACCGCGATGGTGTAGATCTTTGAGGAACTCCGACGGATGTATCCTGCCATCGTACTTCTCGAACGCGTCGCTTGAAGTTCTTGGTTTTGGGCCACTGGACTTGCCGCAGCTCGCGGGTGAACGCAGGGCAACCTGCCGCGTACGGCAAGTCGCCTGGTTCCCCCGGTGCATGCATATCGGCAGTGGGTCCAGCACGCTGGTTGGATTGACGTCGCGCTTCCCGTCTGCGCTCGACGCGAGTGCGAGCGTCTTCGTGCTGCCGTTCTTGGAGAACGTGGCGTTGATCACGGCGAGTTCGCGGGTCCGACGACGCGGTGGAGTCGCCGTCGGGGTTGGTCCGACGAGCCGACGATCTTGGCCTTCGGGGCTGGGAGTGCACGAAGGTGGCGCCCCCAGCGGTCTTGTCAGCGTCGGCTTGCGCCTGGGCGCCTTGCCGAGGCTTTGATGCGCTCGGTTGCCGGGGCTTGTCGCTGTTGGCGAAGCCGATGAGGCTGTATATGGTCATCCTCCAGTCGTCAATCTTGTGTGGCGCCGGAGGGTAATCTAGAAGCAGCTGGGCTCGGGCCAGTGCTTCCTCTGCTGTCTTAGGTGGCGGCGGCGGCGAAGCGGCGCGAGGAGCGGATGTGCTCGGACTCCGACCGGATTGGGAGGAGCAACACCCGTCCGGGCGATCAGACCTCACTCGCGCCAAAGATCTTTGGCGTGCATCTTTGACCTCAAACGTCCCGCGACCCACCAGCTTGGCCTTGCTCCAATGCGAGCACGGTGCTAGGAGCACCGGGGCGTTGTCGACCTTGCACCTCCTGGGAAGGGTGTGGTGTCTGCACGGTCGCCGACGCTTGCGGGGCCTTGTTTTTGGACCTGGTGACGACGTGAGTCCCACCGTCGGCGCCCGCTCCTTCGCCGGCGTCCACTCCACCGCCCGCTTGCTCCGGCGGTGGTGGCAGAATCGATGTAGACGGAGCGGCCACCTCCGAAGGCTTCTTCTTCGGTGGCATGTTGACGAAGACGTTGATGTAGCACGCGCGGAGACCGGATCAGATGCTCACGACCTCGACGCAGCCCCCTATCTGGCGCGCCAAAGATGTCGGGGCAAACTCTGTGCGGCCACGAGCACCTATGGGGCACGGGGGCCCCTTCTAGTCCGGCAAGGGAGCGGAGGGCGTGCGCAGAGCAGATCGAGGTCGGGCGCGCGGGGGAGACGGGCGATTTTTACCCAGCTTCGGAGCTCTCCGGAGAGATAAAACTCCTACTGCTGCTTTCTGTTTGTATTTGATCTTGCTCGAGCGTGCGAGCGTATGGTTGTGTTGCGTGTGTCGAATGGACCGAACCTCTTCTACGTGCGCATGGGCCTCCCTTTTATAGTCTGAAGGGGGTACCCACAGGTGGCAGCGTAGGAAGAGGGGGTAAAAAGGTAAAAATGCAGGTTGGTACAACAGTGACCAACAGTGTCCCCTACCTAACTCCGACGGCAGAGGACAAGGGCATTTCATGCCCGTCCGGTCGCCCCAACAGTGCAAAGAGACGACCGTTAGGTGAGCCACCGGTTGCCACGATGGTGTCTCTGTCAGCTCCGCTTGCCACCTCGCTCCGCATGGCTGCGCAACGCCTTGCCACGTGCCCTTGGGATGGCCCTGGGGTGACACGCCGCTGGATGCGCTGGATTTTGGGTGGCAGCCTTGCCGCGGAATGTGCCTTGCCGCGGCCCTTCTCTTGTTGTGCCGGCAAGCTTGCCGGCCGCCGGGCCTTGCCGGGACGCGCGGGGCGTCGCGGCGATTCTTCTGGGAGCGCCTTGGTTGGCCTTCCCGGCAAGCTCCTCTTGCCGGGGCCTTTGTTTTCTCAGTTGATGCTTTGTTCTTGAATGGCAGTAATAGGAAATGATGGAGGGTCTTGGCGGGCGCCCGGCAAGCCTTGCCGCGGGGTGCTGCGGTTGCCCGTGCACAAGTTCGGGGTACTAAGGTACCCCTACTTTAGTACACCGACACAGAATTTCCGCGCTGACTCTCCGGGTTGTTGAGTTATGTGACTTAGATTATCTGCATCCGGAGGACGGACATAAGTCCCTTGAAAATTTGCTCTAAACGCGTCCTCGAGCTCTTCCCAACTTCCAACAGTGTTTTCTGGGAGGCTTTTAAGCCAATCACGGGCTGGCCCTTTGAGCTTGAGGGGTAGGTATTTTATGGCGTGGAGATCGTCTCCTCTGGCCATGTGTATGTGTAGTATATAATATTCTATCCAGACTCCAGGGTCTGTTGTTCCCTCGTAGGCCTCTATGTTTATGGGTTTAAACCCTGCTGGGAATTCATGGTCCAGCACCTCATCGGTGAAACATAGTGGGTGTGCGGCGCCCCTGTATTTTTGTGTGCCGCTATCGTCGGACACTTCACGTGTTGCCTTGCTTCTTGGGGCCTTCTCCTTTGGCCCGTAGCTGGACCTGGCTGGGCCATCTATCCTTCCAAGTACGTTGGTTGATTTATGTGTGGCGCCGCTGTCAGAATTTGGCCTGTCATCTGGCCGTCTATCCAACTAGGCAGCCCCTTTATTTTTGGACGGTGGAGGCTCTATGGCCTCCTCGTCGAATTCCGGTAACAGCTTGCACTTCGGGTAGCTCTTTGATTGGTGGCCGTTGCCGTACTTATCTGCGGTTTTGAGCACTTTGCTCCATCTCATTCTGAGTGTGTTTTCCGCTGTTTTGAGCCTCTGTTTTTCCTTCTTCAGGCTTCTTGCAGTACTGACGAGTCTTTTCCAGAGGTTCTTGCTCTCCGGCGGTGTGTCCAGCATGAGGTCGTCCGGACTGTTGTTTTCACCTGGCCTGGACTTATTATCTGACTCATCATGTTCGGACGGTTGCTTATTTGCATGTTCGTCGTCCGCTTGTGAGCCCTGCTGTATTGCGGGCTCCTTGGGAGCGTTGTCGTCGTCGAGGCGGGACTTAGGGCGGCATCCGCGCCGCCGTTTTGGTCGTTTATCGGCGGGGTCATCTTCTGCCGCGGCCCGTTGGTCCTCGTTATCGTTCTCCTTTGGGGTGTCCACCATATATATGTCATGTGACGAGGTAGTCCTCCCGTGCCTTATAGGCTCTGTTTCTTGTTCGTCTCCGGCATCGTCGTCCATAGCGTCGATGTCGTCGGAGTCATAGTCTAGCATGTCGGTTAGATCATCGACAGTGGCTACAAAGTGGGTGGTGGGTGGGATCTTAATTTCTCCGTCGTCCGTACCCCAACCATCCTGGCCATAGTCCGGCCAGGACTCTCCTGATAACGAGAGATGCTTTAATGAATTCAGGATATCACAAAAAGGAGAGTATTGAAAGATGTCCGCGGCGGTGAATTCCATAACCGGCGCCCAATCCGGATCGATTGGTAGGGGCGCGGGAGGTTCGGAGTCCGGCGAGGAGTCCGGCGCCTCGGAATCATGAGTTTCGCAGGGGACAATATCAGTGTTCGGCTCCATCGCCATGGATGTTGAAGCCCCGGTATGCGTCGCTATCCACCGCCCTCGATCCGACGATCGGCTCGGGCTAATGGCGAAGCGGATCCATGTGCGGCCACCAAGGCACTGTTCGGCGGCAGAGCTGGATCATGCCCATCATCACAGTGCGGCGCGCTTGGTTGTGGCTCGAGTTCGTCGAAGATCAAGTCTCCGCGGACATCGGCCGTGAAGTTCAAGCTTTCGAATTTGACCTGACGGCCAGGGGTGTAGCTTTCGATCTGCTCCAGATGGCCAATTGAATTGGCCCATGATCGGAAGCCGCCAACACGAAGATCTGTCCGGGAGAAAAGTCTCACCACAGTGGCGTTGTTGGTTGAAGATGCCATCAAGCCTATCGGTGACAACACGAGGAACTCTCAATGAAAGCACCAATGTCGGTGTCAAACCGGCGGATCTCGGTAGGGGGTCCCGAATCGTGCGTCTAGGCGGATGGTAACAGGAGACGAGGGACACGATGTTTTTACCCAGGTTCGGGCCCTCTTGATGGAGGTAAAACTCTACGTCCTGCTTGATTAATATTGATGATATGGGTAGTACAAGAGTGGATCCACCACGAGATCAAGGAGGCTAAACCCTAGAAGCTAGCCTATGGTATGATTGTTGTAATGTATGTTGTCCTACGGACTAAAGCCCTCCGGTTTATATAGACACCGGAGGAGGCTAGGGTTACACAGAGTCGGTTACAATGGTAGTAGATCTACATATCCGTATTGCCAAGCTTGCCTTCCACACCAAGGAAAGTCCCATCCGGACACGGGACGGAGTCTTCAATCATGTATCTTCATAGTCTTGGAGTCCGGCGGATAATGATAGTCCGGTTGTCCGGACACCCCCTAGTCCAGGACTCCCTCAGTCGGGGCGGCGCCGAAGAGAAGGCCCGAGGCGTCGTGGTGGCCTCAGTGATGCAGGCAAGCAGGGAGGTGCGCGGCGTCGTGGGCGCGCGTGCGCTGTCTCCCTCCTCTACCTACTAGCAAAGGTAGGTGATGACTGGCACGGGCCAGGTGGGCCGGCCCAGCCAGGTAAGTGGCATGTGGCCTTTCTCTCTCTCTCTTTTCCATTTAATTCTGTTTTTCTATATTTCTGTATCTGTTGGGCTTTATTAAAAAATAGCTAGGCACTTCCAAAAGTCATGACACTGCTCAATGTCACTGTTTGGAATATTTCCAACAGCTAACATTTCAGTTTGTGATTATTTGAGCATTTAAAATATTATTTAGCAATTAAATGACCAAATGCAAATACCATATGATTTAATTCAAAAATCCAGAATGGCCTAGAAAAATGTGCACCATTTTTGGGAGAGGGTTTAGCCAGGACCAAAGATGGTGAACATTTATGAAGGGCATTTTGGGTTCATTGAAATTCCAATTGTTGGAACCTAGTATTTCAAAGGCGGGGTGGTGGGGTTTGTTAGTTCCCATTTCAGGTTTAAATGAAATTTAGACATGATGCAGCAACCAAGCTAGTCCAAGTGCATAGCAAGGCTAGGGATGTGACAGCTCTTTAGAAAAGGGCGTTGCTGATATTATCTGCAGCGCTGTTTACAGGGAAGCGCTACTGGTAAGGCGGCGCTACTGCTAAATTTCCCCCCCTCGCTACTACTAGTTTTATTGGTTTTTTCCCTACATATTCGTTTTGTATTTGTTTTGTATTTGAATAGGCTTTATACAATAATCTTTAGTATATCATACACACACAAATGTAATCATAGCATATACATACAATTAGTCTCATCAAATCATGTCATCATCATAATCATCATCCAACACAAAGTGGTCTCTCGTCATCATCTCAAAAATAGCGATACAAGTCTCGCTTACTTGCAAATACATCGTCATCCATCTAAAAAATGATATAAGTGAGAAGAGCTATCACTTTGAGTACATGAGTTTGTATCCCTCTCTCGCATTAGCGTGAACCTAAACTAACTACTACCTGTCGCTCGGAAACCGGAAACCGGTACACCTGGGCTTGACACTCCGGCCACTTGTCGTATATATACTCCTCGCATAGCACTTCTTCGCCATCTATGATCTATGCACCTGCATCGTCACATGAGTCGATGATATACAACAAATATAGTTGAGCAACAGAAAGAGACAGACTTGGCAAAAATAGAAACAACATATCATAAGCATAAATAACAAAGTTCATCGTACCCAAAATGCCCTAACTAGAGTGATTTTCGCTAGTCGAGGAGGAGG
The DNA here is from genome assembly GCA_021437245.1 of Aegilops speltoides. NCBI lineage: Eukaryota > Viridiplantae > Streptophyta > Magnoliopsida > Poales > Poaceae > Aegilops > Aegilops speltoides. Next base: position 161,429,544 of record CM038147.1, read on the forward strand.
ACGGTTTAATTACATCACAAATAAAGTTTCACCGTGCATAACTCAAAGTTTTGTCATACAGAATGTATGGACTAAACGGACACATTGTCATATGTCGACAATCACTCCAGCATGTCGTGCAATCCATCCATGTCAGGGAGATAGTCCTCGAGCTTAGTGAAAGGCTTCATGTCGAGACGCTGAGAGGCTATCCATGTTCGGACGTCCTCCCGCGACATTTGTCCTCCGTAGAACATCCATGTTTTTCCGACGACCTCCTTCATGATGATTTGGGCAAGTTCGCGCTGGCTGTTATAGAACTCAGCTCGAAGTCGATGATCCTCGATATCTCCTTTGTCGTTTGCCCATTGCAGAATATGGGCACCGCCGGATCTAGGTGACATTCGAAGGTTCTGGTGATCCCGTCTATACTCCAGCATGTGGTGTAGGACATAGAATCCATCATTAAGAGAACCGTTCGGTTGCTGGATGCAGCAGAAGTCGGTCTTATGGCTGAAGGTGACCCTGCTGCCCCTTCTCTTCTTGTCCCTGACCTCTCCACCCCTTGCTTGGTAGTAAAACATAGCACTGTCGAGAACATCCTTGATGTGGGTGTAATCCTTTTTGTGAATATTCTTCGACGAGTCCAAGTAAAGAGCGTGGGAGAATCGGGGGTAGAGGATGACGAGGACGGCGCGCCCGCCGCTGCGCAAAATAAGTACACCTCAAATTAACTAACCTCCACCGTGCAAATGAATGATTGAAATCGAAGGAAGGATAGCAGCGCGGATGGCTTAAACGGGATGATAAGGCATGAGAATCGCCTCCTTGTCCTTATTGGCTAGCATGAAACTGACGATGTAATCCCTCGCGTATTCACCGTGCTTTACGCAGACTCCCAAGAAGCCCACATGCATGTAATACGGGTCAGCGACACAGATATGAGATATCTGCTCAACCGCGATGATGTAGTTCATGTGCAAGGCATAAAGGCGGACAAATGTAAACTCCAGCTTCTTCACGTGAAACATGTCGAATATGTAATCGAATCGGAGGAAGAACTTATCCGCAGGGAAGCTGTCGATGTACGACATTTGCCGCGGAACGTTGAAAGTGCAACTAATCCCCGGGTGGTTTTGGTAATTAATAACAACATATATATCATTGAACTAACCATTTCTTGAGAATATTTCAGAAAGTTCAAGGATATGGGTATGGCAATGACCGATGATGTGGACCCTCAAAATGCTAAGGAAAACATTGGCAAAAGCTCAAGACTCCATTTTTGTTTAGTGATCCAAGATCACATTGAGTCCATAGGAAAGCCAATACTATTAAAAGGGGATGAGGTTATGATGATGATCTGGTTGCTCAAGTGCTTAGTGATCTATCTCTCAAACTATCAGCAATCTTTCATTCCAACATAAACTCATAAGTAATCTCGGTCCCACCGATTCCAAACCCAGTCACCGAGATGAACCACCTCACCATATAGCCAAACCCTAAGAATTTCGGATTTTCCGATTCCAAACTCGGTCATACCGAAATTGGTGTTGCCAAGCTTCAGAACCTTCAGACTCAAATCGGTGTCACCGAGATGAGAAAGTCGGTCCCACCGAAATTGGCAAACCCTAGACTTTGGAAGAATCGGACAAACCGAGATTGTATTTTCGGTCCCACGAAAATCCCAACGCTCACAAGATTTGAACTTTCGGTCTCACCGAGTTGTCAACTTCGGTCCGACCGAGATTGGTCAAATGTGTGTAACGGTTGGATTTTGTGTGGAGGCTATAAATACCCTCCACCTCCTCTTCATTCGTGGAGAGAGCCATCGAAAGAACTACCACTCCTACCTTACATTTCGAGAAGAAAACTACCTACCCTTGTGTTGAGATCAAGTTGCTCCACTCCCACCATATGAAACTTGATTTCTAGCCTTCCCAAGTTGCTTTCCACTCAATCCTTCCTCCACCACAGCCAAATCAGTGAGGAGAGTTGAGTGTTGGGGAGATTATCATTTGAAGCACAAGAGCAAGGAGTTCATCATCACCAACCCCATCTATTACCTTTTGGAGGTGGTGCCTCCTAGATTGGTTAGGTGTCACTTGGGAGCCTCCGTCATGATGTGGAGTTGAACCAAGGAGTTTGTAAGGGCAAGGAGATCGCCTACTTCGTGAAGATCTACCCCGAGTAAGGCTAGTCCTCCGTGGGCGTAAGCCATGATGGCATAGACAAGGTTGCTTCTTCGTGGACCCTTCGTGGGTGGAGCCCTCCGTGGACTCACAGCAGCCGTTACCCTCCGTGGGTTGAAGTCTCCATCAACGTGGATTGACGATAGCACCACCTATCGGAACCACGAGAAAAATCTCCGTGTCTCCAACTTGCGCTTGCTCTTCTCCACCTCTCATTTACTATCGTGCAATTTACTTTCCGCTGCCACAACTCTAGAATTGCATGTGTAGGGTGATACTTGACTTGGTTATCATTGTGAACTTGCTAAGAATCTACTCCAATCAAAAGGCCAAGTTTTTAAGTTGTCAAGTAGTCTAATCACCCCCTCTAGACATACTTCCGATCCTACAAGTGGTATCGAGCTTTGGTCTCCATTGGATTGGTTTCCATTGCATTGGACTCCATAAGCTTGGTTTCACAACCTAGGAGAGTATGGCGTCTAGTGAGGGTAATTTCCGTGAGGTCCTTACTTTGATGGTTCAAACTTTGCTAGTTGGAAGCATAAAATGAAAATGCATATTCTTGGACATAACCCTGCCGCATGGGGCATTATTTGTGTTGGCTTGCAAGGTGAGTTCTTGAAGAAGGAAAAGTTCGGATCGCGAAGCTACTGCGGATGAGTTGCGGATGTTCTGAAACAATGCTCAAGCTTGTGACATTCTTTTCAATGCTTTGTGTCCCGAGGAGTTCAACAAGATCAGCCGTCTTGAGAATGCAAAAGAGATTTGGGATACTTTGGTCGAAATGCACGAAGGTACCGAGTCCGTGAAGGAATCAAAGCTAGATATTCTTCAAGGTCAGCTTGACAAGTTCAAGATGAAGGAAGGTGAAGGAGTCGCTGAAATGTACTCTAGGCTTGCTCTCATCACCAATGAGATGGCAGGCTTAGGAAGCGAAGAAATGACCGACCGATTCATCATCAAGAAGATTCTCAGAGCTTTGGATGGAAAGTATGACACCGTGTGCACTTTGATCCAAATGATGCCAAACTACAAAGATCTCAAGCCTACCAAGTCATTGGAAGAATTGTTGCTCATGAGATGACACTTAAAGATAAGGAAGAGCTTCACAACAAGTCAAGTGGTGCTTACAAAGCTGCAGTTGAAGCTCCCACATCCTCAAGTGACAAGCTAGTTTCCAATGAAGAGATAAGCCTAATGGTGAAGAACTTCAACAAATTCTACAAGAGTAGAAGCAAGGAAAGAAGCTCAAAGTCTAGATCATATGATGAAAAGAGATCTTCTAGTCGTGATCGAATCTGCTACAATTGTGGAAGACCCGACACTACTCAAATGAGTGTTCGACTCCCACAAGAGAAGAGAAGAATCTCCCAGAAGAAGAAGCTCAAGAGAAGAGTCACCTCGAAAAGAAAGAAGGAGTAGAGATGATCGTTATGAACGAAGATCCTCTCGGAGAAGCAAGGATTCGGAAAGGAAAGACAAGTCATCAAGGAGCTACACAAGAAGAAAACATCAAGCTCATGTTGGTGAATGGGTTTCCGGCTCCGACTCCGACAATCACTCCGAAAGAAGCTATCACTCCAACTCCGAATACAGTCAAGATGAAGGTGTTGCCGGTCTTGCTCTCGTGTCCTCCAACTCCAACTCCTATGACATATTTGATTCACCAAATGAGGGACTTGGAAGATGCTTCATGGCGATGCTTCATGGCAAAAGGCCCCAAGGTATCACATCCTGAGTTTATTGACTTTGATAGTGATGAGGATGACTTGCTTGGTGAAGATGAGCTTTTACATGATAAATCTAGTGAGCTTAGTAATGATGAACATGCTAGTAGTCTTTATAGTCGAGAAGAGTCGAATGACAATGCTATGAAGGAGATTGAGCGTCTAACTAAAGAACTAAACACTCTTAAGTTAGCTCATGAAACAACTCAAGAAGATCATAGAGAGCTCCTAAGATCTCATGAGAAGCTACGCTCGAGAAGCTCAATCTAGAGCAAGAACATGAGTTTCTAAAAGCTATCAATGACGATCTTGAAAGAAGAGTTCTTCATATCTTGCCAAACGACTTCTCTTGTCTAATTTCTTGCCACCTATCAAAACTAAGCATGACAAGCATAAGAAAATTCTTCTTCTAGTAGTAACAATAATCATGCTAAATCAAATGTTGTTACTTCTAGTAATTCTCTTGATTCCACTAACAATGTTTCAAGCCAAGTTTCACTTGAGCAAGAAAATAGTCTATTGAAAGGGATTATAGAGAAAGGTGTCTACAAGAGTCTTGCGGAAGCAAGAGCTTTGAGGAAATTGTTCGCAAACAAGGAAGACACCGAAGAATCAAGGAATTGGTTTTGAGCGAAAGTTCAACGCCGAGGGTGTTGAATGGGAAGAAGGTCAATATCCCACTCCAAAGTTCGTCTCTCAAGAGGAGAAGTATGATCCTACTTCTTCCAATGAGGAACAAGCTCAAGATGACCTTCCACCACAAGACCACAAGCTAAAAGGCAAGGACAAGCTTCAAGAGGAGATTGATGCATTCATTGAAGCACCCAAGGCCATGGTCAAGTGGGTTCCCAAGGCAACTTCAAGTTCTACTTGACAAGCTCAACAACTACCCCAAGGATTCCCATCAAGATGGTGTGGATCCCAAGAAGAAGAACTAGAGAGTTCTTGAGGGTGACTCCGCCAACATACTTCACTCACATTCATTTTGGCAAGGACTTGTGCAATCAACTTCCACATCTTGCACTAGTTCATGGAGTCACAAACCCTCATGTTGGTAAGTCAAGGGACAAGGTAATCATTGCTTTCATGGACATCATCTATTGTGTACTTCAATCTATGTCCATGGATATCCTTGTTTGTTCCTTGTGGGACTAACCCATGTAGGTATTGAAGGTGCCTGAATCCAAAGGATTGCTCCCAACTCTTGATGATCTTCATCAACATTGAGCATCCACATCTTCAACATCTACATGAAGTCTTCAACGACAACCCAAGGTTAGTTTGACCCTTTAAAAGGGGTTCTCACATCAAGGGGGAGCTGTGCTCTAAAGAAATGAGCCAAAGCATCTTCTAATGATGTGAACACATCAATGCTTTATGGAAAAGTGGTAACCCCACTTGTGCTTAAAAGATGAGTATGACCTATGATCAAATGTTCTCATTTGACTCCTAAGTCAATATACTCATATATAGATGACCTAGTCATCGCCAAATTGTGTGCTAGTTGCTAAGAGTGTTGTTTGTGCATGTTTGACACATACTTCATTTGCTATCTTATTGTGTGAGCATGTTGGATGCATGATTTTATCCATTCGAGGACATCCATTTGTTGTTTTGGTCTTTTGGATTTTTCTTTTTGACCAAATGGATGGACAAGAATGCCTAAGTTCCTCCCCTAGCTATCTATGCTTTCTTGTCTCAAACTCTATTCATGCTTATATCACAAACTTTGAACAAGACTTTTTCGGATAGACCGAGTGAGGAGCACTCGGAGCCACCGATCCGTCAAAAGCCTAAACTTCCAAAACCTTCTAAGTACTTTCGGTCAAACCGATATACTCAAATCGGACAGACCGAAATCACTTGGATTGATCTAGGTTTTCACCTCGGTGAAACCGAGTTTCAAATTTCGGCGTGACCGAAGTGTGTAACTGCACGCAGTTAACCATCTCGGTCCCACCGAGTTTTCAAACTCGGTCCCACCGACAGCCGAAGGGTATATATACCCGAGGACAGAGCGCGTTGATTACTTCTTCAAAACGCTCCGCCCTCAAACCCTTCGCTGCCGTCGCCTTGGTCTCCGGATCGTCTCCGCCATCGCCTGTGCGCCCTCGCCGCGGGTCTCCATCGCCGTCAACGGTCCTTCTCATCGCGCCGTTGCCGCCGTAGTGAAGCTCCACCGCATTGGGTGAGTTTCATCCCTCTCGTGCTCCAACCGCTGATTCAATGCACGTTAGGCGTTGTCAAGTTTCTTGCCAAGATTGAGATCTCCCTATCCAGCCGTTTAGGTCATAGAACAAAATTCGAGTGAAAATTTTAGGGTTAGGTTTCCGCCGAACACATCTCGGTGTGACCGATTCTGCATTTTCGGACTGACCGATTTGGCCTCTGGCCATTACCGCACTTTTCGTGAAACCGAAGTTGTGCAAATCGGTAAGACCGAAGTGAAGATTTAGTGAAACCCTAGCTGTCTCGGCTAGACCGAAACCTATTTCGGTCCAACCGAAAGTGGTGTATGTGGTCTGTTTAGACACTTCGGTTTCACCGAATTTATAGACTCGGTCAGACCGACATGTATTCTGTGAAAACCTAAAACTAAAGTTTGAGCTCATTCTTTTTGCAAAATCCTCTGCAGTTTGTGATAACTCTTCTATTCTGCCTATACCTATTCTATTCACAGGTTGTCAGTCATGTCTGATGGAAGTGACAGTCAGAACAGGTCTGAGATGCCAGTTGAGATTCCAGAGGCAGCTACAAGTCCGTAGCAAGCAGTTTTTGAGATGATGGAGAGAGAAGCACTCCAAGTGGACTGCCTGCACTGCTACTGTGGCCAGGAGGAAGAGGAATTCGATGAGGAGGATTCAGACTTTGTTGCGATGAGGAAATAACTTCTAAGCCAAAAGGCAAGTAGTTGCCAAGGGCTATCAAGGAAACAACAAAGAAAGGCACCAGCAAGGTGAAGAAATCCATGTTGCACGAAGCTCAAGATGGAAGAAACCTCCAGCAAGATCAAGAAAACTTCCAAGAGGAAGAGGCTTGTTCATGAAGAAGTCGATGATGATGATGATTCGATGAGGAAGCACCTCAGCCTCCTCGAAGCGAAGTTGATGGGAGATGCCATCGAGGTGAGCACCCACAAAAGCTAAGCCATCAGCTCCAGCAAAGGCAGCCCAAGCCAAACCAGCTGCCAAGCCAAAGAAGACTGTGAGGAACATACCGCTTGAGAGAAGAAGAAGGACAATGTGCCACCCGCAGAATCGATGATGAGGCTCATGTTTTGCTCAAGCTCGCATGTAAACTGCCAGTTCATAATGAAGCTCATCCTCGAGCTGAAAATATGAAGGAAAGGAAGGACAAAGGTCTCGAGCTATGGAGGCAAGCAGATCCATATGCCACCGGAGAGAAGAACAGCAATTGACCCAAGATTCCACACCGAGAGCAACAGACTTTTATGAGGCGGTGCTCATGGATAAGAAGCCAATTATTCTTGACACCAGATATGTAGACTGGGATTACATCGACAAAGGAAGAGCACAGAGACTACTTCCCACATGTGCATGAAAGCTTCACCGCTTGTGGGATTGCAGAGTTTGTTGGTCGGTCGATCGCTTGGAATGATGAGATGATCATGCGGTTCTATGCCACCGCACACTTCTATCCGGATGGCGAATTGTATGGATGATGTATAGGCGTAGATTCCATTCTACGCTTGAGGAATGGAGAGCATTGCTGAATGCACCAGTCTCAAGGGAAGATGACATTGATGTCTATGGCATTCCAAAGAAGAATCACGAGTCAATGAAGAACATGTACAATGAGGTAAATGAGAAGGATGTAGAGATATGGAAGCTTGGTTCATCTATTATCTTCGAGCAGGTCTCCCAACCACCAACACCATTCTCGAGGCATACTTTGATGCCCAAGTCGAGACCACCGCATGATAAGAGGGTATTCTATCAACATGTTGCACATTCTAGATCAGAAGACACCTTTTAAGGTGATGGACCTGATAGTTGAGACTATCAAGAGGACAGCAGCAGACTAGAAGAGGTCGTGTGGGTTTGCTCCGCATATTCAGATGCTCATCAATGCCAAGTTTGGCACGGACACCTACCGTTGGATAGACCCCACTTGCCACCGCAGCCCTGAACACGAGGATAACGGTTGTGATGACCGAGGATGCTCCCACATCTGTAGAAGGACATGCTAAGTCCGAAGCTGCCAAACAAGCTAAAGCTGAGAAGGAAGCAGCAAAAAGCCCAAGAGCGTTGCGAACAACTTCTTGAAGCCACTCGGAGAATTGAGCTACGCCTGCCAGATAGTGCGCCTCTCGGAGAGCCTTGAGAGGATCGTTGAGGATAAGTTCCATGCTCGACGCTGTGGATCAAGTGCAGTGTCACCGTCAACAAGCTTGAGGCGACATCGAGGAAGCTAAGAGGGAAAAGGCAGAGCTCATGAGAGAGATGGAAGGTGATATGGTCCAGATGACTATGAGCAGCCTGCTCCAAAGCCCACAAAGCCCAGATCACCGCTATTCCAAAGGTCGACCCTGGGCTACTACATCAAGACCTCCTACAGCTCCGTCGGTTCAAAGACCAGCTCCAAGATCCACTCCTCCAGCTCCACAGACTTCAGCAGAAGCTTTGCAGATGCAGCTATCTCCACTCCATCGACGCAGACAGAGCCGCCAGTGAGTCCCGAGTGACGATTAGCTCTATACCTTCGAACTTTTGGTAACTTGTTGCCAAAGGGGAGAAATTGTATAGATCATAGGGCTTCGAGAGAGAGTGCTCGTTTTTGCTTTGCTCTTTCGCTTATGGTTTTCCTTGAGATACTTTTGAGTTCTTTGAGACATTTCGTGTGTTTGATACTACGCTTGCTCTATCTTGATGAGTGCTTGATCATACTGTGCTTAATGTGTGCTTGATGCTTATCATATTCCATTCATATCTTGTATGATCATTTACTCATGTCTTGGTGATTGGGTGCATGCTATTCATTCTTATCATTTTGTGCGCTCCACCAAGATGTATGTGACATGGAAGAGTAACCCATGATCCTAATCGATTGTGCATTTGCATTCAAACGCAAATCTTAAATAATGCACAAATTTAGGGGAGCTCTTGCTTATCACATACTTCTCAAAGCGATTTATGTTATTCATTGATTATATCATTTGTCGAAGCTTTGATCTATATGTTGTCATCAATTACCAAAAGGGGAGATTGAAAGTGCAACTAATCCCGGGTGGTTTTGGTAATTAATAACAACATATATATCATTGAACTAACCATTTCTTGAGAATATTTCGAAAGTTCATGATATGGGTATGGCAATGACTGATGATGTGGACCCCTCAAAATGCTAAGGAAAACATTGGCAAAAAGCTCAAGACTCCATTTTTGTTTCAGTGATCCAAGATCACATTGAGTCCATAGGAAAGCCAATACTATTAAAAGGGGATGAGGTTATGATGATGATCTGGTTGCTCAAGTGCTTAGTGATCTATCTCTCAAACTATCAGCAATCTTTCATTCCAACATAAACTCATAAGTAATCTCGGTCCCACCGATTCCAAACCCAGTCACACCGAGATGAACCACCTCAGCCATATAGCCAAACCCTAAGAATTTCGGATTTTCCGATTCCAAACTCGGTCATACCGAAATTGGTGTTGCCAAGCTTCTGTAACCTTCTGTACTCAAATCGGTGTCACCGAGATGAGAAAGTCGGTCCCACCGAAATTGGCAAACCCTAGACTTTGGAAGAATCGGACAAACCGAGATTGTATTTTCGGTCCCACCGAAAATCCCAACGTTCACAAGATTTGAACTTTCGGTCTCACCGAGTTGTCAACTTCGCTCTGACCGAGATTGGTCAAATGTGTAACGGTTGGATTTTGTGTGGAGGCTATAAATACCCCTCCACCTCCTCTTCATTCGTGGAGAGAGCCATCAGAAAGAACTACCACTCCTACCTTACATTTCTGAGAAGAAAACTACCTACCCTTGTGTTGAGATCAAGTTGCTCCACTCCCACCATATGAAACTTGATTTCTAGCCTTCCCAAGTTGCTTTCCACTCAATCCCTTCCTCCACCACAGCCAAATCAGTGAGGAGAGTTGAGTGTTGGGGAGATTATCATTTGAAGCACAAGAGCAAGGAGTTCATCATCACCAACCCCATCTATTACCTTTTGGAGGGTGGTGCCTCCTAGATTGGTTAGGTGTCACTTGGGAGCCTCCGTCATGATGTGGAGTTGAACCAAGGAGTTTGTAAGGGCAAGGAGATCGCTTACTGTGAAGATCTACCCCAGTAAGGCTAGTCCTCCGTGGGCGTAAGCCATGATGGCATAGACAAGGTTGCTTCTTCGTGGACCCTTCGTGGGTGGAGCCCTCCGTGGACTCAAGGCAGCCGTTACCCTCCGTGGGTTGAAGTCTCCATCAACGTGGATTGACGATAGCACCACCTATCGGAACCACGAGAAAAAATCTCCGTGTCTCCAACTTATGTTTGCTCTTCTCCACCTCTCATTTACTATACGCAATTTACTTTCCGCTGCCACAACTCTAGAATTGCATGTGTAGGGTGATACTTGACTTGGTTATCATTGTGAACTTGCTAAGAATCTACTCCAATCAAAAGGCCAAGTTTTTAAGTTGTCAAGTAGTCTAATCACCCCCCCTCTAGACATACTTCCGATCCTACAAACGTTAACCACGTAGAGTGGGTATCCTGGATCTTTCGAGGCGATGAGGCCTTTCTCTACCCGTAGCACATCGTCATGAAGTCTCCTTAGATCGCCGAATCTAGCCCGTAGCGCTGTTGCAGGTAGGATTGGTTGACCGGGCATATGCCATTTATCCGCACCGAGGATATCTATATGGTCCTGAAGCGGAGGCGGCTGGATCAAAGAATCAGCTTATTTGCCTTTCCTCGCTCTCTTCTTAGACTTCTTTACTACCGGAAGGTCGTCCATAATACATTGAGACGGCAATTCAGGCACCGACTCATGACGCTCAAACCCGGAGGAGTCACCAGTATAGACATACTGTTCAGCGCCATCGTCATCCTCATCCTCATCCATGGCAACGTCATCAGCGACTAATGGAGCCTCCTCCTTACCCCGTCCACTATCACCCAACCCGACACCCAATGCTAATTGGGTAGGTGGGGTGTTGATGTTCATACCTTGCTGAGGCTGCGTGCTCGTGGGTGTGCTCCCGGCCGCCTCGCACGGCGCAGACACTCTTTGGCCACAACAGGACCCACCCATTGCAACAATCACCAAGCCACCGCGGGGCCTCGTCGTCATCCCCCACTAGTATTAGAGGAGGCAAATTCTCATGGCCCGGTTTGACACTGGCACGGAAACCTTGAATACGTTCGGGGGGATCGGTCGGCTGTGGAACAATGGTTCCTTCGGCACCATTATCGTCGCCTTCCCCACGTCCACCTTGTGGTCGCCGATGGTGTACAATATGGTGCACGGGGTTTTGTCGGACTGCAAAGAAAAGTCTGCGACGTGAGACATCCGAAAGGCAACGAAAACGGGAGATTATACATTTATATTGAAGGGGGTCGGTGTGACAGATACCATGAGGGTGTCGAGCTCAGCCAAAGACGAAGCACCACCGAGCATGTCCGTGCGGAGCCGTCTTGGGGAGCAGGGGAGCCGTGCGTAAGCGAGGTGTACGGAGCGGTGCGGGAGCAGGTGCTGGTGCAACGCTAGTCGAGCTGCTCCCCAAGAAGTCAGCAAGGGGAAAGTCCTCTGCATTTTTTTCTAGATTTTGCCTTGTCCAAGTGAAAACGCCCGTCACCAAGGAAGTAGACAAATCTGCAACCACCTGTTTTGCGGCAGCTACCGCTGTTGCGACTATCTGAGATGATTTCTACTCAACCGCAATCTCAACCTTCTTGTCGATGTTTTCTTTAGTTAACCTCCGTCTTTCCTTTCTCTCGTCCGTGGTCTCATGGTAGTACTTATTCCACGTGGCGCCGTCTCCGACACCGTGCACGCGTCCATACGACGGTTGAGTATTCACCGGTTGTCGTTTCAATATGTTCAATGCCCGATTGAATGGAGTGTCCCACTTGGGCCTCGCCAATGCCTCAGACGGCGAGTCGCTTTCGACCGGAATCCGGTGCTGCTCTCTCTGCAAAAGGCACAAGGATCGTTTACAAGTATGACTAATGTGTGCAGTCGAATTGATCAGAAACTAAAATTACCAGCAGTCTCATGAACTCCGTAATCACCGGTTTTGTCTCGTAAACCTTCTTCACTGGGTCCCAACAGTGCCGGGCCCTGAGGACATCATGCTCCTGCAGGACTGTGAACTCCGCCAAGGGGTCTGGGATGCCCAGACTCGCGGCTTCCACGTCCTCCTTGGCCCATTTGGACCTCTTTCCGCCGTAACCATGGCTTCCGAGGTGGTGGCTCCCAATGTTCCCCTCTTGAAGCCCCTTCATGTACTTAGACTTTTTTGGGAGCTTCGGCCTCACAAGCCTCCTTGAATATTTGAAACTGCTCTTCCGTGATTGTCGGATTCTCCTTTACAATCTCGGAGTAGGGTTCCTTGTCGATGATCTTTGCTTTCACTCGATTTTTCCAGGCAGCCAACGCGTTGCTAAACTTGGTCATGGCGTGTTTGTTTATCTTCCTCATTCCCGGGTCCTCATCTGGATCTTCATAATCCTTCTCATTCCGGCCCGGGAACAAGAATATCTGGTGAAACTTCTTTAGGAGGGAGCTCCTCATATTTTCTATCTTCTGTAGTTTCTCATCGTTGATGGTGGTGGTTGTCCGTACGATGCAGTCTATTTGATTGCCGTAGCACGCGCGCGCTTCCTCAGGCGCCTTTGGCTCAAAATTGCCGTGGTCCACCTCCGTGACCACCAGTCTAGTAGTCCTTAGTTTGTTAGGAAGCGTTGCCTCTTTGCTTTCGGTTCTACATCGTCTCCGCTCCCTGAGGCAGCGCCGGTCTCAGTCTCAGTGCTGGTCTCAATGCCGGTCTCAGTCTCAACGCCGGTCTCAGTCTCAACACCGGTCTGCGTGTCGGTCTCGGTCCCCGATGCCACCGGTGGGCCTAGCAACAACATTGGTTGATCGTCGGCAAGGCTAAAAAATTTGTCTGCCACCCGGTAGACGTCGTCGCAATCACCAGAACCATGTCCTTCATCGTTGCTAGCCACGTTTCCTATGATTAAATCTAGTCAATTAATTCCAGACCTAATAAAATGAATAGTGACATAAAAAAGGCCTATTGTTTTGCAGGAACGTTGACTCCTTCCTGGTGCGGCAAATCCCGGGCACTCGATATGTCCTAGTTTGTAGCACAAGCCATGCCGAAATTCACGGAAAATTTCGGCATGACCTTTGCTAAAAAGTGGACAAATCGAGAACCTGAAATTTGCCGGAACAGAAATGAATCAACATTCTAGCAAAACATAGGCCACTCAGCATCATTCCCTGGAAACAACAAAGCCACTTGGGCACAATCGAACAACTTCAATGAAAAGATATAACATGACCACTTCAATGAAAAGATATAATCAACAATAAAAGTCTAGGAAGGGATCATCTTTAAAATAAAATTTGCCTAAATTCTTTTCCTTGAAAAATGGTGGTCTTTTCAAAAATCAAAATCCTTTGCAAAATGACCTCACTAAACACTTCTCTGCCTAGCTAGGACAGAACCCAAATTATGTTGATCTAGCTATTCCTCTCTCTCACACAAACACACATTATTATCTCTAACCCTTCTCTGCCTAGGACAGAACCCAATTAAATTGCAAAGGAACTCCATTTCTCTAACCCTTCTGACCTAATGCTCTAAAATAAAATTTTCCTCGAACCTAGCCAACATACTTGACCTAGCTTGTTAATCCAACGAACCCAATTAACCTACCTATTTAACCTAGTTAGTTAATCTAGTTTACCTAGATAATTAACCTAATTAAACTAGTTAATGCAGCTAGTTCTCTGTCAAAGCCCTAAATAAATTTTTGCACTAATTAACCTAGATAATTAACCTAATTAAACTAGTTAACATGACTAGTTCTCTGTCAAAGCCCTAAATAAAATTTTCCACTAACCTAGATAATTAGCCTAATTAAACTAGTTAACCGAACTACTTCTCTATCAAAGCCCTAACTAATTTTTTGCCCTAACCTAGATAATTAACCTAATTAAACTAGCTAACCTATGCATGAGAGAGAGAGGAGGGGCGGGGGCTTACAGAGGATGGCTCTGGTGTTGGCGAGGGAGGCACGGGCGTCTCCGGTGACGGCGAGGGAGGCAGTTATGGCGAGGGAGGATCCGGTGGAGTCGACGGCGGCTCCGGTGGTGTTGATAAGGCCGCGCGGCTCCGTGGCATTGGGGGCGGCTCCGGTGGCGTTGACGGCGCGCGGCTCTGGTGGCTCCGGGGGTGGCGACGTCGACAGGAGACGACGACGAAGTGGGGCGATAGAGAATCGGGAGACGGCGGCGGGGTGGGTCGAGGGATTTGGGGGAGAAGTGGTGGCCGGGGGAAAACGATTTTTTGGTTAAGTCAAACTTAGCGGTAGCGCGTTTCACACAAAGCGCTATAGCTATGTAACTTTTTTCCATTTTTTTCTCTTTTCTGTTTCTATAGCGGGGGTCTAGGAAACGCGCTACAGCTACATTAGCTATAGCGTCTCTTATGAACACACGCTACTGCTATGCCTTTCTCCCTTTTTTTGTTTTTTCATCTATTTTGCATTACATTTTATTTTTTCCTTTCTCCTTTTTCTATTTCTTTCATTTTCATTTACTTTTCTATTTGTTTTTAATTTTATTTTATTTCCATTAGTAGTAGCGCTCTTTGTAGGAAACACGCTACTACTTATGTCCTAGCGGTAGCGCGCTTCTTCCAAGCCCGCTACTGCTATGCGTAGCCTATCGTTCTAGCAATGGGAATATTAGTAGTAGCGCTTTTACGACCACACGCGCTACTGCTACGATTGTATCTCTAGCGCGGTTTTTTCTCACCCGCTACTGCTATATAGCACTAGCGTCCTTTTTTGATCCGTGCTGGTGCTAAATTTCTGTGTATAAGGTTTTCCCTAGTAGTGTTAGTTAGATTTAAAACTTGTAACCTCTCTATTCATGTTTACATTCCGTATGAACTGTACCTGCATGGAACGTATTAATGAAAAAGGGTGCCTGCTGGGTCTTGTGTGAGTGAGCAAAGCCCATACCAAGGGACAAACCCTTGTTATTTTCAATATAAACACTGTTATCCGGCAGTAGACCTTGCCACTCCCCTACTCTATTCGAACGTACTCACGCCTTTGGCGAAGGCAGGGGCAAAGTAGGGGTGGGCCCTACGCTTGCTTCCTTGCCTCCGGGCTACAACCAGATTCCTAAGCAAGAAGAAGTTCTCGGGCTGTAGGAATGAATGGAGCACAACAGTCTTGGAATAAAACGAGGTTTCATACGTCCCAATCTTATACGGAAACGCATAACAGGGGATAGTAAAACTTATCTGAACCTGCAGCCCCCGACAACCCTAGCTTGCCGTGGGTGGACCTTTGTGTCTTCAGCCCCCGGCAAGCTTGGCTTGACGGGGTTGGAGCGTCGGCTTGTTCTCTTCCTTCCACTTAGCTTGGCGGAAACATTCATGTACCCTATGAACCAAAGAGGATGGACAGGAACAAAGAGACGCAAACTCGACCTCTATGCTAGGGGTTAGTCGCCGCTAAGCACTATCAAGCCTAACCGAGGGAGAGACTCAATCTAGCATGCATGCTATAACTTAGGTGTCAGCGCTTCGTTTATTTATGCCCAGGGTCTGCGCCTGGCTTTGTACAGAGGGTTACATGCCTTGCCGGCAAGGCTTGTACAAAAGGTGGCTTGCTGGGGGGCCCGGCAGCCGCGCCTTATGGGTAAAACTTGCGAAGATGCTCGACGTTCCAGGAGTTGCTCAATGGAATGGCATCTTCGGTCTCCAGGTGAACTGCGCCAGGCCTGGTGACTCGTGTTACCCGATAAGGGCCTTCCCACTTCGGCGTCAACTTGCTTGAATTCTTGTCCGACTGAACGTGCAGAAGAACAAGGTCGCCTTCCTCAAACCTTTGGGCATGAACCTTGCGACTATGGTAGCGGTGCAAGGCTTGCTGGTAGCGTGCTACTCTCACAGCCGCCCGAAGATGATCTTCCTTGAGGAGCATCGCGTCATATTGCCGCAATCGCTCTTGCTCAAGCTCATCATAAGCAAGCACCCGAGGTGACTCGTATATGAGTTCCGTGGGAAGAACTGCTTCTGCCCCGTATCCCAGGGCAAAGGGTGTCTGGCCAGTGGCTCGATTTGGCGTCGTTCCGATCGACCGAAGAACCGCCGGCAGCTCATCAATCCATCGCCTTCTGCTTTTGTGCAGCCTGTCAAAAGTCTTCGTCCTTAGGCCATGCAGCACTTCAGCATTCGCCCTCTCCGCTTGGTCGTTGCTCCGTGGGTGGGCCACGGAAGCAAAACAGACCTCGCATCTGAGGTCTTCAATATACTGCATGAAGATGTGGCTTGTGAACTACGTGCCATTGTTGGTGATGACTCTGTTCGGCACACCAAAGCGGTAAACTAGCCCCATAAAGAATTTAATGGCTGACTGTTCGGTCACCTTCCTCACGGCTTCCACCTCTTGCCACTTTGTGAACTTGTCGATTGCAACGTACAAGTACTCAAAGCCCTCGACTACGCGGGGAAAAGGGCCCAGTATGTCAAGCCCCCAGACCGAGAATGGCCAGGAGAGAGGGATCGCCTGCAAGGCTTGAGCAGGCCGATGAAGCTTCTTCGAATGGAACTGGCACACTTCACACTTGGTTACTAGTGCCGTCGCATCCTGGAGGGCAATGGACCAGAAGAAACCTTGCCGGAAAGCCTTGCCGGCAAGGGCCCTCGACCCTATGTGGGAGCCACATATGCCCCCCGTGTATCTCCGCCAACAGCTCTAGTCCTTCCTCTTGGGAGATGCACTTCAATTTCACTCCATTCGGTCTTTTTCTGTAAAGAACGTTGTCAACGAACTGGTTCAAAGCAGATCGGCGGGCTACTTTCTCTGCTTCTTCCTGCTCCTCAGGAAGCTCCCCTATTTGAAGGAATCGGACGGTATGTTGTGCCCATGCTGGAGCCTTTGGCTCATCGGCAAGGGCCAAATGCATTTCCTCCGCCGTGAGGACAGTTGTCTCCACAGCAAGGCTTGGCGCCCCGCCGTAGCCGGTTGTCCCACGGCAGGCTCGGCGTCCATGGCAACATCTTTGCCGGTGGCTCCAGGGAGCTCGGTGGGGAAGTACTTGCCGGGGCCGGACTTCCTTCGCTTGTTCTGCTCTATTGATGGTGCAACGGATGGTTGGGTTAACCGAAGCACAAAAGTACTTGGTTCCATAGGTAGCTTGAGGGCAGCGCGCTTCGACAGGTAGTCTGCGATGTCATTCTCCACTCGGG
Organism: Aegilops speltoides; assembly: GCA_021437245.1. Classification (NCBI taxonomy): domain Eukaryota; kingdom Viridiplantae; phylum Streptophyta; class Magnoliopsida; order Poales; family Poaceae; genus Aegilops; species Aegilops speltoides. Next base: position 161,446,901 of record CM038147.1, read on the forward strand.
GACATGCTCTGCCTATATACCATAAAAGCGCTCCTCCAGTTTCCTCACTTCATCCACGTAAGCCTCCATCAATGGGCTTTGGTAATCCTTGTTGACATACCTGACGACAAGCTGTGAATCACCCCTGACGATGAGCTTCTTGACCCCGAGGTCTGCCGCGATCCTGAGATCGTACTCGGCAGTGTTGTTCGTCGACATTTCCCTGGGAAAGTGCATCTGGATCACGTACATGAGGTGCTCTCCGGAGGGTGCGACGAGCAGCACACCAGCACCGGCGCCTTGTAGCAAAAAAGCCCCATCAAAGTCCATAATCCAGTTGCGACTCGTTTCCTTGCCGTGGAGAGTGGTCTCCTGGATCTCCTCGTCGGGCGTCGAGGTCCATTCAGCAATGAACTTCGCCAGGACTCTGCTCTGAATCGTTGAGGTGCTTTCGAACTTCAAACCAAAACTTGACAGCTCCAAGGCCCATTCCACAATCCTCCCTACATCCGTTGCATCTGGGTTATGCAGCATCCGTTGCAACGGGAGGCGGGTGACAACAGTGATCTCGTGCGCTTGGAAGTAATGACGCAACTTCCTCGAGGCCATAAGGAGGCCGAAGAGCAATTTCTGCACACCGGAGTACCTCGATCTAGCCCCGTACAGGAGGGAGCTGGCGAAGTAAACGGGGTGCTGCAACATCTTCTTCTTCTGCACCACTTCACTTTGTTGCGTGGGCCCTGTCACACTGGCATCAAACCTTGCCGGGGGCCCAGCCTCGCCGGGACCAGGCCCTGCCGAGGAGGGTTCTGGTTCACCATCCATCAACTCTACCGCTGTTGCTACCTCTTCGTCGACCTCCCTTTGTGCCATCAGTGCAGCGCTAACCACTTGATTCATTGCTGCTAGATACAGAAGCAACGGTTCTTGTGGTTTGGGCGCAACCAACACTGGGGTGGATGAGTGGTATTTCTTCAAATCTTGTAGCGCCTCCTCGGCCTCGGGGGTCCACTCCATTGGGCCCGCCTTCTTCAAGATTTTGAAAAAGGGAAGGGCACGCTCAGCGGACTTGAAGATGAATCTGCTCATGGTGGTGACGAATCTAGTGAGCCGACGCACATCCTTGATCTGCTTAGGTGCCTCAATCTGCTCAATGACCTTGATCTTGTCTAGGTTTGCCTCAATCTCAGCTGCGACACAAAGAACCCGAGAAGCTTGCCGGACAGAATGCCGAAGACACACTTCTTAGGGTTCAACTTGAGGTTGATCTTGCGCAAATTTGCAAACGCCTCTTCCAAATCTTGCACAAGTGTTGCCTTGTCCTTGGTTTTGACCACTATGTCATCCATGTAAGCTTCCATATTTCTATGTAGGTGGGGCTCAAAACCAATTTGGACTGCTCTTGCAAAGGTGGAGCCAGCACCCTTCAACCCGAAAGGCATCCGTAAAAAGCAATACATACCACATGGGGTGATGAATGTTGTCTTCTCCTCATCTTCTCTTGTCATGAAGATCTTGTGGTAGCCTGAGTAGGCGTCGAGGAATGATAGCAGGTCGCACCCGGCCGTGGAGTCAACAATCTGGTCGATGCGCAGTAACGGGAAAGGATCTTTTGGACAAGCTTTATTGATATCTGTGTAATCAATAGACAGCCTCCACTTCCCGTTTGCCTTGCGCACCACTACCGGATTGGCCAGCCACGTCGGATGGAGCACCCCCCTTACCGAACCTGCCGCCTCTAGCTTCCTGATCTCTTCCGTGATGAACTCCTGCCTCTCCAGAGCTTGCTTCCTGACCTTCCGCTTGACGAGCCGCACATAAGGACAGACAGCAAGATGGTGCTCAATCACTTCCCTGGGAACGCCGGGGATGTCGGATGCTTGCCATGCAAACACATCCACATTCGCCCGCAGGAAAGTGACGAGCTCGCTTTCCTATTTTCCATCGAGGGTGGAGCTTATGGTGAAAACTCCTCCCGTGTCGTCCTCCTTGACGGACACCTTCTTGGTCTCTGGTGGTGCAGCTCTGGACTTCTTGCTCTTGCTGGTGGAGCTCTCTGGCATGTCCTCAGCGGGAGCGCAACACCCCGGAGAGGTGCGCTTGCCGGAGTGGGTGCGAGATGTCTCGCCGGTCTTCTTCCCTCCCGGGGCTTCATCGGCAGGAGCAAGTGCCTTGGCCAATTGCTGAACTGCTTCCCGGTAGAGTTGGTCAGCGCAAATCAGCTTATCTTTCTTGTCAGAGGGGACGGTGATGACGTTCATCGTCCCGCGCATCTTCAACATGTTGTAGGCGTAATGGGAAGCCGCCATGAACTTGGCCAGTGCCGGGCGGCCGAGGATCCCGTTGTAGGGCAAGGGGATCTTGTCCACGTCGAAGAGAGTCCTCTCCGTCCTATAGTTCAACTCGCCTCCAAATGTCATGGGCAGCGTGACCTTTCCCTTCGGTTGGCTTCTCCCAGGGTTGACCCCTTGAAACGTGCCCGTCTCCTCGAGGTCTCCATCTGGGATCTGCAGCCTCTTGATCACAACAGGCGAGATCAAGTTCAGACCAGCCCCACTGTCAACTAGAATCTTTGTCACCTTGAGGTTGAGGATCGTTGGAGAAACCAATAACGGTGAAAGTGAAACTATCCCTGGGTGGTTTTGGTAATTCCTAACAACATATAGCTAATTTAGCTAATGCCATTTCAAGATAAATATTTCAGGAAAGCTCAATGATTGGCATTGCATGGATGAGAAAAGTGGATCCCTCAAAATGCTACGGACAAAAGGATTGGCTCAAGCTCAAAGCACAAGACTCTACATTTTCTATTTTAGTGATCAAAGACCACATTGAGTCTATAGGAAAAGCCAATACTATCAAGAGGGGATGAGGTGTTGCTTAATGAGGCTCTTGCTCAAAATGCTTAGTGATATGCTCCAAAGCCCTCAACTACTTTCTCATATCCACATATGACCCAAACCAAAAGTCTAACTTGGCCCCATTGATTCTTTCTATCCGGCGCCACCGAGTTTAGATGGCTTAGCCACTGCCACAAACCCTGGTCAAATCGGTCTAACCGATAGGGATCTCGGTCTCACCGAGATGGGATTGTAATCTCTCTGTTTCCCTTCATAACGTTTTGGTCCAACCAAGATGAGCAATTGGTCCCACCGAGATTGCAATGCAAACTCTCTCTTTCCCTTTCATAAAGTTTCGGTCCAATCGAGATGAGCGAATCGGTCCCACTGAGTTTGCCTGACCAACTCTCTGGTTCTTATTACCAAAATCGGTCTCACCGAGTTTGTGTAATCGGTCTCACCGAGATTACGTTATGCTCTAAGCCTAACCATATCGGTCCAACCAAGTTGCAAGTCGGTCCCACCGAAAATCCTAACGATCACATTATTTGCTAAATCGGTCTGACCGAGTTTAACAATTCGGTCCCACCGAGATTGGTAAGTTGTGTGTAACAGTTAGATTTTGTGTGGAGGCTATATATACCCCTCCACCCACTCTTCACTCGTGGAGAGAGCCATCAGAACATGCCTACACTTCCAACATACATTTTCTGAGAGAGAACCACCTACACTTGTGTTGAGACCAAGGTATTCCATTCCTACCATATGAATCTTGATCTCTAGCCTTCCCCAAGTTGCTTTCCACTCAAATCTTCTTTCCACCAAATCCAAATCTTGTGAGAGAGAGAGTTGAGTGTTGGGGAGACTATCATTTGAAGCACAAGAGCAAGGAGTTCATCATCAACACACCATTTGTTACTTCTTGGAGATTGGTGTTTCCTAGATTGGCTAGGTGTCACTTGGGAGCCTCCGACAAGATTGTGGAGTTGAACCAAGGAGTTTGTAAGGGCAAGGAGATCGCCTACTTCATGAAGATCTACCCTAGTGAGGCAAGTCCTTCGTGGGCGACGACCATGGTGGGATAGACAAGGTTGTTTCTTCGTGGACCCTTCGTGGGTGGAGCCCTCCGTCGACTCGCGCAGCCGTTACCCTTCGTGGGTTGAAGTCTCCATCAACGTGGATGTACGATAGCACCACCTATCGGAACCACGACAAAAACATCTGTGTCTCCTATTGCGTTTGAACTCTCCAAACCCTTCCCTTTACATTCTTGCAAGTTGAATGCTTTACTTTCCGTTGCTCATATACTCTTTGCATGCTTGCTTGAATTGTGTTAAGATTACTTGAATTGTGCTAAGTTGCAAAAATCTGCCAAGAACTAAAATTGGGAAAAGCCTAGATTTTATTTGGTACAGTAGTCTAATCAACCCCCTCTAGACATACTTTCGATCCTACAAGTGGTATCAGAGCTTTGGTCTCCATTTGCTTTGATTTCCATAGCTTTTGGTAGTCATAGCCTTGGTTTCACCACCTAGGAGAGTATGGCATCTAGCGTGGGAAATTACCACCGTAGAGGTCCTTACTTTGATGGTACAAATTTTGCTAGTTGGAAGCATAAGATGAAAGTGCATATTCTTGGACATAACCCCGCAGTTTGGGCTATTGTGTGTATTGGCTTGCAAGGTGAATTCTTTGATGGAAGGGAACCAAACTATGAAGCTACCGCTGAAGAGTTGAAGATGCTGCAATACAATGCTCAAGCTTGTGATATCCTCTTCAACGGATTGTGCCCCGAAGAATTCAACAAAATCAGCCGTCGTGAGAATGCAAAGGAAATTTGGCTTACTTTGATTGACATGCACGAAGGTACCGACTCCGTCAAGGAATCCAAATTGGATGTGCTTCAAAGTCAACTTTACAAGTTCAAAATGAAGGATGGTGAAGGCGTCCCTGAAATGTACTCTAGGCTTGCTCTTATCACAAATGAGATTGCCGGCTTAGGAAGTGAAGAGATGACCGACAAATTCATCATCAAGAAGATCCTAAGAGCTTTGGATGGAAAATATGATAACATTGATTCAAATGATGCCCAATTACAAATATCTCAAGCCAATGGAAGTCATTGGAAGAATTGTTACTCATGAGATGTCACTCAAGGATAAGGAGGAGCTCCACAACAACTCAAGTGCTGCTTACAAAGCCTCATGTGAAGCTCCCACATCATCAAGTGAGAAACAAACCTTCAATGAAGAATTGTGCCTAATGGTGAAGAACTTCAACAAGTTCTACAAGAGTAGAAGCAAGGAAAGAAGCTCCAAGTCAAGGTCCTACAATGAGAAAAGATCTTCTAGTCGTGAGCGCAATTGCTACAATTGTGGAAGACCCGGACACTATTCCAATGAGTGTATGGCACCCTACAAAACAAGAGAAGATTCTCCAAAAAGAAGAAGTAAAAGAGAAGAATGACCATCAAGAGAGAGAAGGAGTAGAGATGATCGTTATGAACGAAGAACATCCCGGAGAAGCAAGGATTTGGAAAGGAATGACAAGTCGTCAAGGAGCTACACAAAACGAGGACATCAAGCTCATGTTGGTGAATGGGTATCCGGCTCTGACTCCGACAATCACTCCGAGTGAAGCTATCACCCCGACTCCGAATATACTCAAGATGAAGGTGTTGCCGGTCTAGCACTTGTGTCAACTAACTCCTATGACATATTTGATTCACCAAATGAAGGACTTGGAAGATGCTTCACGGATAAAGGCCCAAAGGTATCACACCCAGAGTATGTTGATTTCAATAGTGATGAAGATGACTTGTTAGGTGATGATGATTTACTTGTTGACAACTCTAGTGATGAATACTATGATGAAGCGTCAATTAATCATGCTAATCAAGATAAAATGATTGACAATGATAAGGAGAAGATTGAGCTCCTAAATAAAGAACTAAACACTCTTAAGTTAGCTCATGAAACTATCTTAGGAGATCATCGAGAACTTTTAAGGACTCATGAGAAGTTTTGCTTTGAAAAGCTCAACCTTGAGCAAGAACATGAGTTTTTAAAAGCAGTCAATGATGATCTTCGCAAGAAAAGTTCTTCTGACATTGCCAAGCATTTACTCTTATCTAATTACATGCCTCAACTCAAGTCTAGTAACAAGAACAAGAAAGACTCTTCCTCTAGTAGCAACAATAATCATGCTAAATCCAATGTTGTTGCTTCTAGTAGTTCTCTTGATTCCACTAATGATTCTCTTAGCCAAGTTACACTTGAGAAAGAAAATAGCTTATTGAAGGGACTTATAGAGAAAGGTCTTTACAAGAGCCTTGCTGGGAGTAAGCATCGAGGAAATTGTACGCAAGCAAGGAAGGCACCGGAAGAACCAAGGTGTTGGTTTTGAACGAAAGTTCAATGCCAATGGAGTTGAGTGGGAAGAAGATCAATACCCCAAGATGAAGTTTGTTCCTCAACAAGAGAAGTATGATCCTACTTATTTCAAAGGGACACAAGCTCAAGATGATCTTCCACCACAAGACCACAAGCAAAAAGGCAAGGATAAGCATCAAGAGGAGATTGATGCATTTGAAGAAGCTCCTAAGGCCTTGGTCAAGTGGGTTCCCAAGACTAAATCAAGTTCTACTTCATCAAGTACGACTACAACTCCAAGGATTTCCATCAAGATGATGTGGATCCCTAAGAAGAAGAACTAGAGAGTTCTTGAGGGTGACTCCGCCAACATATTTCATTCTTATCATTTTGGCAAAGACAAGTGCAATCAACTTCCACATCTTGCACTAGTTCAAGGAGTCACAAACCCTCTTGTTGGTAAGACAAGGGACAAGATAACCTAATGCTCTCATAGACATCATCTTGTGTGTGTGCATCACTCTATGTCTATGGATATCCTTGTTTGTTCCTTGTGGGACTAACCCGTGTAGGTATTGGAAGTGCAACTCACTCCAAAGGATTGCTCCAAATGACCTACATCAACATTGTGCATCCACATCTTCAATACCTACATGAAGTCATCATCGACAAAACCCAAGGTTAGTTCATCCCTCTTAGGGGGGATCTCACATCTAGGGGGAGCTTTACTCAAAGAATTGAGCCAACGCAACTCTAATGGTGTGAACACAACAATGCTTTATGTAAAAGTGTTAACCCCACTTCTGCTTAAACGATGAGTATGACCTATGATCAAATGTTCTCATTGACTCCTATGTCAATATACTCATATAAAGATGACCTATTCATCGCCAATTGCTTGATAGATGCTAGATATGTTTGCGCATGCTTTGTCACATATTTCATTTGCCATTTTATTGTGTGATCATGTTGGTTGCATAATTTACTCATTCGAGGACATCCACTTGTTGCTTTGATTGTTTGGTTTCTTTTCTTTTGCCAAGTGGATGGACAAGAATGCCTATGAACCTTCTCTAGCTATCTATCCTTTTCTTGTCTCAAACTCTATTCATGCTATATCACAAAGTTTGATCAAGTCAGATTCGAACCACCTTGTGTGAGGAGCACTCGGAGTCCTCGATTCGCCATACACTTAAACTTCCAAAACCTCTTTGTACGTTTTGGTCTGACCGATTCATCCATTTCGGTCATACCGAGATCACTAAGGTGATCTAGGTTTTCAATCTTGGTGCAACCGATTTGAACTTTTCGGTCACACCGAGCTGCAGTAACTGCTTGCAGTTATGCATCTCGGTGCCACTGAGTTGTTCCACTCGGTCGCACCGACATGGTCAGGCTATATATACCCCTGGGCAAAAATTTGGAAATTTTTCCGAAACCCTTCGCCCGCGCACAGCCTGCTCTGCCTTCTCGGGTCTCCGGATCGTCCCCCTCGTTGCCAGCAACCTCCTGCTGCTGGTTTCCACCGCCGTCAACGGTATTCTGCCCTGCCATTGCCGCCATAGAGAGTTCATCGCCGAACTAGGGTATGGACTCGAAACTTTGTGCTATCCTCACTCCAATTCCTAGCACATTGCATTGCCATGAATCTTGCCACGTTTGAAATCATCCTATCCAGCGAAACTACTCCATAGATTAGATTTGGATTGAAAATTTAGGGTTAGATTTCCGCCGAATTCATCTCAGACCGGCCGAGTTGTAGAAATCGGTCTCACCGATTTCGCTCACGCCATTGCACATGTGATTCTCGGTTTGACCGAGAATTGCAAATCAGTGTGACCGAGTTCGATTCTTTGTAAAACTCTAGTATCGGTGCCACCGAACTGTGATTCGGTCTGACCGAGTTCACTAGTTTAGGTTCCAAAAGATGCTTCGGTATCACCGAGTTTACAAATTGGTAGCTCCGAAATGCTTTCTATGGAAAACTAAAACTAAGTTTTTGACTCAATTTTTTTCTTCAAAAACCTCTGTGCTTTGTGATGCACATCCAGTCTACCTCATCTACATCTATTCACAGGGTCTGCTATCAAAGTTTGCATCATGTCAGATCAGAGTGATAGTTAGAACAAGTCTGAGGAGCAAGTCCATATGAGTGCGGGCACTAGTCCCTCTAGCAGTTATGATGATGGTAGCAGGAGCACACCCAACAACTTGCCCAAGGAAGCAATCAGGGCCATGAAGAAGAAAACCTCAGATTTTGAAGATGAGGACTATGTGGCTGTTGAGGATGAGGCCACTTCTAAGAAGAAGGTGCTGAAGAAGGAATATGGCACAGCTGCATCCACAAAGCCAGGAATGCAGAAGATGGCACCTGCCAGGAGAATTCCCACTTCCAAACCTAGGAAGGTTGCCACTGGTGAAACCATGGAGTTCACCATTGAGTCTGATGATGAAGCTGCTGGCCAAGATAAGAAGAAGAAGAAGAGAGTCAGAACTACTACTGCCAAAGTACTTGGCAAGCCCTCTATGAGGATAGACTCTGAAGAAGAAGAGGAAGAGGTTGCTGCACCAGCACCTAAAGCTCAGAAGCTGGTGGGAGATGCTATAAGATCAGGGGCTGCTCCATCTAAGCCCAAAGATGCTCCCAAGGCTATTGCTCCTACACCCAAGTCTGCACCTAAGAGAAACACCAGGAGTATTCCACCTGAAGAGAAAAACAAGGCCCCAGTGCCTGAAGCTGCCGAAGAAGATGAAGTGTCTTGAGAAAGCTGAAGCCCAAGATTCCTGATCATAATGATGCTCATCTAGTTGCAGAAGATATGAAGCTCAGGAAGGATGCAGGTCTGAGACTGTGAAGAAAAAGAACTGCAGTGTACTACAGGTTCCACACTAAGGAACATCAAGATTTCTATGAGACAGTGTTGCTTGACAAGAAGCCCAAAGTATGTGACATGAGATAGGTTGACTGGGAGTAAATCAGGAAGAATGAAGAACACTATCCAAGAGTGTATGACAGTTTCAAGTCTTGTGGAGTAGATGACTTTGTTGTCCAGAAGCTCACAGAGTGGAATGATGAGCTTATTATGAAGTTTTACTCCACAACTTATTTCTACCCAGATGGGAAGATAGTCTTGATGTCTGAGGGTACTAGGTACCAATCAACAATTGAAGACTGGTCTGAATTGATAAATGCTCCAAAAGAGAACGAGGATGACTTGGATGTCAATGCCAGGAAGAAGAAAGACCACAACTCTATGGCTCACATGTACAGAGAGATCCCAGATGCTGCACTAGAGACACATAAGTTTGGGTCTATACATTATCTGTTGTCAGGATTGCCTACTATCAACAGGATCTTAAGGCACACTTTGCTTCCCAAGACAGGTGATCACAAGATGATCAGAGGCCATGCAATCAACTTGCTTCATATATTTGATGTTCCTCAGAAATTCAAAGTCATGAGCCTGATTGTGGAAACAATCAAAAGGACTGCTGCTGATCAGAAGAGGAGTTGTGGGTATGCCCCACACATTCAGGAGCTTATAAACTCCAGTATGGGCACTGGCACATATCTTTTGGACAAGGACCACCTACCCAGCTACCTTGATTTTGAGGACAACACCATTGTGATGGATGAAAATGAACCATCATCTATGCAAGCACAAGAGAAGAAGGAGAAAGTAAGGGCCGAGAAAGCTGCCAAGATGCCAACTGCTGAAGAGGCATCTCAGATTTTCCTGAATAGCAAGCAAGATCAGCTTGGCTACTTGATTGCCTCCACCTTGAGGATTGAGAAGGGCTTGGCCACCCTGACTCAAAACCAGGAGAACTTGGAGAGAATCATAGAGCAAAAGTTTTATGCTCTTGATGTCAAATTTACTGAGATCCAAACTGCAGTTGAGCAACTTCAGGAGGATGTGGAGGAGAAGAAGGGCAAGTCTACTACTGATGCTTTTGCTAGAGTGCCCAGAGGACAGAGATCTGCTGCATTGCCTACTCCAGACACCATAGCTACATCATCTGCACCAGCTACAGCTTCAGTGCCTCCAGCTCCAGCACCCACTCCACCAGCTCCAGCTACATCAACAGAAGCCTTCGTCCTTGGAGCCATTTCTACACCATCACATGAAGACCAAGCCTGAGAGTCGTTTAGCACTATGCATTTTTGTGAACTTTATGGTAACTTCTTACCAACAGGGGAGAAAAATGTATAGATCATAGGCTTCGAGAGAGAGTGTTGCTTTTGAGCTCTCTTGTTTTCTTTTGGTGGTTGAACTTCGTTATTTGTGTGCTTGATACATTATGCTTTTGTGAGATACTTGGATGATTATGTGTTTGATCATATGCTATGCTACATTAATGCTTATGCTTGTTGGATGATATTATCTATTATATTCCCATATGATCATTCACTTTGCTTGGTGATGAGTGCATGTGTTTAATTATTATCATTTTGAGCGCTCCACCAAGATGTATGCGACATGGAATAGTAACCCATGATCCTAACTCATTGTGCATTTGCAGTCCAAAGCAAATTTTAAATAATGCACAAATTTAGGGGGAGCTCTTACTTTTCACATACTTCTCAAAGCGACAATGTTTTTCAATCTTATTATTATTTTTCGAAGCTTTGATCTATATGTTGTCATCAATTACGAAAAAGGGGGAGATTGAAAGTGCAACTATCCCTAGGTGGTTTTGGTAATTCCTATCAACATATAGCTCATTGAGCTAATGCCATTTCAAGATAAATATTTCAGGAAAGCTCAATGATTGGCATGGCATCGATGAGAAAAGTGGACCCCCAAAATGTTAAGGACAAGTTGCCTCAAGCTCAAAGCACAAGACTCTACATTTTCTATTTTAGTGATCCAAGATCACATTGAGTCTATAGGAAAAGCCAATACTATCAAGAGGGGATGAGGTGTTGCTTAATGAGGCTCTTGCTCAAAATGCTTAGTGATATGCTCCAAAGCCCTAACTACTTTCTCAAATCCACATATGACCCAAACCAAAAGTCTAACTCGGCCCCACCGATTGTTTCTATCCGGCGCCACCGAGTTCACATGTCTTAGCCACTGCCACAAACCCTAGTCAAATCGGTCTAACCGATAGGGATCTCGAACTCACCGAGATGGGATTGTAATCTCTCTGTTTCCCTTCGTAACGTTTTGGTAAAACCGAGATGAGTGATCGGTCCCATCGAGATTGCAATGCAAACTCTCTGTTTACCTTTCGTAACATTTCGGTCCAACCGAGATGAGCGAATCAGTCCCACCGAGTTTGCCTGACCAACTCTCTGGTTAGCTTATTACCAAAATCGGTCTCAACGAGTTTGTGTAATTGGTCTCACTGGGATTACGTTATGCCCTAACCTTAACCATATCTGTCCCACTGAGTTGCAAGTTGGTCCCATCGAAAATCCTAACGGTCACATTATTTGCTAAATCGGTCACCGAGTTGGTAAATTTAACAGTTTACGCTGTGCTTGAGAAGTGTGTGCTTGGAGTCCCTTCCGGCAAGCTTCTGGGGTTCTTTGTGTCTCAGCGGGGGATTGAAGCTAATCCCGACAAGATCAAGGCCATTGAGCAGATCAAAGCACCGAAGCGCGTCAAGGATGTGCGAAGGCTTGCCGGCTGCGTGGCTGCTCTCAGCAGGTTCATCTCTAAGTCTGCTGAGCGCGCCCTGCCATTTTTCAAAATTTTGAAAAAGGCAGGTCCAATGAAATGGACTCCAGAAGCGGAGGCTGCGCTGCAGGACTTGAAGAGATACCTGTCCTCCACTCCAATACTTGTCGCACCTAAGCCGCAAGAGAAGTTGTTGTTGTATCTAGCGGCAACCAATCAAGTGGTTAGTGCTGCGTTAGTAGTGGAAAGGGAAGCAGATGATGAGCCAGCGGCCACGACAAGCGCGTCCAGCGACAAGCAGGGGGCTTCCCCGACAAGCTCTGGTCCCGACAAGGATGGATCTGCAGCCACAAGAAGAGAAGCGAAGAAAACGGTGCAGCGCCAGTTTACTTTGTCGGCCTTCTTCAGGGGCTAGATCAAGGTACTCTTGTGTGCGAAATTACTTTTCGGCCTTCTCATGGCCTCGAGAAAGCTGCGCCATTACTTTCAAGCACATGAGATCACAGTTGTCACTCGCTTTCCGTTGAAGAGGATACTGCAGAATCCAGAAGCAACAGGCAGGATTGTCGAGTGGGCACTGGAATTGTCAAGCTTTGGCCTCAGGTTTGAGAGTACTTCAACTATCCGGAGCCGAGCATTGGCAGAATTCATAGCAGAATGGACGCCAACACCTGATGAAGAAACTCCAGAGACGAGCATCCCCATCAAGGAAGCAAGCAAAGAATGGATCATGTACTTTGATGGTGCTTTCTCGCTGCAAGGCGTCGGTGCGGGCATATTACTTGTCGCACCCACAGGAGAGCACCTCAAGTATGTCGTCCAGATGCACTTTCCCAAGGAGCAAGTGACAAACAACACTACAGAATATGAAGGCTTGCTTGCCGGACTCAGAATCGTGGCAGACCTTGGGATCAAGAAGCTTATTGTTAGGGGTGACTCACAGCTTGTCGTCCGCCAAGTAAACAAAGATTATCAGAGTCCGTTGATGGAAGGTTACATTGATGAAGTGAGAAAGTTGGAAGAGAATTTTGACGGCCTACAGATGGAACATGTTCCAAGAGCCCAGAACGATGTTGCCGATGGCCTGTCAAAATGCGCTGCATTAAAGTTACCTGTGGAACCAGGGATCTTTGTGCTCAGGCTGACTCAACCATCTGTGATCCCATCAACTGGACAGAGCAAGAAGAGAAAGTTGATTTCCGGTGACTACTTTCCGGCTGAGCTCCCCGGACCCGCCGCCAAGAAGGTCCCCAAGATCAACACCAAGTGTGCTGAGGATCAGTCTGCTCCGACAAACCCTAAGGTTTGTTCTGTTGAAGCAGACACTCCCGACAAGTTTTGCTCCGGCAAGCTTGCCGGGGAGCATCAAGCTCCGGCTGAACCGCAGGTTCTTGCCGTAGAAGCAGATGTTCCCGCAGCAGCATTTGTGCCTTTAGTCCTTGTTGTTGAGCCGCAAGCTCCAGCATGGGCACAGCAGATTGTCCATTTCCTTCAAACAGGAGAACTTCCCGAAGAGCAAGAAGAAGCGGAGAGAGTAGCCCGGCAATCATATGTACCAGTTTGTCGATTTACATCTGCATGTATGAGATTCAACGGAGTGAAATTGAAGTGCATTCCCGGGAAGATGGATGAAGGCTGTTGGCGGAGATACATGGAGGCATATGTGGTCATCATATTGGCGCAAGAGCACTTGCCGGCAAAGCTTTCCGGGAAGGTTTCTTTTGGCCAACAGCCTTCCAGGATGCAACTGCACAAGTAACCAAGTGTGAAGCGTGCCAGTTCCACTCCAAGCAGATACATCAACCAGCTCAAGCTCTCCAGATGATCCCCTTATCCTGGCCATTTTCGGTCTGGGGGCTCGACATCCTCGGCCCCTTTCCCCGAGCTGTCGGGGGCTTTGAGTACTTGTACGTGGCAATCAACAAGTTCACAAAGTGGCCGGAAGTGGAAGCAGTGAGGAAGGTGACAGCACAGTCAGCAGTCAAGTTCTTCAGGTCCATTGTTTGCCATTTCGGAGTCCCTAACAGGATCATCACCGACAATGGCACACAATTCACGAGCCGCATCTTCATGCAGTACGTCCAAGATCTTGGCGCCAAGGTCTGCTTCGCTTCTGTTGCTCACCCGAGAAGCAACGGTCAAGCGGAGAGGGCAAACGCTGAAGTGCTACGCGGGCTCAAGACCAGGACTTTCGACAGGCTGCACAAGTGCGGAAGGAATTGGATCGAGGAGCTGCCAGTGGTTCTTTAGTCGATCAGAACGACGCCAAATTGAGCCATCGGCGGACACCTTCGCCTAGTCTATGGAGCAGAGGCAGTTCTCCCCACGGAACTCAGATACGGATCGCCGAGTGCTCGCTATGATGAGCTTGAGCAAGAGCAGCTGTGACAAGATGACGCTACTGCTCCTTGAGGAAGATCGCCTTCAGTCTTGATGAGCTGCTCGATATCGCAAGCTTTGCGCCGCTACCATAGCCGCAAAGTCAATGCCGAAGTCTCGAGGAAGGCGACCTTGTTCGTCGCCGCTCAATCCGCCAAGAATTCCAACAAGTTGACGCCAAAGTGGGAAGGCCCTTATCGGGTGAAACGAGTCACTAGGCCTGGCGCTGTCCGCCTTGAGACCGAAGATGGCTTTCCGGTGAGCAACTCCTGGAACATTGAGCATCTTCGTAAGTTTTATCCATAAGGCGCGGTTGCCGGAACCTGTTCCAGCAACCACCTTTTGTACAAGCCTTGACGCTGTTGCATGTAACCCTTTGTACAAAGCCGGGCGCAGATCCCGTGCATAAATAAAGATCATATGTTCCGCACACCTTGTCAAATAAAGAACATATGCTCCGTAGAACTTGCCCCCGGTAAGCAATAACGAGCCTTGAGGCTCCATATCTTTATTTTCTCTTCTTTCTTTTCCTCAAAAAGAAGGTTCCTTCGCCCACAAGTTCACCGGGGGGAAGGAGAAGATAATGGTGTGGACCAGGCGTCGTTCAAGAAAGTTATCGCCTTGCCGGGACGAAAACGACAGAAAAGCTAAGTTGCCAAAGTTTGAGCACAATCAGTTTTAAAATTTTTTAAGTTATCTTCCTTGAACGACCGTGCTTTGTATGGAAAACCTGTGCGCGGAGGAACCAACTCGTAGCTAGTTGCGCCCTTACTTTGTTTCAAGTCCGTTCAACAACTTAAGTGTGCTGCGACTAGTTGCGACAAGGTTTCTTGTCGAAGCAGCAACCTCTGCCGGCAGTTGCTGATGTTCACTTTTCGACTCAGCGCCAAGGCAAGGGTGCTGCGCCCCGCAAGTTTCCTAAAAGCATAGTGTAAAAACATACAAAGAAAGGAATCAAGTAAAGGAAATAACATAGCAAATACTGCCCAAGATAAAGTTATATTACAAAAATGACTTGCCGCGCTCTAATAGATTGTTCCTGTGACGTATCTGACAGCGGCAAGAAAAAGGAGAAAATGGGCGGCCTAATCTACGCGGCCACAATCAACCCTCCTGACTTCATTCACCTTGTCCACGATGGGTGCGACAAGGGCTTTGAGCTCTATAAGATCAGCACCCGCCGGCAGCTTCTTGAGGACGTTGGTGAGGTTGAGGCCTGGATTGCGGAAGAGCACCTTCACCAACACCTTCTCCAGGACTCTGGCGCAGATTGCGCGCGACTCGTCAGCCAGCTGCCTTGGGATCCTTTCCCGGAGTTGCTGGAGAGCCGTCGCCACGCCTTTGAAGAACAGAGTGAGCTTGGCGTTGGGCGGGAGGTTTTCGTCGGAGGAGTACCCGAAGCCCTCCAGTTCCAGCTGCGTTAGCTCCTCGTCAATAACTGCGGCGATGTTGACGAGGCCCTCCGTCCAGAGCTCCACGGTATCCCTGAAGGTGCTCTGGGTTTCGGCGGCCCTCGTCAGCAGCGCCTCATTGGCCTTGAGCTCCTGCTTCAAGTCCTCCTCCTGCTTCTTGGCGCCGTCCAGCGTCTCAGTCAGCGTAGCCAGCTTCAGCTCGAGATCGGCATTGGCGTCCTTGGTGGCATTCAGCTCCCTGCCGTTCTCAGAGAGACGACCCTGCAGCTCACCATGGGCAAGGGCGTCCTTCTCACGCTCACGCTGAAGCGCGGCAAGCTCTTCATTCTCTGCCTTGAGGGTGGCTTCTAGCTCTGTCACCTTCACCTCCAGCTCCTTGTTGGCAGCCTCGGCAGCTGTAGCAGCATCTTTCGCTTCCTTAAGGGCCCCGCCAAGTGTCTCCTCGTGTGCGGCAAGCTCCTCCTCATAGCTGTCCAAGTTGACCTTCCGCTGCGTCAGCTCGCCTTCTCGCGTGGACATCTCCTCGGCGGCAAGCCACTGCTGCTCTTCGGCTTCTGCCTTCTCGAGGAGGAAAGCCTTCCGCGCCTCGACAAGCTCCGCCCTTTCCTCTGCAATAGACCGGAGGGCCTCTTGGTTGCGGCTCTGGAGCTCCTCCGCATGCTTCTCAATGTCCACTCCCGCCTGCACGACAAGCGCTTCCCGGGACTCCAGTTTTGCTTGTCGGGCGCGGTAGAGTGACACCAGCTTCTGGAGCAGCTGCTCCTCCTCGGACTCGCCGCTGCTGCTGCTTGGCTCATCAACCACTGTCAGCCCAGCGGAGGCGAGCACTTCTCCGTCAAAAGCCTCTCCCTCGACAGGCGCCCTGGAGCTTGACGCCCAGGGGAGCTTGATGAATACACCGTCGCCGGCCTTCAAGTAGGCGCCGGGCTGGGGCTCTTCAGAGCCTGGCGCTGCGTCAGCGGCAGAGGGATCGGCGGTCGGCGTAGCACCTTGCGCTCCTGCGGCCCTCGGGTCGTCAGTACGATCATCGGACCCCTCGCCAGTTCCTGCGCGAGCAGCCTTGGCGGCCTCTTCGTCGGCGGGATCATCAGTGCCGGCCTCTTCTTCAGTAGCAGCGACATCGTCAGTACTGCCGCGCACGTTCTCCTCTCCGGTGGCATCGGTCTCCATCGGCTCCGAGGAGGGAGGATCTGAATACAGGAAGAGGTAGAAAAAGTCAAGCAAATATCCAAAAAAGAAGATCAGAAGAAGAAGAACCAAGGGAAGTTTTCTGACAAGAAAGATTACCTGTGCTGGGCTCTGTAACCATGGGCTCCACCACCAGGGGATCACTGGTCCCGTCCCTTGCCGGAGAGCGCTCCCTTGCCGGTGAGTCATCCCTTGGGGCGACCTCTGCTTGTTCCTGGTGAACCTGTTCTGCTCCTACACAAGCAAACCAACAATGAAGATATCAACAAGGAAAGAACACCCATGCGCGCCTGACAGCGGGAAGTAAAATTATGAACTTACGCTGGGGGCTGCTTCTGGGAGGGTTGCCGGATCCGACAAGGTGGTCTCGGACGCGTCCTCTACTGTCACAGTAGGATCGTCCTCGATGACAACCACGGGGGCCTTGGCCCTCTTCGCCGCTCTCTGGGCCAGAGTCCTGGAAAGGAACAAGGTTAAGAAGAAAGCAGATCAGATACAAGACAAGAAACAGCAAGAATCGAAGAAATATAAGTACGACAGAAAGAAAGTCTTACTCCTCCTCCTCTTCTTACTCCTCGTCGGAGATGAGTGCGAAGAGGTCGAAGTCCGGTACTCTTTCAGCGCAACGAGGCGGAGGGGTAGGCTCCCTCAGACGCTTGGCGGGAGCTGCAGCAGGATCAGAAGCGGTGGCCCGAGAAGACCCCGCTCCAGTTGCCGGTGCAGTAAGAGATGCTCCCGCGGCAACGGTGCTTGTCATGGTGGAGCGTGTCCCGCGGCGCTGCGGCTGTTGGCCCGTCTGCCGCCCTGCTATGTCTCCGGTTCTGCGGAGGCGCCTCCTTGGTTGAGCTGGGGGCTGCACTGGGGGCTCCGCTTGCGGCA
Source organism: Aegilops speltoides (assembly GCA_021437245.1). NCBI lineage: Eukaryota > Viridiplantae > Streptophyta > Magnoliopsida > Poales > Poaceae > Aegilops > Aegilops speltoides. Next base: position 161,464,576 of record CM038147.1, read on the forward strand.
AGTTGCTTGAAGACGGCTGGCCACTTGTGCCCTCGGCGGGCTCGCTCGATTCGGCCTCGGGCTCTCCCTCGCCGGCGACCTCCCCGACAAGCTCCTCCCGCTCGGCAAGGCTTGCCGCCTCGGCTGACTCTGCCTCCTCCACAGTAAACCCGAACTCGCCCGCGGCGGCGGCCGCCGCCGCCTCTTCCGCCCTGGTGGCAATCGCCGCATCTCGCGTCGGTGGTGTCGCGGTGAGGCTCCTCGCTTTCGTCGGCACAGATCGCCACCTCCACCAAGTCGTCGAAGAATTGCTGCACGACGTCGTCGGCGGGCTCCTGCCAAGTTGGGATAATCCCATGCGAGTCGCACTCCGGCATCATTGTGCGGATGCGATCAAGCTGGGAGTTGTTGCATAATGGGACGACGCCCTGCGGCAGCCTGAACCACTCGGGATGGTTGGGGTCATGCTTGAACAGTTCCTTGAGCGTCCCATCCAACTCCAAAACAGTGAAATTAAAATTGAGGCCCGGGCGCAGCCTCATGATATCCGCCGGACCCCCGAAAAGCCAGGCGGGTCTCCCCCTCTCCTGCAGAGGGGCGATGCGGCGGCGAATAAAGTCCGCGCCAACAGCCCCTATAGTAAGCCCGGCAAGCCTGAGCCGCAAGATCCGGGTGGTGGCGATCTTCAGTCTGGCATCGTCCGCCGCGAGGGCGCTCCAATCGCCGCCTCGCACTACTCGGGTTTGGCGCAAGTTGGTGAATGGCTGCGGGTTCTCATCAACAATCCAACACCAATCCGCTCTCCACTCCTCCCATTTGCTACGAAGCTCCCCCTCCAGATACACCTCCTTCATGCCGACTCTCGAGATCCAGGCGATCCCGCCAGCTAAGGGCTCTCCTTTCTCGGCCCGGGGCATGAAGTAGTGGCGAAAAAGGGCAACGTTTGGGTGGATTCCGACGAAGTTGTCGCAGAGATGTGCGAAAACCGCCATGGTCAGAACGGCGTTGGGGGTGAAGTCAAGGACATGAAACCGTAGGTATTCGTGATATCACAGAAGAAATCGGAAAAGGGCGGCCAGAGCCCGCAATAGAAGAACAGTGGGAAGAAAGGGTATCCTTTTGGACATCGTTTCGAAGTAGAAGCTTCGGCGGAGAGTACCTGCGTGCGCGGATGCGCCCGCGTCTCCGTCGACCAGAAGAGGTAGAACCATTCCCTCAACTCCTTCGCAGAGAGCTCAGGGGGGAAGAGTGCCCGCTCCTTCCGCAGCGCCTCAAGCCGCAGCGCCTCAGCCGACTTCGCACCCTTCCCGGTCTTCGGAGCCATGGCGAGGGAGGCGAGGAAGGGCGAGGGCGTTGGCGGCAACGGCGGCGAGGGGGGGCGGAGCGCTGCTCTCTTTCGGCTTTGAGAAGCGGAGGGGAGCGGCGGAGATTTCTGAGGAAGCAACTGCAAGTGGCGAAGGTGGGGGAACGGCCCCTGTTTCCCCTGCTTATAAAGAGGAGGAGGCGAACGTTACGCCTTTTTCGATTAAAGGATCACCCACGATCTCTCCCACGACGCCGTGTTTGACGCGTGCTGTTACGGGAGGGCGCGGTGGATACGGAGTTAGATTTGGTGTGGACCCAGGCCGCGTGTGCCCGTGCCCTGTTTTGGGCCGGGCCCAACAGCGCTCGGCACCGTGTGTGGCCTAGGCCCGGGGGCTCCTGTCGGTGTACTAAAGTAGGGGTACCTTAGTATCTCGAACTTGTGCACGGGCAGTCGCAGCGCCCCGCGGCAAGGCTTGCCGGGTGTCTGCCAAGATCCTCCGTAGTTCCTATTGATGCCATTCAAGAACAAAGTGTTTTAACTGAGAAGATAAGACCCCGGCAAGAGGAGCTTGTCGGGAAGGACAAGGCCCCGGCAAGAGGAGCTTACCGGGAAGGCCAACCCAGGCACTTCAAGGAACTTGCCGCGACGCGCCGCGCGTCTCGGTAAGACCCGATGAGCAACAAGCTTTTGGGGGCGACAAGACAACGACCGCGGCAAGGCGCTTGCCGCGCCGAAGCCACCACTCTGTGCCCACGCTCTAGCGCACCCATCGACGTGTCGCCCTGGGACCATTCCAGACGCACGTGGCGGGAAGCTGTGCAGCCAAGCAGTGCGAGGTAGCAAGTGGAGATGACGAGAAGGCCATCGTGGTAAGCGGTGGCGCCCTAACGGCCGCTTTTACTGCTTAGGGCGACGCGACGGGCATTAAATGCTCTTGTCCCCTGCCGTCCGAGTTAGGTAGGGTGCACTGTAGATGGCAGTTGTACCAACCACCCTTTTTACATTTGTACCCTTGCCTGCGTTGCCACCTGTCGGTGACCCTTTAGCCTATAAAAGGAGGCCCATGCGCAACGTAGGAGGGGTTCGACTCATTCGAAACCAGAACACTTCCATGCTCTCGAGCAAGAACAATAATACAACCACAAAGCAGCAGTAGGAGTATTATCTCTCCGGAGAGCTCCGAAGCTGGGTAAAAATCCCTCGCGTGCTTCGCCTCGATCCACTCTTTGTGCGCCCTCTGCTCCCTGCCGGACCGAAAAGGGGCCCTGCCCCATAGGTGCTCGTTTCCCACGACAGAGGCCGCCCCAGCAAGGGTCTTGCCGGGGTAGTCCACCTCGCCCTCTGGCTCTTTGTGTTTCTGTCTTGGCGTTGCCTTGATGGTCTTGTGGCTTCAGCTTCCCTCCTCTGCCCTGCTATGTGTGGTCGCGGGCGCGGCTCTGACTCACTACAAAAAAATAGACTTCCGTGATGATATGTGTTTGTCACAGTAGGTCGCATTTTCTGTCATGCATGTACATCCATGAAGATTTTATGACAGAATCAAGATAGTCATACCTGTGTTGTCGTAGAAGTGGTCCATGACATTACCAAAATTATCATCACGGAAGTGTCCACTTCCATGACAATAAATTGTGCGTCATAGAAGTGCTTTCGTCAAGGGTGACCGTTACGTGGCATCCACCGTAATGGAACGCTGTTAAGCTATCGGGTCGGGTTTTGGATCCGATAACCCGTTAACAGCCCCGACCAATGGGGATTTACCACGTGTAAAATCATCATTGGCTGGAGGAAACACGTGTCGGCTCATCGTTAGGACAGATGTCATCCACTCATTGGACAGAAGGCGCCTATGATACATCAACACGTGGCATGGCCCATCAGAGGCCTATTCATGTGAAAAGGCCGGCCCGTTTGACTTGGTCAAAAGGTGGAGGGCCGGCCCATGGAAAGCCTGTTAACGACTTGTTCGCATATAGCCATTTACAGCCCGCTAACCCAAGGCCCGTTACGCCCTATCCGAATTAGGCCTAGTAGCGTCATCTGGGCCATCCAATATGATTCCGGCCCGTTTTCACTTCTGGCCCATGACGTCTTTCAGCCCATATGAGGCCCTATGTAACTCTTGGCCTATTAACGGCCCGTGGTGAAACTGGCCCATAATGAACAGTGTATCACTTTACACCCATTAACGGCCCGTGGTGAAACTGGCTCGTAATGAACAGTGTATCACTTTATACCCATTAACAGCCCGTTATTCTGTTGGGCCGTTTCCAGTCCATGTTATCTTCCGGCCTTCTCAGAGCCCATTTATTCTTGGGCTCATTTCCAGCATTCGTTTACTTATGGCCCGTTACTGTCATTTTTTAATTGTGGGCCAAATTCAGCCAGTGGTTACAGTCGGCCCATTTGTGATCCGTTAATACGTTGGGTCATTTTCATAGTGTCATCAAATACGGCCTATTAACAATGGCCCGTTATGGTCGGCCAATGAACGGACGATTCCAACTCTAGCCCGTTTATGGCCATAATGCGGCCTGTTATTGGCCCATGTTTGGCCAATCGATCATACGGCCCGTATAAGGCCCATTGATGATACGGCCCGTAGAAGGCCCATTGTTTCTACGGCCCATAGAAGACCTACTGTTTCTACAGCCCGTAGAAGGCCCACTGTTTCTACGGCCCGTAGGAGGCCCAGTGTCACTACAGTAAATATTAGCCCATGGTTATTGCGGCCTAGTTTTAAAAAATAGGTTATTACAGCCACTAGCAAACCGCGGAAAAAGAACTACACTGACTACAAGCAAACAAATAAACAAGACAACAAGGAAATAAATAAGCAAGCAACTTATGCTAGGCTATCTCACGGCTATTACACATATTACATCCACTGGGCATCAAAGTTCGCCACCAGTGCAAATATAGGGAACAAAGCAGCATATAAACGCCGCAGCAAAACAGGTCCATAACTAAAACCACTTTAGGAGAGTTCAAGAACCAATATCCTGGGTACCCATAATGCTAGCAACATGCTTAGCAAACTTATTAACTTTCTCTTGTTTGGCGCTTAAATCCTCCAGCGCTTGTTGTTGCATAAGAAAGTACGCATTTGAATTCTGCAGGACTTCCAGATCCTTCTGCTTCTTGCAAAGACACCGATCGATGCCTTTCAGCTTGTAGCTGAGACTGAAGAAGCCGAAGTGATTCAGGCAGCGAGTTTGAAAATCTTGTGCCAGTGGTACTGGCCAGTAACTCGAACACTACATCAACGCACGACTGTGGGGTTTTCTCACTGTCTACAAGATCGTTTTATCACCTTTCTTGGAGACCAACAGGGTTGTCTCACTATCTTGAACCTTATCTGCATTACTTTCTCTACCTTTGCATAGTGGGGTGCTCTTCTCCAATATTCTGTTTTCATACTACAAGAGAAACTAGCAGACACATCACAAGTTTAGCTTGTAGTATACGAAACTCATTTTGGTAAACCAGTTCAGTAGTAAGCTGGACAGGATAACAACATGAAACAAACATATATCTATGTACTGGTCACTGTATTGTCCATATTATTCTAGTTCATGTTCCCTAATCAAGATAGAGACATAGTTCAACTCATATATTTTTAAGACACAGCAGCATAGACAGAATATAAGTGTGAGAAACTACACAACATTGACAGCACTTATAATGTGCATCACATGAGAACATAACTGTTTATACAACTTAAACTGAAATCAACATAGAGCAAGAAGTTAGAATAGCAATCCAGTTAAAGAAATATGTTTAAAACATACCTGTTGCACCATTGGAGTTTCAATTGGATCCTTCAAATTCAAAAGTTGTTGGCATGAGTAAATACAGTGATGCAACAGCAAAGGAGTATGGACCATAGCTATGGAATCTGAACTGAGAACAGTTCCTCTTCTGCTTTAAACGTGGAGTTTGGGTTAGCTGCGGTGGTCTTCATGCTTTAGGCACTGCAGTAGCTTTACAAACTGCTCGTGTGGGGGTACTCTATGGTGGACATGGCGCTTTGTCAACTAGAAGTGGGTTACTATCTGCTAGGGTTGCGGTTAGATGGGTTGTAGCTTGTTCTCTGCCCAACGGTGTAAGTTTGAATCTGGAAGAGTCTCGATTATGTGTGGTGGGCTAGTTTGTGGGCCAGTACAACCATGGTTCTATCTGCATCGACGGGTAGCACTGTCTTTTGTAAAGAACGGGTTTTTGCTCCCTTAGATACTGCCATCACCCCCTCCAATTCAAATGGCTGATAAACAAGAAAAGAAATTGAACGTACATACATTGTATGATAGACAGATGTGGTAATTCACATATATGTTGTCTAACCAAACAGGACAGCATGACACAATTTCACATATATGATGCCTAACTAAACAGTGTAGCATGACACAGTTTCAGATATATGATGGATAACTTAACAGGATATAATGGCATAATTCAACATTTGATGAGTACCTAAACAGGATGACATGACAAAACTATATGATGTCTTTCTAAAATAGGTTGGGATGAAATAATTCAATACATGTTGTCTAAGTATACAGGATGGCATGATATAATTGACATAATTGATTCATATACTAAGCAGCTGGCACTCATATGTATGATCTCTAAACTAAGCAGATAGAATTCAATATTGTGCATATGATGTCTAAACTAAGAAATGCAAGGCACCATATGCATCATATTAGAAATATAAACATTGCAACTTAGAGCACACACCTCAGGTGGGATATAGGACTGGTCATCTGTCTCTGAATCCTCCTCTAAGGAGCTCCCTGTAACCATCGAGATATATGCTTCAATAGGTACCATTGCCTGCTCTGAAGACCTTGTTTTCACTCCAGATTTTTCCATAACCGGCTCAAATGGCTGATACACATGAAGAGTAGTTCAATATACACAGATTGTTAACAAATGGAATACGTAATGAAAAAAAAGATGCCATGAGATAATTCACATATATGATGCCTGGCTCCATGGCGGTGCATAATTCACATATATGATAACTGGCTGAAAAACATGGCATTGCATAATTCACATATCTGATATAGAAAGCAAACAGGAGGCATTCACACAAAGCATGTCTAATCTAAGCAGATGGCATGGCAATGCAAGACACCATATGCATGATATGAGCAATATAACCCAGCCAAGTTAGAGCATGCACCTCGGGAGGGGGGGGATACGACTGGTCATCTATATCTGAATCCTCCTCTGAGGAGCTATCTATAACAAGCAAGAAATCTGCATCGACAGGTAGCACTGACTGCTCAGAAGACCTTGTTTTCACTCCAGATTTTCCCATGACCGACTCAAATGGCTGATGCACAGGAAGAGTAGATGAATGAATAAAATTGTTGACAAATGGAATACATTATGGAAAAAATATGACACAATACAATTCACATATACGATGACTGGCTAAACAGGATGGCATTGCATGATTCATGTATATGATGCCTGGCTAAAGAAGATGGCATTGGATAATTCCCATATACTCCCTCCGTTCCTAAATATTTGTCTTTTTAGAGATTTAAAATGGACTACCACATACGGATGTATATAGACATATTTTAGAGTGTAGATTCACTCATTTTGTTCCGTATCTAGTCACTTGTTGAAATCTCTAAAAAGAAAAATATGTAGGAATTGTGGGAGTATGATATAAAAACCAAATAGGTGGCATTCACACAAAGCAAATCTAAACTAAGCTGATGACATATAAGATGTATAATGTAAGCAATGCAAGGCGCCATATGCATGATATGACCAACATCAGCATGCCATGTTAGAGCAAACACCTCAGGTGGGAAACAGGCGTGGTCGGCTCCTTCTGAATCTCCATCTGAACAGTTATCTTCCTCTGGAATACAATCTGTAAATGCAGTAGGGGGGGCACTTCGCCCACCATGGAGCGGCGTCTGCATGACATTATATTCACACACAATGGTCTTCTCTTTTTCTCTAAATGTTCAGTACGATTGTGTACAATATCTGACATGCATAATAAAAAAATAGTTAGATTTTGTAAGGCCTAAGGGGTGCATGAAAAAATCAAGACTGATGGTAGCAAACGAGTGGATGGATCCAAAACTAATTATAGCAGGTAGATTATAGCTTCAGTTTAAAAAGATAGACAATGGATCATCTATTGTTTGTTGCCCACCCAACATGAACCACATAGAAGACCCCAGATGAACCAGATAGTAAACAGATACTATTCCTTGCTGGCTCGATATGAGACCCATGGGAAATTCAAAACTCAAGATTGAACGATAAAGTAGCAGGTAATAATAACCGATGTATAACGTAAGCAAACACGAAAGACTGCGACCTCTCTTCCGGAACTGTGTAGTCCTCAGGTTCATCTGCTCAGTCGATGATGGTAATGCAGTTGTCGTGGCTGCCGGCAACGGGGAAGATGATCTAAGGCGGCGAAACAAAGTCTGCAGGGGTGATCTCTGCTGCAGTGAACGCTTCTGTCGATGGTGCACCTTGGGTAGGGTGGGTGACGGCACGACAGGAGCTCCTTAGAATTGGAGGATTCTATAAACGCAGAGACAGGAAAAACACAGGAATGCACGTGCAAAACAGAGCATTTGGAAACATAGGATGTCAGTCAACCTGGGTGTTTGGCTCACATGAATTGTAAGAACACAGGAATGGAGAAACAAAGTGATGCGACGAGTGTACAACCTCTTTGGCATAGCCTTGTGGACCTCAGCATCATTGGGTTGGACGTGGAGGATGGTGATGATGCTGGTGTGACTGCTTGAGGCGGGAAGAAGATCCGAGGCCTCTGGAACGGCGCCGAGGGTATCGCTCATTGTGACGGACGGTTCCGTCGTTGGAGCAGCTCCGCTAAGGTCTACAACGCTGAGGCTGAAGCATGACAAGACAGACAACGTTAATCTAAAGTGGGACCCAAATACCATCTACAATAGATTATGTAAAATTCATCACCAAAAAGTGCTAGATGTAAAACACATCAGCCGTGCCATGGCCGCTCTGACAGATGCTGGAAGTACTGTTCACTCTGAACATAACTGAAGAAAATGAACTTTATAGTCGAAACTGAATTTTACTGTCGAAACTGATTGAACTAGTAACGGAGCATTGCAATAGATGTTTAGGGCGTTCAAGCACTAGTAGCAGAGAATCAGTGATCTAAATCACCAGACGCTCGAGCAGGGAACGCACTAGCAGAGAGCAAGTCGTGCAGTAGCACCGTGAGCGAGTGCTAAAGAAGCAACTCCTGTAGCTGCCGGAGGTCGTGCAGCAGCAGCAGCAACAACGCATGCGAGAGCAAGAGCAGAGCAGCAGGACGAACGAAAGCAGGAGCAGTGCCGCAGCGCGACCGACAGGAAGAATAGAGGCGCAGTGTGAGCGAGAGCCGGAGCAGCTGCAGCTAGTGCCGCTGTGGAAGTCACCGCCGAGGAAGCAACGACATGGGGGAGAAACGCCGTGGATGATGTGGCCGGCGACGGCGCCGTCGATGGAGACACGCCATGTCTGCTCGGTATCGAGCACCGACAGCCCCGTGAGATCGAATAAATGATAAAATGCAGCAGTGAGTGCAGAACATCCTTGGTGCCGCCGAGTTGGCCTCATCTTCATCGGAGGAATTGGTGAGGGTGCTGCGGTTCCGGTGCGGCAGGTCAAGACGGCGCTGTGGGGATGGAGGTGGCGCGATAGATGAGGCGAACGTCGGGGCAGCTCCTTGGAGGTGGAGGACGGGGCGGCTGATCCGGCGGGACGACGAGATTGACAACGGATCCTCATCCGGTGCGGTGGATGAGGGACGGCGAGCTGTTGATGTCGACGACGTAGTCGGGGAAGAGTCTCCGACTGGGCGGCGGTCGGGAGGCCAACGGAGGAGCGTGGGCTTTCGCGATTTTTGGCGGCCTCGGTGTATGAATAGGGGGGGCGAAGGGGGGAGCCAAGCTTAGGGACGCGCTTGTCCGAAATGTAGGGTAAGTTACCAGCGTACCCCCACCGGTTTTGACACCACGACATGGAGCTTCATTTCCGGCTGAGGGGTAGAAGGGGGATTTCACGTGTCTGGGATGTGGGAGTGATTTCGGATGAGGAGGGAGTTCTCGCGCGGGTCCAAATTTCGAGATAACAAGGTGCGACACGGGTTGAAGAGGCAGGAGTTTCAAAGCAGGTGAGACAAAAGATACTCGAGCTTGAAAATTTCGGGATAACAAGGTGTGGATTCCTTGTTCGGCAGAACAAACTTAACATTTAAAAAAACAATTCATACAAGACACAAGAGAGTCATGTCCACCTTTACTATATTGCTATAGATGCCATTGAAAAAACTACAAGAAAAATGTAAAAAAATCGGGAGAACAAGATTACCTTGCACAGTACCAAATCGATTCGCACTCCCTCAACAACAACAAAAAACAAATCAATTCCCACCAAAGAAAGAGTATTGTCCCTTTTTATATGATTACAGATGCCATGATCTCGAATTTCAATTTTTGAATCCATGCTATGTTGAATTCGAATATATCGTTAGGTGCTTGTGGTTTATAATTGATGTAGTCGTACATTTTGATCTTCCATCATATATATTGTCGTCTACCATATGGACTAAATTTGAATAAATTTTCCTTATTTGAATACGATTGTTGTCAAGTTATATAATAATTTGAATATTATCTTGATAACAAAAAACATGCATATAGCAGTAATCATATTTCACTATGAACTACATGTACCATACGCTCTCCAATTCAAATATTTGTATCCATTTTATGTTGAGTTCAAATCATAGTACATTATTGGTCTAGGTAGCAAGATTTTCGGGATAATCTAAACCCTGTTTTCATATGTATAATTTTGGGCTGAATTGGGACAAGTTTTGGTATAAGCTTATTGCAAAACCGGAGATTCTCTCAACAAGCCTCGTGGTTCCGAGAGGGAATGTGTCACCTTTGTGTGCAAAACGATATATGTTGCCTCCCCCTTGATTTTATTTACAGAGGCAACATAGAACTATATGAGTGCCCTGTTAAATTTTGTAATTATTTCGGGTTCATTTGGCCTTTTTATACATTAATTGAGTTTCTGGACTTTTAATGTGCATAATCTAAATATGAATTGCATGCACATGCTCCGGTGCACCAAAGTGGGTTGAAAAATCACATGTGTGTCCTTGGTTGAATTTCTAGGTCCCATGGAAGAAATGAGAATGAAATTCAAACATCTGGGCGTCATGACTCGGCCGAGAACATCGAGAAACTTAGATTTTAAATTCAAGTAAATCCAAAACTCGCCTGGAAATCATGAAACTTGGCATGGTGTCATGTCATGGCACTAACATGTTGTGGTAAAAAATTGGTTCCGATTTGGAAGCTCGTGGTTCTAAGAGGGAACGTGCCACCTTTGAGTGTGAAACGATATACGCTGCCCCCCCTTGAGTTTCTTAACAAAGGCAACATAGAACTACATTAGTGCCCTGTTAAATTTTGGAATTATTCCGTCTTCGTTTGTCATTTTTTATACATTAATTGAGTTTCTGGTCATTTAATGTGCATAAGTCAAATTTGAACTACAAGCACATGCTATCATGCACCAAAGTTGGATGAAAAATCACATTTGTGTCCTCGGGTGAATTTCTAGGTCCCATGCAAGAAATGAGAATAAAATTAAAACATCTGGGCATCGTGGCTCGGCCGAGAACTTTGAGAAACTTGGTTTTAAAATTCTTGTAAATTCAAAACACGTCTGAAAATCATGAAACTTCGCATGGATGTCATTTCATGGTACTACCTTGTTGTGGTAAAAAAATTGGCCGAATAGGAACATATTTTGGTATAAGCTTCTTGCAAACTGAAGCTTCTCTCAAGAAGGCTTGTGGTTCTGAGAGGGAACGTTCCACCTTTGAGTGCGAAATGATATACGCTGTCCCCCTTAAGTTTATTTACAAAGGCAACATAGAACTACATGAGTGCCCTGTTAAATTTTGGAATTATTCTGGCTTCGTTTGGCCTTATTTACACATTAATTGAGTTTTTGGTCATTTAATGTGCATAATTCAAATTTGAAGTACAAGCACAGGCTCCCTTGCACCAAAGTTGGTTGAAAAATCACATTTGTGTTCTCGGGTGAATTTCTAGGTCCCATGCAAAAAATGAGAAAAAAATTCAAACATCCGGGCATTGTGGCTCGGTCGAGAACATTGAGAAACTTTGTTTTAAAATCATGAAACTTGGCATGGTGTCATGTCATGGTACTACCATGCCGTGGTAAAAAAATTGGCCGAATAGGAACAAATTTTGGTATAAGCTTCTTGCAAATCGGAGCTTCTCTCAAGAAGGCTCGTGGTTCTGGGAGGGAACGTGTCACATTTGTGTGCATAATTCAAATTTGAAATACAAGCACATTTTCCAGTGCACCAAAGTTGGTTGAAAAATCAAATGTGTGTCCTCGGGTAAATTTCTAGGTTCCATGCAAGAAATGGGAATGAAATTCAAAATTCTGGGCGTCGTGGCTGGGTTGGAAACATTGAGAAACTTAGTTTTTTAATTCCTGTAAATCCAAAACACGCATGAAAATAATGAAACTTTGCTTGGTGCCATGACATGGCACCAACATGCTGTGGGAATTTTGCAGTCCGATTTGCGAAGGTGCACACATTAACAATCAACAAAGTCATTTTGGAACAAGTGCTGTCACGTTACAATCGAAAACACAAGTATTATTGAAACCGTGGGCGTTCTACTTACTAGTACCATTTACGTGCCGCCACGCGTCCCCATTTTTTATTAGCTAGGAGGCGTCGTCCAGGGTAGCTATTTGAGTACGAGAGTTGTGCGATCAGACCACTGTGCGTGCTTATCGGGAGGAGAGCCCTTTGACCTCCTTCTGCCGTCCACCTCTCTCCCAAGGTCTCCGTTAATGGCGCCCGAGCCTCTGTTTAATGGCGTGGCTATGTCTCACTCTACTGAGATTTAAGAGAGAAAAAAGAAAATCTGAAAGCACGGATCTTGATGTAAGATCCGACGGACCTATATAGCAACTACTTTGACTTATAGCAAGATTGATGAATATATAAGGATGATTAATTGTCTTACATAATTAGAAAGATAATTAAAAAAGTCACATACGTCCACGCCCAAAATACACAAGGGCAAAAGAAGAAGGAAGACAAGGATCTGGCTCGCCGATCTCTACTTTCTTGATGTGTTGCTGCAGGTCGCGGGAACTAGTCTCCGCGGCGAGCGGCGATAAGCTCTTTCGTGTCCTCAAGATGCTACTTGAGAACATCCACGGATTCCTCCACTAGCCTTTGGCGCTCGTTGCGTAGCATGTCATTCTCGTCCATAAGTTTCTTGATGATGATGCTGGTCCTCTTCAACAAGGCACTGGTCTCCTCCTACTGGTCTACACTTCGGACGATCTTCTCCCTCAGCAAGTCGCGCTCGGCCCGGAGCCTCTCATTGCCCTCCCTTAGTTGCCGGATGACGCCGGTAGCCTGTTCAAACGAGGCTTTCATGCCGTCCTGCAACCTCGCCCAGGCGGAGATCTGATCCATCTGGCTATGGACGATCGCATGCATGCGCCTGTAACAGTCGTCGCCTGCCCGCGAGAAATTTTCCCAGGCCGCCACGGCGCGGCTAGACATCTCTACTGCATTCGCGGTGCGGCGGGACATATCTGCTGGTTCCACGGCGCGGCCAGACCATTCTGCTGCATCGACGGCATGGCGGGACCTCCGTGTAGCTTCAGCTGTGCGGCGGGACCTCTGTGCTGCTACTTCCACGCGGCGGGACATGTCGTCTCCTCTCGTAGCGAGGAGGGACATCTCTCGTGCTTCCGCTTCCATGCTTGCCTCTCCCTGGTGGCAATCTCTCGACCCAGAACTCACGCTGGCCATGGCAGATGCAAGGGAAGGATGATGAATGACTTGTTTGTTTTTGTGGATGAGGAGTTGATAGGGTTGGAATTCGAGCCGAGTCGAGCCAGCTCGGCTCGACTCGCTAAAGCTCGTTTCGTTAACGAGCTAGCTCGACTCGACTCGTTATTATAACGAGCTCAAATCCAAGATTGGCTCGACTTGTATAACTCCAGAGCTGGCTCGTTTAGCTTGTTAAGCTCGTTAAGGATATGATCATAAGCCCTTACGAAAGGTAAAAATGAACATTGGTTGTGAACATTGTACACGTTTAATGTGTACCCTTTGCATTCGCAAGTAATAATTTTTTTCATATTCGTAAGGTGCCTTGCGCGGCTGGGCCTTGTGTCGTGTGCCTAGGATGCGGGGTGCTTGGCTGATCTCTTGTAACGAGCCTAACGAGTTACACGAGTACCTATGAGATTGGCTCGTTTAACTTGGTCTATAAACGATCTTAAACTAAAGCTCGGCTCGACTCGTTATTCTTCGAGTTCGAGTCGATTTGAGCCGAGTCACGAGTTACTCATTTAGCTCACGAGCTTCGAGCTTTTTTTCCAGCCCTAGGAGTTGAGGAGGAATGTGCAGTCATCTTGGCATACTAGTATTTATAACCGAGTACTAATACGCTCCTAAGTGGGAAACCGTTTAGGTTGTGTTCGGTGTGAACAGGTTTGCCATTCAATATAGCGTGGTACTAATACGCTCCTAAGTGGGAAACCGTTTTGGTTGTGATCGGTGGGAACAGGTTTGCAATTCAATATAGCGTGGAGTAATTTGGAATGTGACGAGACACAAGCTCAAAATTTATTGACGGTTCTAGTTTGGAAGTGCGGCACTATTCTCGGATGGAGTAGTTCTTTTTCTACTCCCTCCTTTTCGTTTTATAGGGGTTATCTCAAAATTTTAGTTTTTCCATTTTATAAGGCTCAATTTGGTTGTTCCCCAACACATGTTCAGATTCCAAGGTGCATTAAATCATTGCATGCAAGTATTAAGAGAAAATTGACAAATGCATGTACTTTATGCATGCATGCATAGCAATTAATGCATTGATAAACATAATTTTTTGACAAAAAGAAGAGCATTAATTAGGTGCTTTTGCAAACTACAATTTTTTTTGCACCACTCACCATCTTGGTTGGTGAGATTTTTGAATTAAGCCCTATAAACCGGAAAGGAGGGAGTACTGCTGTGTACGTGCAATAACTGGCACCGTCGTATACATATCTTACGGTTAATGGGGCGTTCGATAGGAATAGCCACGTGGCGAGCTCTAGGCTAGTCTTTTTTTAGACGCATTAAACCTATCTCTTGGCACTTCTCGCACGCACCATCGTGCAACCCACAAAAACTTGTCCTCTGAGTTTAGTACGTTATACAGGAAGAGAAGAGGTGCACGCACGCACTCGTCCTCTCACACACGCATCTGTTTTTTCTCGAAAAGGACGATGATGACCCCCGGCCTCTGCATCTGGGAGTCACACACACATCTATAGCTACGAATTGTAGTGTTCTCAACCATCCGATTGGCTCTATCATGGATGTACCTATATACTAAAACATGTCTGGATACATCTATATTTTGACAAATGGAAGGCATTATTGTGGAATGGAGTGCTTGTCATCAAGATGGATAAAAAGGGACGTATCTAGAACTAAAATACGTCTACATACATCTCCTTTTATCCATTTTGATGACAGGTAGTACTTCTTACCCAAAGGAACTTTATATCCAACAGACACAAAATATCCGTTCGACTTGGGCGGAACTGTCAAGAAGATCAGCTCCTAGACGTCGACGTCGTCGGGATCCTTGCTGCTTGTCACCTCCGTTTCCACCTTGACGGCGTCGATCGTGCCTTTGGGCTCCCCCGGCGGGCCGTTCGCCCACAGCTTGGCCACGTAGTGCGGAAGTGGGGACGCCCCGCTCTGATGCAGACAACCGACACGGTGATAGCAGTGCTGATATCGAGCATGCCGCCGACCAAGAAAAACGTGCGGCCATCCTCCTCCGCGAACGGCAAGAGCCATGGCTCCGATAGTGGCACTTGCAGCTGGAGCACCTTACCGTACTGGATCATGTGCACGTGCATGGGATGCGCGGTGCTGATGTGGTGGTAGAGCATCGGCGGCGGGCCTTCGTAGCTACAGATGATGGGGCATTTGTAGGGCGCGAGCGGACACACGCTCTGGTGATCGGCGAGCTTGTGGTAAGTGACGTAGAGCCCACAGCCTTCATGCGGGAGCTCCACCCTCACCGATGAAAGGACGGAGTCCACCACCATGTTCCGCACGTCAAAGCCACCGCCGCGCTCGCACTACCGCTGGTTCCCGGGGCGCTCGACGCGGCAGTCTGCGCAGGCCAGGTGCCCTCCCTTGCACTGCAGAAATCAATCGAACAGCACATCAATCAAGAAACCTGCACCTTGCTAAATCAGCTGAATGGACGAAGTGTATTCGAACCTCATACACTGGAGGCGTCAAGGGGCGGAGGCACAAGGGGCAGTGGAGCACGGTGAGGTCCATCGAGACCTTAAAGAGCTCCACCATCTCTCGACTTGGGCCGGGGCATTACAAAGCTTTACCGTCACATATTTTATACTACTTCAAGGTGCATTAAATCAACACACGCAAGTATCAAAAGGAGAGTCACGGCATGCATGCATGTGTTGTAATTAATGCATCGGTAAACGCAAATTATTGAAATATATCGACTGCAGTTCTTTGATGGGTCATGTCAACTCGTACATCAATGAGAAGTTTGATTATCCTCTCCCTCACGGACTTAACTGCACCTGCCTATGGTTGTATGACAGGTTGGCCACACACCTGTCGGGCCCACCTGTCATACACACAAAGGCAGGAGCGTCCCTCCCTCGCCCATGAGCATGGTGGCTGGCAAGACTATGAGAAGCTTTCGCTACACGCTCTCCCTCCCACACGCGGTGGACATGCTGCAGTTCAATCGGTGTCACATGGCCAGAAGCGTACTGTAGTACTCCTCCGGTGTTGTAGTACTCCATCATTGTTCGACTTCCCGAAGAGGCGAAGAGCCAAGCGCAGCTCGGACGCTCGTGTGGCAGTTTCATGTGTAGAGTAGTCTAGGATAGCATGTACCGTGCCTGTAAGCTTAAAATTGTTGGGGTCGACTCCATGCTATGTGGCCGTCTCGAAGTGTTTAAAAAAAATTAAAATAGTCTTCTGGCCCTACCTGTCACCCTGGTGATTGTAGTTTGCACGCTCATCTGGTCAAGACAGGAATATATATTTTAATTTGTTTTTTTAAAAGGGGGGACTCCCCGGCCTCTACATCAGAACGATGCATACGGCCACATATATTTTAATTAGTGGTGGTTAATGTTAGAGGTTGCAGCAAATATATTGTTCACTGCGGGTCTTCCAGCCAAGTTTAGAGGCAAGCATGTGGGGCTAGTGCTATGATGTGTCGCGTCAACTCGTACAACAAGGAGAAGCTTGATTTTACTACACGCCTTCTCCCTCGCCCATGCGCGCGGTTGCTCGCAAATGAGGACAGGCTTTTGCTTAGTAGTAGTTGTACAACAAGCTATCCCTCCCACTCGTGGTGGACGGACATGCAACAGTGGATTCAACACTGTAGAAGCAGTAGTAGTAACATCATTGTTCGTCTTCTCGAAGAGGCGAAGAGCCAAGCGCAAACCGAATGTTGCAGTTGCGAACATTGGAGCACGCATATACCCAAGCTCTTGCATGAGACAAAATTGCTATGTGATCCCACTATTGTACTACTATGTACAACTACTTGCTAGTATAGCCCTATAAACCAGAAAGGAGTATTTTCCCTTCTAGAGATTTCAATAAGTAACTACACTACACTGAGACGGAGTACATATGGAGCAAAAGGAGTGAATCTGCACCATAAATAAATACGTACTTGTTCTATCGTTTTCCTCTCCGAGGTGCACAATATTGAGTATACTGACTAGTCTATTTTTGACACGCATTTATGTTTTTTTGACACAGTACAGACGCAAGCGCTCATATACACGCGCATACACTCGCCCCTATGAACGCACACATGCACGACACTATCATCTTGAAATTTACGAAGTCACAATAGGCACCTCATCGTCGACGGGTCCATAGGTGCTTGAATGCCAAGGAGGGAGAGGGTAGCGGTTCCCGAGACGTTAAACGGTCAATGATGCATCCTCAATTACATGCAAAGGGAATTAATTGGAGAAGCAGAATAGAGCCAGCACGATGATAATGCAACAGAGTTTGGACTCTCATATAATAAAGGCGCCCCACCACTCCAATCCATCTACTCCCAAGTCTTTGCGCAACACTGCTCACTCCAATCCAAGACCAAGTGACCAGAAGTCACAAGCACCTATGGAGGCAATGGACGCGAGCGGCAGTCAGTTGTGCCAAATCATCCAAGGCGCCGGCCTGCGGCCCCGCACCGTGCAGCATTTCCAGACGGTGCTGGCGACCACAGGCATCGTAGCCCTCGCCAACGCCGGCTTCGCCTCTCGCATGGACAACATGATGGTCAACTCCATCCGCAAGTTCACTGCCATCAAGAAGCGCGTGGACGACCTTGCCGTACTGCTCTAGCCCGCGCGCCCAGGCTCCTCATTCCCTGCCACCCTCATTGGCCTCCATGGTGACGAACTCTTTCAAGCCCTGGTGGCCCTACAAGTGCCGGAGGCCGCGACGAATAATGTGCACCTCGAGGCCGCGCTCGCCGCGTAGCGCCTTGCCATGCAAGAAACCGTCGACCTGCACATACACATCTACGAGGAAATCGTCAACATAGGCCACTACAAGGCAAGCGAGGACAGAAAGACGTTGGCCTTCTTCCAACGGCTGAAATCTTTGGACGCCATTGTTCAGAAGCACGTCGACCTGGCCACGAAAGCCACTGCTACTTAGGCGCCGTTCGGTGGGCCAGCGCCCTGAGTCGAGGAGGTGGACCTCGTCGATGGATGCATCTCTTCTTCTTTCCCCCTGTAACCAGCACTGCATCGCCTCGTGGCCTTAATGTTTTATTACTATAGTACTCCCTCTGTTCCCTAATATAAGTCTTTCTAAAGATTCCAGCAAGTGACTACTACATACGGAGCAAAATGAGTGAATCTACACTCTAAAGTATGTCTACATACATCTGTATGATGTATTCCATTTGAAATAGTAACTAAAAAGGCTTATATTTATGATGGAGGGGGTATATGGCATTTTTATTCCAGTCGTAACATTTTCACTGTGAGGTGGGGCCGCAGTTGAGCAAACCCACACTGCCCAATGGACGTCGGCCGTGTTTAGAATTAGAAGAGAGAAACGAGCGAGGAGAGCTTGTTGTAGCACGGACGCTGTTGTCAGATGGGACTCGTGTTTATAGAATAGGAGTACTCAGCACTCGTGCCTATTTTTTTGAGGGAAAAACTAGTCGTATGTCTAGTACCATTAGTTGGGTGCGTGCGACCTATAGCTGTCATCACTTTAGGTCTCCTTTTCGAACCGCGGCTATGCATCACAGTACATATTTTTTCATGCATTTATCCTCCTATATGTACTCCTAGGCTATTTCCACGTGCTCCCATTCGCCGACATGTGGGACATAGAGCATCTGGGTCATAGTGCATGCACGACTCGGAGCATATGTCGGGGTACTTTACATTTCATACCTCACGAATTACATGCAAACCCCCCGCAGAAGAATAAATAAATGAATGAATTACTACAGGAAACCGTATTATTTTTGTAGAAACTGGAGCACGTTCATAAATTTTGGACATAACACGTTTATAAAAAATGACTGGACCTAAACCAGTCTAAGGGCCTCTTTGATTTTTCCCACAAAAAAAAGGCCTCTTTGATTCGCAGGATACTGAAAACACAGGAATGGGGAAAGTATGATGGCGATGAACCGAGACGAGGAGAACTCTAACTCAATTAGAGGTTAGAGTTAGATTCTACTCCCTCCGTTCCAAAATAGATGACTCAACTTTGTTCTAATTTTAGTACAAAGTTGGGACATCTATTTTGGAACGGAGGGAGTAACCCTGAACTAACTCTAAACCAAAGAGGTGTATGGATGGCAGGGTTCGATTGACAATAAATGTTCTTTCTCAATCATTTGACTACTTTGGACCCTATTTACTGCTGGATTTGGTGTGGCCGGCTCTTCTGTGGCCTCCTCCCGCTCACAATTGACATAAACGAACCATCTATACAAATGAAGCATGCAAAACATGATAATTTTTACTTTGGCCATACAAATGAGATATCCCACTTAAACATACAAGTCGTCAATCAAGCTTCACAAAATAAAAAAACACTTCATGAAACAAAGCATGAGCTAACTCATCACGGAAGTCATTCACGATAGGGAGGGAGACCGGAGCCCCTCACGCATCGACGGAGGAGCTCGCCATCGTTGCTCTGGAGGAAGGCTCTGTAGATCCCAAGCCCCGGGAACCCCTCCGACGTTGGCACTTGCGAGCTGAGGTCGACACCGGCATGGGTAGCAGTGCCGTTTGCTAGCGACTGGGAACTTAATCTTTGGGCCTCTAAAATAATGCAAGCCTGTAACTAAAATACCTAGAAAGTTGAACTGAATCTTTGGGCCTCTAGAAATAATGCAAGCCTGAAACTGAAATACCTAGAAAGGTGAACTAAATCTTTGGGCCTCTAGAAATACTGCAAGCCTGAAATTGAAATACCTAGAAAGGTGAACTGACTTTGGGCCTCTAGAAATAATGCAAGCCTGAAACTGAAATACCTAGAAACGTGAACTGAATCTTTGGGTCTCTAGAAATAATGCAAGCCTAAAATTGAAATACCTAGAAAGGTGAACTGAATCTTTGGGCCTCTAGAAAGATTTATTACCTCCTCAAGCAGCATCAAACAATTCCATGTGTACACCACAAATCTATACCAAGTTTGATCAGGATCTACTTTTCCAAATCAGAATTAGCGCTAGAGCAAGCAAGATCAGTGATATGGCCGTGAGACAGAGAAGGAACGAACAAACTCACCCCTCTCGCGACCTCCCTGGTAGATGCGCTGCCGCCGCGCATGATAGAGGGAGAAATGTGGGGACCCCGACTCGCAAGTCGTGATCACCGAATGCACGTGTCTGAGGATCCCGAGATCAATGCTCACCGAATGCATGAAGCTGAATAACAAGAGTCTTACATCCATACATACCGTCTTACACAAATTATGACCACTATGGTCAAGCCTTACATCGATAAAGCCTTAAGGGCTGAACATCAAATGAAACAAAAAGCAGCGGAAATCTTCGTCGATAAAAGAACCCATGCCATCTGCCTTAACCCTACAGGCATTCTGACTGGGAAACGTCCTAGTTCGCATGTTCGTCTCCAAAGAACTCTTCTTCAAACTCCGGTTCTTCCATGCCTGGTCAATTAAATAACCAGTGGCAAGCCAATGAGTACTTTGAATGTACTCGCAAGCAACCCATGATTTGGTTCAAGGTACAGTAATGCATGACATAGGTAAAGTTTTGCATAAAGCTAGTTTTGAGTGCAATGACATGTTCAACAACCTATAAAGCATGCATCAAAAGAATTCAAGTAATCCATGAGATCTGGTCACAGATATCAACATAAATAGAGTGGGCACCAACCCATTTATCATAAACAGAGTGGGCACCAACCCATTTCAATCGTGTCAAGTCCGTTGACTTGACCCAAGTCATTTCCATCATCACACACACACGGTTGAAAACCCTGGACATAGTTTAAGCAGCACCGCCCAACCGTCCTTGACCGTGGACACGGCTATTCGAATAGTTTTACACTCTGCAGAGGTTGCACACTTTACCCACTAGATCCGGGAACTCCGTGTCATCCACGACCAGCGGTACCTCAAGTACCGGGGTAAGCACCAGTCACTACCTTTCCCTAGACGACACTAACATGGAGTCCACTCGATTAGTAGTAACCCCGTGCCCAACATTTCACATAATAAAGTTGTGGAGACTCGCTCCCATATTCATCACATACCACAAGCACGGGTACCAGCGGTGTGTCCGGTCTTTGTAAAACAGACATGGCCGCCCTACAGCACGACCCGTCCCAGAGAGAGCACCAACTCTCCCCGTCACTAGTAATGCGGGCTCCAAGCTAGTATCGGTCTAGGTACTCAACAATGCCCTTTCCCATATAAGGGTAGAGTGGTCGCGCATGTAGGGTTGGGACAGTCATCAAATCTTAAATCTAATCCGTTTTGAAAACAACACACACTTGCCTCGGTACACCACTTCATCATCAAGTGGTTACCTTTCTCATCATCTCCCTCGGGCATAAATGGCACCCGATGGGGTTTTCAAAGTTGTTTGAAAATATTTTGTCTCCATCACATGCATATTCCGTCCCTTTTGCGTAGCAAACTACTTAGCATCCTATCTACTCCCATCGTCATAACCCTCATAAGGAGGTAGGGTCATGCACAATGCAAGTGTCAACGAGAAAAGTAACGAGGCAACCCACCAAAGTGGTTACCCATCCTTCATGATTCGATGCAACAATAATAAGTGCTATATGACATGCATAAAAAGGGTTTCATAGACATGGTCAAAGGGCTGCTTGCACGGCTCAACAAAGTCTTCGGGTCTTCAAAGTCTTACGGTCCAACCCTTCAAATCAAGAACGCAATCTATCGTCGCAAAATAATAACGGGAAAATAAGGCAATAATAAAACAGAAAAATCAAAGTGCTCAGAAAAATGTCAACTCTTTTTGTAAAATATTAGATGGAAATATAAGATGGGGAAACTTGCTAGTTTTGGATTTGGAGTGGTGGAACAGGAGATATGGATTTTCAGAGGCACATCTAAATGCTAAAATCACATTTAAATATTTTCAGTGAAGAAAGGTTGGTTGGATTTGAATGAAAGTTGCACCATTAAATAGGTTGCAATATTTGGGGATTTTAGAAATTGGAATTAATCCATTTGGACAAATATTGTGTCCTGTGGAATTTTTGGAATAAGTGACAGAAAAGAAAAAGGAAAAGGGCCTTCGTGCACTGGGCTGTAACAGCAGGCGGCAGAGGCCTGTGGGGAAAAGAGGCCAGGCGAGCCAGTAGCCCAGGTTTTTAAACCTGACGGCGGGCCCAGCTGCCAAGGAGGGAGAGAGAGGCGAGAGAGAGGTGAGGATGACAGGCGGGCCCGCTGTCATCTCCGATCTCAGACGACAGGGCAGCGTGCTCACCGGCGACGATCTGAGCGACGGCGAGCTCCGGCGAAAAGAGGATGACTTCAGGGCCGCCGCGACATCGGTGGGTGGTGGACTTGGCGGGGTGCCTGGTTCGCGGCGACGAGGTTCAAGGCGGAGGAGCTTGGAGGCGGTGGTTCCGGCGCTTCCGGCCATGCGAGAGAGGGAAACGGAGGAAAAAGAGTCAGGGAGGTGAGGAGAGTTCAGATCGACGGAGAGAAGGGGCGGAGGGAGCCTGTACCCTGAGATCGACGGCGACCCGAAGCGGCGGAGCTCCGGTCGATTCCGAGCACAGAGGCTCTCCGGGGGTGATTGGGTGGTGCGGGCGTGCTCCTGGAGGCGTGAGGAGGAGGCGAATGCCACTGGAGCGGCCCGGGGCGAGCTTAAATAGCCGCACGGTGGTCCACCGTGGACCTGTGCGCCGGCGAGCTTGTTGCCGTCGTCACGGGTCACGGGGGGCTGCTGGGTTGTGTCTGGGGTGTTCGTGGGCATCGACTACGCCTAGGGGAAGAAGAGAGAAGGAGGGGGAGGGTCGAGTGCGCCGTGTGAGCAGCGCCATTGGTGCGCTCGGGCGGTTCTGTTTGATAGCGCGGAGGCGCGGGGAAGGAGGAGAGAGGAGGGGGACAGCGCCGTGGCGTGTCGCGGACGTCGAGGCGCCTCGGCTGGCGCGAGGGGAAGGCCCGAGGTGGCGGAAGCATTGGGCGAGGGCGGCTACAAGGTGCCTAGCCGCCAAGATGTAGCGCACTCTGGGCGCAGCGTATGGCACGCCATGGCATATTATATGCCACTGTGGTATGCGCCACCGATGTCGATAGTGCGGGGGTAGTAAAGAAGGAGGGGGAGGCATTGGATGCCCTGGATGGCCACTGGATGGAGGAGGGAGGTGAGGAAGAGGGAGAAAGGGTTGTCCAGAGAGAGAAAGAGGGGGGTTTCACCCCTCAATTATTGAGCTGGGGACTTGCCATTGTTACTAGAGGTGAAAGGGGTCTAGGAGGAGCTGTGGTAAAAATTGGAGCTCTCCAAGAATAGTGAAAGGGGTAAAAACAGTGGTTTTTGCAAAACAGTGGTTTTTGCAAAATGTCAGAAGGTGTTTGATAGAGTTTTGAGCAAGCAAATGGACTCCAATTGCCATGAGACTCCACAAGGTGAAATGACTCATATAAATATAGCCTTCCACCAATTAGGAGATTATTTGGGCAAAGTTGCCAATGCAACTTTTGCAAACCCTAGAAATGAGCAGAAATAGACTTGAGTAGATCTAGTTGAGCATAACACTTCTCCTTGATGAACTACTTTGTGTAGTGGCCTCATTTGGTCATGTGAACATGCTCCCAAAAGTTGGGGTCAATGGGAGAAAGTTGGTAGTACAAAGTTGCTCAAATTTGCTTCTGGTCAGAGAGGGTCTTGAGGCACTTTGACCAAGATTTCCTCTTCTCCATCCTGTGCCATTTGGTCCAGATGCATCATTAGACCAATGAAGCATGTTCACCAAGTTTGAGGACATTTGGACACATTTGGCAATGTAAAGTTGATCAAACTTCAGAATGGACAGATATAGTTTTGAGGGGTTTTGATGGTGTTATCTCGTTCTCCAAGTCATGAGACTTGTCAAGATCATCTAATATGTCATATGTGACATGATAGAATTTTCCTGGAATTTTGGAAGAATATTTCCTTTGTAAATATTTCAAAAGCTTGAAATATCCAGGAAGGGTTTTAGAGGGATTTGACCAATATTTTGAACATGACCATGTGTTGAAACTCTTATATATGGACAATATATGTCCTATGAGTTCCCCTAAATTTTGTCAAATATTTTTAAAACAATAAAATAATTTTTCCTATTAAAGACCATTTCGGCCTTAAGAAAAAGCTTTTAAATAAAATAGTAAAACAACTTTTAAAATTATATTTTTGTGGTTTCGGGTATCCTATATCTAATAGGAATCAAATATATTTTTGAAAGATTTTTACTGCCCTTAATCAAGTACTTGCAAAGCAAACCTCAATTCAGGGGTTTTGGAAAACTAAATTTAGAAAATACTTTCGGCCAAATTATTTTTGTAAGAAAATTCTATATTGCACTATACACATGGCATGGTCATTGGTCAGGAGCTTGGGGTAAGGAGATGAAATATAGAGGGTGGAGTGGTTGACTATTAAGAGCACTTGAAAACCACATAGGGAAAACCAACACCAAATAAAAGCCTAATAAAACAAAAAAGTTTTTTGTTGGTCCAAATTTCCATGCTTTATTTATGAAAATGAAATGTTACAAAATGCAGGGTGTGACAGACCTACCCCCCTTACAAGAATCTCGTCCCCGAGATTCCTAAACTAGGCTTTAAAGAGATACGGAATTCGGATCTAAGGTAGTCTTCACGCTCCCAAGTTGCTTCGCTTGAGTGGTTGCTCCATTGGACCTTGAAGTACTTGATGGTTCGGCTTGAAAAGGCGCTCAGCCTCATCCAAAATGCAGATGGGCCTCTCACGATAAGTCAAATCAGTGAAGGTCAATGGCTTGGTGATTGGCGTCCTTGTAGAGATCAGGCTTATGCGGAACTTGGAGACACTTCCGAGTTGTGACACGTGGAACACGTTGCACATCGAAAAGTTCGTGGAAGTTCAAGCTGGTAAGCCACTTCTCCTCGTCGTTCCATGATCTTGAAGGGCCAATGTATCTCGGAGTGAGCTTTCCTTTGACATGGAAGCGCTGGGCTCCTTTGAGAGGGGTGACCGGAGATAGACATGGTCTCCAACTCGGAAGTTTATGTCTCTCGACGTGAGTCGGCGTAGCTCTTCTGCCTTGACTTGGCAGACTTGGACGCTCTCGACAAGTTGGACTTGCTCTTGACTTCACGGAGGATATCCGCCCAAAGACAAGTCCTTCACCGGTCTCGACCAATTGAGAGGTGTACGGCACTTCCGCCAGATAACACTTCAAATGGTGCCATCTGAAGGCTTGCACGGTAACTGTTGTTGTAAGAGAACTTCGGCGAAAGGGAGGCAATCTTCCCACTTAGCTCCATAAGCTAAGACACAGGGCTCGGAGCATGTCTTGAGTATTTGATTCACTGCTCGGTCGACCTCCGGTCTGTGGGTGGAAAGCGATCTTGAAGGACAGCTTGGTCCCCATGGCCTCTGGAATTTCTTCCAAAACCTTGAGGTGAACTGGGTTCCTCGATCGACACAATCTCCTTGGGAACACCATGAAGGCTCACGATTCGGTTGATGTAGAGAGTTGCCACTGGTTGCCGTCATGGGTAGTCTTAACAGAATGAAATGGGCCACTTTGGTCAAATGATCGACTATGACCCGGATGGAGTCATGTCCCTTGTTTGACCTAGGTAGTCCATGATGAAATCCATCCCGACTTTATCCCATTTCCACTCGGGAACCTTGAGTGGTTGGAGTAATCCAAAGAGTCGCCGATGCTCAGCTTTGACTCTCGGCATCGTCACACTTTGCAACATAGGTGGCAATCTCCCTTTTCATCCCGTGCCACCAAAATCTTTCCTTCAGGTCTTGATACATCTTGGTGCCTCCAGGGTGGATGGAGTATGGGCTGTCATGAGCTTCTTGCAAGATCAGGTTCTTGAGCTCAACCTTGTTGGGCACGCAGATGCGATTCCCAAACCACACAGTTCCTTCCTCATCCTCTGAGAATCCTGAGGCTTTGCCTGCCTTGATCTTCCTCTTGATGCCTTCAATACTCTCATGCCCCTTCTGGGCTTTCTTGATATCATCCATCAAGGTAGGCTTAACTTCGAGGTTGGCCAAGAATCCTGGTGCAACCAGTTCCAACCCAAAGCTTTCAAGTTCTTCATACAAAGGCGGGTAGCTTGTGCTTTAGCATAGCATTCAAGGAGCAAGCCTTCCCGCTCAACGATCTGCTACCACATTAGCCTTTCCAGGTGGTATTGAACACCGAGGTCATAATCCTTTATCAACTCCAGCCATCTTCTCGCCTCATGTTCAATTCCTTTGAGTGAAAATATACTTCAGACTTTTGTGGTCCGTGTATATTTCACATCGCTACCCAAGAGGTAATGTCGCCAAGTCTTGTGGCATGAACCACTGCTGCTAGCTCAAGGTCATGAGTAGCATAGTTCTCTTCGTGAGGTCGTAGTTGCCTTGAAAGGTAGGCTACGACTCTGCCTTCTTGCATCAGAACACCTCCCAGTCCGATTCTTGACGCATCACAATATATCACAAACTCCTTGTGTATATCCGGTGTGGCGAGCTGAGGCGATGGTTAGCCTCTTCTTCAGCTCTGGAAGCTCTCTTCGCGCTTCGGCGTCCATTCAACTTCTTATCCTTCTTCAAGAGCTGAGTCATGGGTCGGGCAATGCTCGAGAATCCTTCAACGAACTTGCGGTAATATCCTGCGAGTCCGAGGAAGCTTCTGACTTCCTTCACATTGCTCGGGGATTGCCATTCAGTCACGGCTTCAATCTTAGCGGGATCGACTGACAATCCTTCTTCAGTTAGAACATGACCCAGGAATCCAACTTCATGCAGCTAGAATTCACACTTGCTGAACTTGGCATACAGTTGGTGCTCTCGAAGCTTGTCTAGGACCATCCTCAAGTGTTGCTCGTGCTCTTCTTCCGACTTCGAGAAAACAAGGATGTCATCAATGAAGACAACGACAAACTTGTCCAAATATTCGATGAAGACCTTATTCATGAGATACATGAAGTAAGCTGGGGCATTGGTCAATCCAATGGACATGACCGTGCATTCATACAGGCCATATCTGGTTACGAATGCCGTCTTCGGAATATCTTGGGGTCTGATCTTCAGTTGGTAGTACCCAGATCTGAGGTCGATCTTGGAGAACACCTTGGCCCCATTGAGTTGATCAAACAGATCTTCAATCTTGGGAAGTGGGTACTTGTTCTTGATTGTAACTTCATTGAGGGAGCGGTAGTCAATGCACAAGCGGATGGTACCGTCCTTCTTTGCCACAAATGTAGCAGGTGATCCCCAAGGGGAGGCACTAGGCGGATAAATCCTTCCTCAACTGCTCTTCCAAATGCTTCTTCAATTCTGCTAACTCCTCCGATCCCATTCTATAAGGCTTCTTATAGATGGGTCCTGCTCCGGGCATGAGCTCGATGATGAACTCAATGTCTCGGTCAGGAGGCATTCCTGGTAACTCATCAGGAAAGACATCGGGGTATTCGCATACTACCGACACTTGCTCCAATCCAACTTCAGTCAGACAGTTGACTTGGTTGGCTTTAGCAGAGGAGGGGTTGGAGGCGAATTTAACTTCGACTCCTTGGTCATTGGTCACAGTGACAGACCGGTTGGCGCAGTCTATCAAGCCTTGGTGCTTGATGAGCCAATTCATTCCTAAGATCACATCCAAGTCTTGTGATCCTAAGATGATAAGGTCTGCCAGGAAGTCTACCCCATTAATGACAATCTCGACTCCTCTACATCCTGTCTTGGCTCTCATCTCTGCTCGGGGTTTGTACCACCATAGGGTTATCAGAGTGTAGGGGTCATGCCACTTTTAATGCAAACTTATGGGTGACAAATGAATGCGTGGCTCGAGAATCAAACAAAACATTCTTGGTGCTGAATTGACAAGGAACGCATTACCCAACGTCCGGTCTTCTGGGCTTCTTCCGCAGATGACATGATTCACAGTCCCTTGCCATTGTTGGGCAGGTTGCGGGAGCTTGGTTCCTTGGTGGCATTCCACGGCCTTGGCACTGGTTACTGCGCATTAGGCGCGCGCGTCGGGCTTCTTGTTGGGGCAATTCTTGGAGTAGTGACCTGGCTGTCCACATCCGAAGCAAGTGACTTGATTGGGGATGACGCCCTTGCCAGCATTGTTATTGGGGTTGTTGTAAGCTGGCCTGGGGTTGGCATACTGCTGAGGTGGATAGTTGGTGCGGGGTGCAGGAGCTCTTGGTTGCTGATAGGTAGGCTTGACCGGGCTGGCTGCCACGGGCGAGGCTTCAGTTCTTGGAGCTACCCTTGCCGATCATCTTGCGCTTCGAGTGTCATCAAGGCACGTCGCTTGTCCTCAAGCATGACCGCCTTGTTCACCGATCAAGAAAAGTCGGCGATCGCACACAACAAGCGAAGCATCGCAGAGTCCGGTTAAGGCCTTCCATGAAGCGCTCCTTTTGGCAAAGATCGGTCTTGACATCCTCGAGGCATACCTTGAGAGAACACCGAACTTCGCATGTACTCCTTGACGGTGCTACTACCTTGCTTCGGGCTTGGAACTCACGCTTCTTGATGGCCATGATTCCAGAGGGAATGTGGGCCTTGCGAATTCAGTCTTGAAGGTGTTCCAAGTGATGTCTTGCTCAACATGCATAGCCTTGAATCCATCCCACCAAGCTCTGGCAGTCCCCCGAGACAAGGGCGGATACGCCACTTTATCACGGTCCTCGGTGCATCCGACTAGTGCCAGCAGATCCTCAATGGTGCGTACCCGTCGTGCGCATCCGGGGTTCAGCAGCCTCGATGAAAGTGGGTGGTGCATGCTTCTTGAACTCCACCGATGTGGAACGTCCATGGCCGTGCCCGCCGGGCCGGGCGATTGACAACTTGAGCAATCATCCGAGGGCTGCGGTGTTGGCTTGGCGTTCCTCTCGGAAGGCTTGGAGAAGCTGAGCCATGTCCATGCTTGGAGGAGGTGGTGGGGTGGAGTCTATCCTTGGGCTTGGTCTGGCTGACTCCGCTTCAAAGAGCCTCCGGCTTCTTCTTCTGGGGTAGAGGTACCAAGACGGGTTACAACAGCATCCTGTTGGAGTGGTCAAGGTTCATGATTGGGGAAAGATGGGGAAAGCAACATAGATGGCATGCCTAGTAAGAGGGTTGGTATGACACTAATTGTTTTCATGCAAGGGCCAAAAGGGCCAAACACATACATTAAAGTCCAAATGGGTGATGTAGTCGTTTACAAGTTCCCGAAGGAAAGCACGACGTCCATCAAACACAGCAAAAGCAAACACAACACTACATGGTTTCATAAAAACCATTACATGGACTCGACTTCGCATAGGGGTACACGACCTATCCTACCGGAGGGTTACTAACGGGCATATCCAAGTTGTGAATGATGCCTAAGTGGTGGAATGCTCGGTCGCGTAGTCTGCTCTTCCGGTCTTCCTCCTCTTCATCGATGGCGTGGCTTTCTTCCTTTGCTTGAAGGGGTGGGGGAGTGGAGGAGCTCAACGCGGCGTTGCTTAGCTGGTGGGGTGAAGAGCCTGCGGTAATCCCATGCGCTCATGCGGGGTTGCTGTGGTGGTTCTCCATCCTTTGGGGGTCTTCCGCCTCTGTATGCGATTGCGGGCTGTCCAGGGGGAGCACCTTCCTTCTTGATCCTATCCGTCTTCTCTTGTGCTTGGCGAAGAAGTGCCTTGGTCTCATGAAGTTCCTTTCGGAGTTCCATTGATTCCGCGGCCCAGTGTTGTGCCAAACTATCGGCACAAAGGCTGAAGTAGGTCTGGAATCGGAGTGGAAGTCCTTCTTCTAATGGTGGAGCTGGTGCATTGCTCTCATCCTCGCCTTCCTTCCGATAAGGCAAGAAACGGGTTGCCAACTCGTCTGCCATCTCTGGAAGAAGGTCTCGGAGGCGAGTGAGTGCCTTGAGGGTTGCCGTCTCGACGGCAAGAACTAGTGTTGCCATCTGGGGTCCCTCGAAGAACCAGCTTCTTGGAGAGTCATTGGCCTTCACGATCACTTCCACATGATACTCCGTCTCGGCGTCATTGATCCAATGCTCATGGTAGGTGAAAGTGGGGCTCGGTGGGCTGCACCTCTTGAGGCTATCCTCGAGAAGCACGGAAATCCGTGGTCGAAGTCTTGAATGCACGCAGCCATCTACAAAGGTTGAATGGGAGAGGTCAATAAGGAAAATGCATCTTGGGTGGGGTCACTTCGTAAAAGAAGAGAGGTTTAGATGGTCTCAAGTTAACAAGCGTCCATGCTAACTAAGGCTTCCTACAATCAGGATGGCTCGATACCAGCTCTGTGGGGACCCCGACTCGCAAGTCGTGATCACCGAATGCACGTGTCTGATGATCCCGAGATCAATGCTCACTTGAACACACGAAGCTGAATAACAAGAGTCTTACATCCATACATACCGTCTTACACAAATTATGACCACTATGGTCAAGCCTTACATCGATAAAGCCTTAAGGGCTGAACATCAAATGAAACAAAAAGCAGCGGAAATCTTCGTCGATAAAAGAACCCATGCCATCTGCCTTAACCCTCGGGCATTACATTGGAAGCGTCCTAGTTCGCATGTTCGTCTCCAAAGAACTCTTCTTGAACTCCGGTTCTTCCATGCCCGGTCAATTAAATAACCAATGGCAAGCCAATGAGTACTTTGAATGTACTACTTAAGCAACCCATGATTTGGTTCAAGGTGCGAGAATGCATGACATAGGTAAAGTTTTGCATAAAGCTAGTTTTGAGTGCAATGACATGTTCAACAACCTATAAAGCATGCATCAAAAGAATTCAAGTAATCCATGAGATCTGGTCACAGATATCAACATAAATAGAGTGGGCACCAACCCATTTATCATAAACAGAGTGGGCACCAACCCATTTCAATCGTGTCAAGTCCGTTGACTTGACCCAAGTCATTTCCATCATCACACACACACGGTTGAAAACCCTGGACATAGTTTAAGCAGCACCGCCCAACCGTCCTTGACCGTGGACACGGCTATTCGAATAGTTTTACACTCTGCAGAGGTTGCACACTTTACCCACTAGATCCGGGGAACTCCCGTGTCATCCACGACCCGCGGTACCTCAAGTACCCGGGGTAAGCACCCGGTCACTACCTTTCCCTAGACGACACTAACATGGAGTCCACTCGATTGGTAGTAACCCCCGTGCCCAACATTTCACATAATAAAGTTGTGGAGACTCGCTCCCATATTCATCACATACCACAAGCACGGGGTACCAACGGTGTGTCCGTCTCAGTAAAACAGACATGGCCGCCCTACAGCACGACCCGTCCGAGAGAGAGCACCAACTCTCCCCCGTCACTAGTAATGCGGGCTCCAAGCTAGTATCGGTCTAGGTACTCAACAATGCCCTTTCCCATATAAGGGTAGAGTGGTCGCACATGTAGGGTTGGGACAGTCATCAAATCTTAAATCTAATCCGTTTTCGAAAACAACACACACTTGCCTCGGTACACCACTTCGTCATCAAGTGGTTACCTTTCTCATCATCTCCCTCGGGCATAAATGGCACCCGATGGGGTTTTCAAAGTTGTTTGAAAATATTTTGTCTCCATCACATGCATATTCCGTCCCTTTTGCGTAGCAAACTACTTAGCATCCTATCTACTCCCATCGTCATAACCCTCATAAGGAGGTAGGGTCATGCACAATGCAAGTGTCAGCGAGAAAAATAACGGAGGCAACCCACCAAAGTGGTTACCCATCCTTCATGATTCCGATGCAACAATAATAAGTGCTATATGACATGCATAAAAAGGGTTTCATAGACATGGTCAAAGGGCTGCTTGCCTAGCTCAACAAAGTCTTCGGGGTCTTCAAAGTCTTCTAGTCCAACCCCTTTGTCAGCAACGCAATCTATCGTCGCAAAATAATAACGGGAAAAATAAGGCAATAATAAAACAGAAAAATCAAAGTGCTCAGAAAAATGTCAACTCTTTTTGTAAAATATTAGATGGAAATATAAGATGGGGAAACTTGCTAGTTTTGGATTTGGAGTGGTGGAACAGGAGATATGGATTTTCAGAGGCACATTTAAATGCTAAAATCACATTTAAATATTTTCAGTGAAGAAAGGTTGGTTGGATTTGAATGAAAGTTGCACCATTAAATAGGTTGCAATATTTGGGGATTTTAGAAATTGGAATTAATCCATTTGGACAAATATTGTGTCTGTGGAATTTTGGAATAAGTGATGAGAAAAGAAAAAGGAAAAGGAGATCGTACATCTTTGGGCTGTAACAGCCTTGAGCAGCAGGCCTGTGGGGAAAAGAGGCCCAGCGAGCCAGTAGCCTTGGCCAGTTTTAAACCTGACGGGCGGGGCCCAGCTGCCAGTGGGAGAGAGAGGGGGCGAGAGAGAGAGGTGAGGATGATAGGCGGGGCCCGCCTGTCATCTCCGACCTCGCGACAAGAGGGCCGGCGTGCTCACCGGCGACGATGCAGGCGACGGCGAGCTTGGCGAAAAGGAGATGACTTGAGGGCCGCCGACGCCGGTGGGTGGTGGACTTGGCGGCGGGGTGCTGGTTCGCCGGCGACGAGGTTCGCGGCGGAGGAGCTTCGGGAGGCGGTGGTTCCGGTCGCTTCCGGCTGCGACAGAGAGGGGAAACGGAGGAAAAAGAGTCAGGGAGGTGAGGAGAGTTCAGATCGACGGAGAGAAGGGGCGGAGGGAGCCTGTACCCTGAGATCGACGGCGACCAAGCGGCGGAGCTCGGTCGATTCGAGCACTGAGGCTCTCCGGGGTGATTGGGTGGTGCGGGCGTGCTCTGAGGCGTGAGGAGGAGGCGAATGCCACCGAGCGCCCGGGCGAGCTTAAATAGCCGAGACGGTGGTCCACCGTGGACTGTCTTGCCGGCGAGCTTGTTGCCGTCGTCACGGGTCACGGGGGGCTGCTGGGTTGTGTCTGGGGTGTTCGTGGGCATCGACTACGCCTAGGGGAAGAAGAGAGAAGGAGTGGGGAGGGGTCAGGGGTGCGCGCGTGTGAGCAGCGCCATTGGTGCGCTCGGGCGGTTCTGTTTGATAGCGCGGAGGCGCGGGGAAGGAGGAGAGAGGAGGGGGACAGCGCCGTGGCGTGTCGCGGACGTCGAGGCGCCTCGGCTGGCGCGAGGGGAAGGCCCGAGGTGGCCGGAAGCATTGGGCAGAGGGCGGCTACAAAGCCTTAGCCGCCTCAGCCTTCTTGAGCGCTGCGTATGGCATGCCATGGCATATTATATGCCACAATGGTGCGACCCACCGATGTCCAAGAGTGCCGGGGTAGTAAAGAAGGAGGGAGGCATTGGATGCCTGGATGGCCACCGGATGGAGGAGGAGGTGAGGAAGAGGGAGAAAGGGCTGTCGAGAGAGAGAAGAGGGGGTTTCACCCTCAATTATTGAGCTGGGGACTTGCCATTGTTACTAGAGGTGAAAGGGGTCTAGGAGGAGCTGTGGTAAAATTGGAGCTCTCAAGAATAGTGAAAGGGGTAAAAGCAGTGGTTTTTGCAAAATGTCAGAAGGTGTTTGATAGAGTTTTGAGCAAGCAAATGGACTCCAATTGCCATGAGACTCCACAAGGTGAAATGACTCATATAAATATAGCCTTCCACCAATTAGGAGATTATTTTGGCAAAGTTGCCAATGCAACTTT
This sequence comes from Aegilops speltoides, assembly GCA_021437245.1. Taxonomy (NCBI): domain Eukaryota; kingdom Viridiplantae; phylum Streptophyta; class Magnoliopsida; order Poales; family Poaceae; genus Aegilops; species Aegilops speltoides. The sequence continues at coordinate 161,498,377 of CM038147.1, forward strand.
TGCAAACCCTAGAAATGAGCAGAAATAGACTTGAGTAGATCTAGTTGAGCATAACACTTCTCCTTAATGAACTACTTTGTGTAGTGGCCTCATTTGGTCATGTGAACATGCTCCCAAAAGTTGGGGTCAATGGGAGAAAGTTGGTAGTACAAAGTTGCTCAAATTTGCTTCTGGTCAGAGAGGGTCTTGAGGCACTTTGACCAAGATTTCCTCTTCTCCATCCTGCGCCATTTGGTCCAGATGCATCATTAGACCAATGAAGCGTGTTCACCAAGTTTGAGCACATTTGGACACATTTGGCAATGTAAAGTTGATCAAACTTCAGAATGGACAGATATAGTTTTGAGGGGTTTTGATGGTGTTATCTTGTTCTCCAAGTCATGAGACTTGGCAAGATCATCTAATATGTCATGTGTGACATGATAGAATTTTCCTGGAATTTTGGAAGAATATTTCCTTTGTAAATATTTCAAAAGCTTGAAATATCCAGGAAGGTTTTTAGAGGGATTTGACCAATATTTTGAACATGACCATGTGTTGAAACTCTTATAAATGGACAATATATGTCCTATGAGTTCCCCTAAATTTTGTCAAATATTTTTAAAACAATAAAATAATTTTTCCCTATTAAAGACCATTTCTGGCCTTAAGAAAAAGCTTTTAAATAAAATAGTAAAACAACTTTTAAAATTATATTTTTGTGGTTTCTGGGTATCCTATATCTAATAGGAATCAAATATATTTTTGGAAAGATTTTTACTGCCCTTAATCAAGTACTTGCAGTGCAAACCTAATTCAGGGGTTTTTGGAAAACTAAATTTAGAAAATACTTTCTGGCCAAATTATTTTTGTAAGAAAATTCTATATTGCACTATACACATGGCATGGTCATTGGTCAGGAGCTTGGGGTAAGGAGATGAAATATAGAGGGTGGAGTGGTTGACTATTAAGAGCACTTGAAAACCACATAGGGAAAACCAACACCAAATAAAAGCCTAATAAAACAAAAAAGTTTTTTGTTGGTCCAAATTTCCATGCTTTATTTATGAAAATGAAATGTTACAAAATGCAGGGTGTGACAAGAAAAATGACTGGTGAAGGGGGAGTGGGGCAACATTCGACGGCCGGAGGGAGAGGGCGGTCGGAGTAGGGCGGCGGAGGCCGGAAGGAGAGAGCGGCCGGAGGAGAGAGAGGGCGAGTGGCGCTTGGGTGGGCGGCCCTATGGGGAACAGAGAGGAGTCATGCGAGAGGGGGGGGAGCGATCTGGTGCGGGCAGGGGAGATTTTTTAAGTTCTCTTTTAGTGGGCCCGAGGATAACTAACCCAATTAGAACTCCACCGGGCTAGTTTTTTTAGCTGGGTTAGAGCAAACTATCTCAAACTAACCCCTCTCTTTTCGATAATTTGAGGCTATTTCAACCCAAACTAGCTCTAACTCGGGGATCCAAACAAAGAGGAGTGTTTATGTACATGCTACAGTGTGGACCGTAGCACATTGTTTTTTATGGCCATATCACCACATTATTTTCTACTGCTGGTTCACTGGGCTACCGTGGTTCGCACAGCTGGTTCACTGGGCTGCCGTGTGGTTCGCACTGCTGGTTCACTGGGCTGCCGTGGTTCGCACTCCTCCGACCTGAGTAGTACTCCCTCCGTTCCTAAATATAAGTCTTTGTAGATATTTCACTGTGGACCACATACGGATGTATATAGATGCATTTTATGTGTAGATTCACTCATTTTTCTCCGTATGTGGTTCATAGTGAAATCTCTCCAAAGACTTATATTTAGGAACATAGGGAGTAGTATAGTACTAATATATACCGCATCATTATTTGCTCCTTCTTACTACTCCGACTTGTGGGAGAGCTAGCATCCGGGTCAACGTGTCATGCACCAGATTAGAGCGCGAAACGGAAGGGGGCATCACCCCGGTCGGAGCGCCAGTAATTCATGACTATAGTGAGTGGTCATATCACAAGTCTTTCCAGTAGTAACGCGATGTCAAATCACACAGCCCGACCTTTCCAGCAGTATGTTTGAGAATCCGCCACTCACTCACCCTCCTCGCCTCTCTGTCAAACCGCCTACCCGAAAACTACCGCATGTACTGCCCGGGAAAAGCCCCACCCTCAACTTTTAACTACGCGAAAATAGTTCGAGCTTGTTCATTCTATATAAATACAGTACTTACTATATGTTTATTCACCCGTGGGGTTGTACAATGAATGGAGGGGCAGGGAGCACAAGTGAACAATACTGTAGTACTACTACTAGTAAGTAGGAGTCGTACATTAGTCACCTTAAATAGAGAGTTTCTTTTCTTTAATGCCACGCACACAAATTGAAACGCTTGTTGTGGAGAGAAAAAAGATAATCACTTCACTATATAAGGATGCAGGGGCCTGAGCGCTGGCTTTACTAGGGTCGCTCTCTTTATTCTCTCATCCTCTCTAGATATAAACAAGACAGCGGTAGCAACATTTTTTCTCTGCTCACCGCTGGTCACAGATCCGGCCGGATCCCTTCGGCCGGTGTGTGTAGAGGACTAAAAGGTGCATCGTTCACGCGGTCATCGCTGCCGAGGGAGGAAACCCACAGCTGCTGGAGGGGCCCGATCCTCTGCCCATGTCGTTCTCTCTGACACAGCGCCGACTCGGGAGGTCCTCCGACCCTTCTTCCTCCCCCCAGATTGTCCATGATCCGACTGCCGCCGCCGACATCCCGGCGACCCTCAGGTATAAGTTCTTCGAAAGCGGCCTTGCTCTACTGCCCCAGCTCCCCACGTGTCTGCATGTGCATCTTTTTCTACTCCCATCAGCTCTTCCAAAGCCACCTACATTTTTAGTATTATTAGAGGTAAAGCTACTTCATGCATTCGACTCTAGGGCTTTGTTCAAACAACGAAGAAAGGGGGGAAAGTTGTAGCATGAATCTAGGACTTGATTCAAAGAGGAAATAATATGGTGAAAGTAGTAGAGACCGGATACCCAACCGGTCTCTTGGTTGAAAAGGGAAATAATGGGAAAACGCAGTACAATCTGGATAAGGAACAGATCTATTATTAGTTGAAAAAAGGATAGAAAGTGGCGGCTGGTGGACAAGTCAACAGAGTATGTCCAGGATTAGATTTGCTTCCATCACATAGTAAAAGGTCTCCAGGATTAGATTTGCCGCCCTCACATAGTAAAAGGTCCCAGGATTAGATTTGCTGCCCTCACATAGTAAAAGGTCTCAGGATTAGATTTGTTGCCCTCACATAGTAAAAGGTCTCCAGGATTAGATTTGCTGCCCTCACATAGTAAAAGTTCTCCAGGATTAGATTTGCTGTCCTCATATAGTAAAAGATCTCCAGGATTAGATTTGCTGCCCTCACATAGCATGAACAAACTCGGCATCACCACTTTATGCCTCCTTGTAGGTACATTGTGCTGATGCGTCCACTGTCGCATCTCCTTATACCAACCTTTTGCTGTTGTTAATGTAAGGGCGCATGTAAAATGAAGCGATCACACTCTTACCTTAGGGACATGTCTAACAAGTGTTATTGTTAATCTAATACCTCCAGTGATAAGATGCAATTAAACTGTGTTACAAATGGCACTCCTGCTGTTTTCCCTAGTATGATAAGTAAGTTGCTCCTTTACGCTGCTGAGTGTCCTAGTGTCCCCACGGTCCCATGCCCTTAAACCAATTGTTTAGCTGCTGTTGATTTACTGTGTCTGGTAAACAAGCAATGCCACCATTAAAGTACTCCCATATTTTAGGAATCTCATTGTTGATCGTAATGATTCTGGTAGCATGAAGCATTGCTGACGTTTCAAAATTTCTACTGTCCTTGCGTGATTGCCATGAACATAATTAACATGATTCTTTTCATTTTGAATATGTTTTGTATATTCTTATTGACCAACAACTGTTTACTTTCTATATTTTTGTGCAGATAGGGATATCCATTTCACCTTGTTGCTATTGTGACCGTTTGGTGAACTGCACAAAACACTTTTTTTGGAATGAGTGTCTTGTGCAGTTCAACTAAAATGTCACGTGGGCAACATCTCTCAATTTTGGTGGAACTGCACAAAATGGTGATTGGAGTTTCCAAAATCTTCGTCAAGTTATGTTGGTAATCTCGTGCAACATTTTATTAGCCTTTGCAAGATGGAGCCGTCACTGTCACCACAATGGCACTTTATTTTAGTGGAACTGCACAAAAGGATAAGAAAATTATAGTTGCACCCTACATGAGCCGGACAGCCAACCTTAATGTTCCTCAATTTTAGTGCAACTACTAAAGAAGAACCTGCCAACTCACGAGAGCAAGTACTTCTTGCTAGCTGAATGATGCAATCTTTGCTTCATTTCAGGTGAACTGCAAAAAAAGGCACATGAATTGAATCATGGAACTCCAGGCAAACCTCATCCTAGTGGAGCTGCAGGTTGAGTTCAAGGAGGCTGCTATTAAAGAGAAATCATGCTCTCCTATCTCCTTGTTTGTGTTGTGCAAACAGGAATACTCAACTACAGATGTTGTGACGGTCATCGCCAAGTTCTTCCACTTATTGACATGGCTAGTCAAGATGGATTTAATCCCAATATTCACTTTATCAAAAGGCTCTAATGGGTTGGTTCTGAATATTGCAAGCTGGGAATCAATGAGATGTGTAGGCATCTTTGTTGTACTTATTATTTGAATCTTTTGTTGGTTCTGAATCTTGCAAGCCGGGAATCAACAAGATGTGTAGGCATCTTTGTTGTACTTATTATTTGGATCTTATTTGTTGGTTCTGAATCTTGCAAGCTGGGAATCAATGAGATGTGTAGGCATCTTTGTTGTACTTATTATTTGGATCTTATTTGTTGATTCTGAATCTTGCAAGCTGGGAAACACGGCATGATGATGCAGAGGACAACAACCATAACAAACTGTTCAAACTTTGTAGTATTATCGTTGTGAAAGTGCGACAAATGTGCTGATCGTGTGCGTCCTAAGAATAATAATTCTAATTGTTGTGCATGTTGATCCTGTGGCACTAATAGAACGAGCCAATGCATTGCTTGTTTTATGTATAACTTTCTATTAAAGCCAATTAAATTTAAGTAAGTGACCACTAACTCCTGTGATTACAGTACCAATACAGACCCGCTCGTGAACCGACGTGTGGCCGGAGTAGGTTTCTTAATGGAGGCGTTTGAATGCACTAAGGGTGCATCTTATGCCGGGCGTGCAGCGGACAAGGGAGCGGTAGTAACTGTTGTTGCCTGTACACACTCAGCTTACTGTTGTATCCAGTTCCCCTAGAGTTGAAAAATGAACTGCTGCCGCCGCCTACACACTCGTTCACTCGAAGAGACTCCAATGGCGATCCGTGGGGTGAGCCTGCTGGATATGGACTTCAGCAAGGATTTCCCCTTTGAGTTCGCCCTTCAGTCCTATGGCTGCACCAAGTTGAATGTGATGTACACCAATGATACGGACTAGGTGAAGCTCTGCCTCGCCTCAGTCCTATGGCTGCACCAGGTTCTGGAGCATTTGCCCGTTTCATTGGCAGCGCCGACTACACCTTCGCTACTATGGCGAGAAGGAAGAACGCAGCGATTCGGCCATCTGGTGCAACAAGCTTGTCGACATCCAGAAGCAATACAAGATCATCAGCAACGGGCAGGAGAAGGACTCCGTGGTTGACCTCGCTGAGACCATAATCGACCCCTGATACATCAACATGAAAGAAGCGGACGACCTGAACACATAGGAGGTACCTCTGAATCTAGCCTACATAACCTAGGCGGCCAAGGACGCATACGCATGCTACGACATGTACATGCAGATTTTGGACATGGGGGCGTGTCTGCTTCCCGAAACCGATGAGTACACGAACAGTAGCAGCATCATTATCAAGCGTGCCAGGAAGGTCTAGATGTTGTACTTTATCTGTTCTCCCACTTTCTTTTTGATGTAAACTGAGTTTTCTCCCAGTACTTTTCCCTATAACCAACTCAACTATTCCACGTCTAGCCTAAAAATAATAATACCCCACGTACTATTAACTCATCAAATTAAAATGATATTTTATTTCGTAAGTTGAAAGTTCTTACAAAATAATAATAATAATTGTTTATATATAACTTGGCAAGTTAACTCCTAGTGATTGTGTGCATAAGCTTGCAAAGATTTTACTGACCAATGCAGTAATAGAAGTGCAATCATGTGTTTATGTTTTTATAACATTTCTCCGTCTAGCCCAACATGATATTTTCACATAGCCCAGCAAGTCCGCGGATTTCGAGAAAAATGCAAATGGGATTTAAACGGGCTGCATAGATGCTACATCATTGTTTCACCCAGCCCACCAAATGGATTAAAAAAGCAAATGGACTGGCTGACATGTGGGCCACTAGGTCGAAGCCTAAGAAGGCGTTGGATTTACATCCAACGGCCAGCATTCTTATTCAATCTCTTGTCTTCTTCCCCCAGTGCTGCCAGAACCGCCTGCTCCAGCCTTCGGTGTCCAGCGGCGTTGTTTTGCGCTCCTGAGGGAAACGCTACCCCGCCGACGGCCAGGCCATCCCTCCACTCCGCACCTCCTGTTATTCTCTGCTGAGTGTTGACGAGGATGGAGGGCTTTGTCAACTTAGTCAATATGAATGATTCTACCTCCAGTGACCGTACATTGTCCATCCAACGACCATAGTGCTTCTTCAACCTCTGGTCTTCTTGCTCCAGCCGCCCAAAGCAGCGCCAGTCGTGTTGCCTGCTCCTGCCTCTTGTGGCCGGTTGTGATGCCGCGGAGGCCTCACCCCCCGCTACTACTCCCACCGCTGGCCCAGGGAATCCCTCTAATTACCCACACCTCTTGTTATTCTGCGGCGACGGCAGCCTCACGCCGCAGCCAAACCAGTGAACCCTCGTACTCCTCTCCGCATGGGCAACCACTACGGCGTCTTCCTCGGCTCCACGTCGTCCCCTTCCTAGGCCTCTGTCACACCCTGATTTTCATGGCACAGCACTTAAGCTCTTAATCATGCTAAAATGTGGGTTGGCAAAAACTTTTGAGTGTTTTGGACTTTGCTTGATTTGATTTTTGTCTGCTGTTTGCAAGTGCTCTAAAAATCAAATAAATCCTCCAACTCCTATACTTCATCTCCTTGATCCAAACTCTTGAAACAATGATCATGCCATGTGTATAGGACATAAAAATATTTTCTTACAAAATAATTTGGCCAAATAGTATTTTCAAAATTAGTTTTTCAAAAACCCTGAATTGAGGTTTGCACTGCAAGTACTTAATTAAGGGCAGTAAAAATCTTTCTAAAAATATATTTGACTCCTATTAGATATAGGATTCCCAGAAACCACAAAAATATAATTTTAGAAGTTATTTTCCTATTTTATTTAAAGGCTTTTTCTTAAGGCGGAAATGGTCTTTAATAGGTAAAAATTATTTTATTGCTTCAAAAATATTTGACAAAATTTAGGGAAACTCATAGGACATATATTGTCCATATATAAGAGTTTCAACACATGGTTATGTTCAAAATATTGGTCAAACCCCTCAAAACCCTTTCTGGATATTTCAAGCTTTTGAAATATTTACAAAGGAAATGTTCTCCAAAAATTCCAAGAAAATTCTATCATGTCACATATGACATATTTGGTGATCTTGCCAAGTCTCATGACTTGGAGAGCAAGATAGCATCATCAAAACCTCTCAAAACCATTTCTGTCCATTTTGAAGTTTGAGCAACTTTACATTGCCAAACATGCCCAAATGTTCTCAAACCTTGTGAACTTGCTCAAATGGTCTAATAATTCATCTAGACCAAATGGCACAAGTTGGAGAGCAATTTAACTTGATCATAGTGCCCCAAAACTCTTTCTGTCCAGAACCATGTTTGAACAACTTTGCATTACCAACTTTCTCTCCTTGACCCAAACTTTTGTGAGCATGATCACATGACCAAATGAGGCCACCGAACCAAGTGGTGCATCAAGGAGAAGTGATTTGCTCAACTAAATCTACACAAGTTCATTTCTGCTAAATTCTAGGGTTTACCAAAGTTGCATTGTCAACTTTCTTCAAATGATCTCCAAATTGGTGGAAGGCCCTAATTATATGTGTCATTTCACCCTATGGAGTCTCATGGCAGATGCAAATCATCTACTTGCCCAAACCCCATCAAACACCTTCGGCAAATAATTAAAATGCCTATTTTGGCCACTTCCACTATTCTCCATGAGCTCAACTTGTTACCACAGCCCTCCTAGTCCCCTTGCACGTCCAAGAGCAATGGCTATCCCACACTCAATTATTTGGAGGTGAAACCCTCACTTTCTCTCTCTGGACAGCAGCTTTCCTCCCATTCTCTCACCTCTCTCTCACTCCTGGCAAGCCCCAGGGCATCCAATGCCTTTCACACATTGTTTACTCCCCTGAGCAGCCACTAGACATAAGTGGGCGCGTGAGGACGCGAGGAAAAGCTGCGGGTGCCGGCCATTCGCGCGCTCTGGAGCACGTCAGCGTGCTCCCGACCGTTGACACAGCACTCCCGACCACCTCGAGCCCCCCCCCCCTCGCGCCAGTCGATGCTCCTCGACGTCCGCAACACGACACCGAGCTGGCCCCCTCCTCTCTCTTCCTCCTGCTGCCTCCTCTCGCACGCGCACCGGCCGCCCGAAGCGCTCCAATGGGCGACCTCACACGCGCGCGCCTCTGACCTCGCCCCGCTTCCCCTTTCCTTCTTCCCCGACTTGAACCACGCCCATGAACGCCGTAGACAACCTCACTCCCTCCCTCCTGGCCTCCCGAGCCGCTTCTGCTGCCACCGTGCGCCGCGTCCACCATGAGCTACGGGGCGGCTATTTAAGGCCACCCCCGAGCATCCCCTCCACTCCGTTTGCTCCCCCTCTCCCCTAGAGTCCCTCTGGACCAACCCAATCCTCCCCTAGTGCCCCCATCCACCTCCATGGCCGGAAATCTTGCCGCCGGCCACCGCTCAAATTTGAGCTCTCCGGTGCTCCTCGCCCCCTCCTACCTGCACCAGAGCATCGCCCACTTCCCCACGGACCTCTCCCGGACTCCATTTCCTCTTCTCCGCGGCCGCAGCACCGTGCCCCCAACCTCACCGTCAGCCTCGTCCGCCGCGGCCAATGCCCTGCTCAGCCCGATGCCTCGGGGAGACCGTGCCACCCACGGGCGGGTGCGGCATGGCCTCCTGAGCGCTCCGGTACGCCGGGCGTCGCCGGAGGTGGCCCGTACCGTCGGGGAGAGCGCCCGCACCATCCGGCCTCGCCTCCTCTATCTCCCGACGCGCCCGCGCGGGAGGTTGGAGAAGAACCCGACAGGCGGGCCCCGCGCGTCAGCGACCCAGCGGCTGGGCCCCGCCGTTTAAGTGGAGACGCCTTCCACCTTCATCGCCTCCCTCGCTGGCGTATTCCTGAAGCCGCCTTGGCGTAGCCCTCACAGACTGGCCGAGCCATTGGCCGGCCAGTGGCGCTTGCTGCTAAGCTTCGCCCGATTCGCGCCGTCGCCGCCCAGATCCAGCCCATTGGGTAAAGCCCTTTTCCCCTTTTTCTTTTCTGTGGAGTTTCTAAAATCCATAAACAAATCAAATCAACTCCAAATTTGATGATTCAAATTTCTAGAGACTCCATAAATCATGCTCTACCTGTTGGTGCAACATGCACATTTTCCGAGACTTTTCCTCACAAACATTTATCAAATCTTGTTTTCCTACTTCAGTGATGAACTTTAGAAAATCACAGAGAGCTCAAACTTGACCCAAATCCCATGATTCAAATTCCTAGATGCATCTAAGATCAAAACTTAGTTTTTGAACATTTTACTAATATTTTCAGTATCACCTCAACTAGTGGTGTATTTCTTTGTATATAGCCAACTTTGCAAAATCATAGGATATTCATTTGAACTCCAAATCCAGTGAAACCAATTCCTAGATGCTTCTAAAATCATCCTTTGTTAAATGGGTGCCTTTGCTCATTTTTCAAAAATATATTTCTATACACTTCTTGCAAAACCATAAACCTCTTGATTCCATCGTATTGAAATGTTCGGAGATGTCCATTGATCCACTTCCAATAAAATCACTTTGGTCATCCCTCATATGACCAGAGGTATCCAATAAAAGTCAACTTCACATTTTTAGAGCACATTTATTCTTGCCTTGTTGTGTTGCTTATTGTGTTTGTTTCCGGCGTTAGTTGACGAAGTAGATGGAGTACTTGGAGAAGGACCGAAGATTTCAAGACTCGATGAAACAGTAAGCAGCCCTTTGACCATGACTATGATACCCTTTATATGCATGTCATTTTAGCTCTTTATTATCGATGCATCGGAATCATGATGAGATGGTGAACCACGTGGGTTGGTTACCACGATTACTTCCTCGTTGATACTTGCATTGTGCATGGCCCTACCTTCTTATGAGGGTTATGCCGGTGGGAGTAGATAGGATGCAAATGTAGATGCTACGCAAATGGGATGGGTTTGTGCATGGTGAAGGAGGCAATGTGATTTCAAAAGTCTTTTCAAAAACCCCGTCGGGTGCCACTTATGCCCGAGGGAGATGATGAGATGGGTGACCACTTGATGACGAAGTGGTGTGCCAAGGAAAGTGTGTGTTGTTTTCAAAACGGATTGGTCGGAGTTGCGACCGTTATTCCAACCTTACATGCGCGACCACTCTACCCTTATATGGGAAAGGGCATTATTGAGTACCTAGACCGATACTAGCTTGGAGCCCGCATTACTAGTGACGGGGAGAGTTGGTGCTCTCTCTGGGACGGGTCGTGCTGTAGGGCGGCCATGACTGTTTTCACAGAGGCACCGACACACCGTTGGTACCCGTGCTTGTGGTATGTGATGAATATGGGAGCGAGGCTCCGCAACTTTATGATGAGAAATGTTTGGCACGGGGTTACTACTAATCGAGTGGACTCCATGTTAGTGTCGTCTAGGGAAAGGTAGTGATCGGTGCTTACCCCGGGTACTTGAGGTACCGCTGGTCGTGGATGACACGGAAGTTCCCGGATCTAGTGGGTAAAGTGTGCAACCTCTGCAGAGTGTAAAACTATTGAATAGCCGTGTCCACGGTCAAGGACAGTTGGGTAACCGCTCTTGGGCTCGTCCACTTGTTTTCAAACCCGTGTGTGTGAGATGATGGTGTTGTCTTGGATCAAGTCGAGAGGACTTGACACGATTGAGATGGGTTGGTGCCCTCTCTGCTTATGATAAATGGGTTGGTGCCCATTCTATTTATGTTGATATCTGTGACCAGTTCCTATGGTTACTTGAATTCTCTTGATGCATGCTTTATAGGATGTTGAACATGTCCTTGCACTCAAAACTAGCTTTATGCAAAACTTTACCTATGTCATGCATTCTTGTACCTTGAACCAAATCATGGGTTGCTTGCAGTACATTCAAAGTACTCATTGGCTTGCCACTGGTTATTTAATTGACCAGGGCATGGAAGAACCGGAGTTCAAGAAGAGTTCTTTGGAGACGAACATGCGAACTAGGTCGCTTTCAAATGTAATGCCTGTAGGGTTAAGGCAGATGGCATGGGTTCTACTTATCGACGACGATTTCCGCTGCTCGTGTTTCTTTTGATGTTCAGCCCTTAAGGCTTTATCAATGTAAGTCTTGACCATAATGGTCACAATTTGTGTAAGACGGTATGTATGGATGTAAGACTCTTGTTATTCAGCTTCTGTGTGTTCAGTGAGCATTGATCTCTGGGATCACTGTACACGTGCATTCGATGATCACGACTTTTGAGTCGGGGTCCCCACAGAGCTGGTATCAGAGCCATCCTGACTGTAGGAAGCCTTAGTTAGCATGGTCGTTAGTTAGGGTAAAACTATTTCCAAAACTACTACTAGTTTTCAAAACTATCTATTCTTCTCTTCCCCTTCTGAGTTTTTCGAAAGCTAAGATATACTTTCCTCTTCCCCTTCAAAGTTTAATGGTCGCTAGAACCCTTATGTCCCTAGCCACTGGATTCCTTGTAATCCTCGTGGATAATCAAGAAGGAAGTTGCCTTGCCAGACATTCACCCACATCTCCTGAACACAAGATTGGCGACATCACAACAAGAAGATACCAATGTAAGATGCATCCTCGAGGAATGAGGACACGAAGACCTGGAGATGGTGACACCCTTGACACTGCCCCAAGATGATGCAACCTTAGCCTGCGATGATCAGGGCATAGGATATGCAAGCTCATGATATACATCGCTACTAGAGTAACCCTGTCACTACTGTTGTTGTATCGGCAACCACCGATGGATGAGAACCTAGCCATTTGGTCCGCCTCACCATAGTGAGCAGGAAAACGGTTCTCCTCATCCCCCGCTCTTGGTGTCGATGTTATCATCAACGTAACCGACATGAGGGACCTCTATTATGCCTTGATAATGTCATGGCATGAAGGATTACCTACCTGGAACCATCGATGAATTAGAAGACAAGAAGGGATCATCATGATTAAGAAGACAACAGAAGACCAAGTCAATGCCTGCTATGAGAAGCCACCTTCACCCCATCACTTCAACAGGCAAGAAGTTGTTGAAGCCTCTTCAAGCTCAACCGGGATCATTCCATCAAACAACTACAAGAGACGTAGCAGCACCTGCGGGAAACCCGGGAGACTGCACGAGGCACAAGGCACGACTATGGAGTCCGAGAACCCCTAGGGTAGGATGAGTCGTGTACCCCCTATGCGCAGTCGAGTCCGTATGATGGTTCGAGTAGAACCATGATTGTGTGTTGCTTGTTTTTATTTGTTTGTGTTTTGATACAAGTCGCACTTTTGCCCTAGGCAACAAGTACGCGACTATATCACCTGCCTTATTTTGTTGTTGTGTTTGACCCTTTTTGGCACTTGTTTGTTCGCACTTGCACTATAGAACCCCCTTTAGGCGTTCCCCTCCTCTATGCTACTTCCCCCTCTCATCTCTCTCCTCAACCGAAGACAAGCAAGACAATATGCACCAAAGATTTCACCTCGGCGCCAACAAGCGTTGATGACTTTTACTACAGCCTCCTCGACCAAGTGCAACCCCGTGGAATTATGTTTAACCCTAAAGATTAGAGACCCATTCCTAGATCCTTTGAGGCTCCACGAGATACCCCAGCCCGAAACCTTAACCATGAGCTTAACCAGCGGAATTGCAGGAGAATCTGTTAAGCCTCCGTAACCTTGCTTGTCACTGGGTTCGTTATGGAACTAGTGGACATAGTGAATGAGCACGTTATCTTCCTAAGATCGCACCAAAACTGACGATGCCATAGGGAGACCAATTCAAGGAGATAGGGACAGAGGGCAAGGACTTGATGAGTTTATATCAATGACTTTGAGGAACTATCTGAGACTCTTGGTGGATTATAAGGCTTCCATGTGGGTGATGAACTTGGTGGGATCATGATTATAGAGTAGCATAGCTTTCACTACCCATGAGTGAATTGGATTTATAGGACGAATTTGATCGCAAGCTAAAATTCTTGGAAGTATTTGGATTTAACTTAGCCATGGGATATTGATAGGAGGCAGTTGATATTACGTAAGTGACTTGGGGGAAACATGTAGGATTTCTCGTTGGACAAAAGATTTGGGTTTAAATAGGTGATCCTAGTTGAATATAGATGCTGAGTATGACTGCATGGTTCGGAGTAAAATGGATTTAGACTGATGATCTCGATCATGATACCATGTTTCTCGGTGGATGATAAACTAGGAGATTGGGCTAATTGCCGGAGTTTATTTAGGCATCTTTGTGAGTTTGACCTTGGAGTATTATTAGAACACAATAATGGGAATTGGTGGACTAACTATAGTAAGGCAGCCCTTTCAAGTATTGGGGATTATAGGACTTTAGGAGATCTTGTGGAACACTAGCATAGGCGTTGGGTTTGTAGAATTAATGGATTATGTAGCGATTAATGGAAGTTAACAGGTTGTTGGAGTTGATTCATAGGGAAGGAAACAAGATTTTGGAGTGGCATATGACGTGTTTCCTTAATACAGAGATGCGCCAGCATGGACCTTGGAGGAATAGGATGAGCACTTGGATTGTCCTGTTTTATTCCAGCTCGGAAACTTGTATGTTCTACCCATGGATTATTAGGGGTAGACATACATATGAGTTTGGGGATTATAGACATGTATGATTTTGTTAGACCTCCTCTTGGGAGTCATGAGGACACAAAAGGCATGAGTGATGATTGGAGTTGGCCTATGCGAAATGATGCTTTCAATAGTATAAGGTGATCTGTTTGGAGGACTAGATAGACTATTGGCATCTCAGAAACTGTGCTCAAGGATGGGATGATAAACTTTCATTCGTACACTAGAATCCTTGAAACCCTTATGCCCTACCAAGCCACAACACGGTTGGATCGTGACCTTGGGCCTTGGCTCTAGATCAATAAGACCTTGACCAATGCTCAACCGTGACCCTCACTAATGCCTCAGCCCACTCTACGTACCCCACATACTTCATAGAGTACTTGGGCAAGTAGATCATCATCCTTACTTGAGGACATGAATGTCCACTTGAAGATGGAAGAAGAGTTGATCAGCTGGTTAGGGAACATCCGAAGACCGTCATGTCAAGGAGGAAGAACTATACCAACCACCGTCGTCAAGACGTGAGCTTCCGCGTTGAAGACTGTGCATATCTGCAAGCCACTCCTCTCAAAGGCAACTACGGCCTCATGAATAAAACTATGCTACTCATGACCTTGAGCTAGCAGCAGTGGTTCATGCCCTGAAGACATAGCGACATTACCTCTTACGGAAGGGATGTGAGATATACACGGATCACAAAGGTCTGAAGTATATTTTCACTCAAAAGGAATTGAACACGAGGCAAAGAAGATGGCTAGACTTGATCAAAGATTATGACCTCAGTGTTCAATACCACCCTAGAAAGGCTAATGTGGTAGCAGATGCATTAAGCAGAAAGGCTTGTTCCTTGAATGCTATGCTTAAGGACAGGCTGCCCGCCTTGTATGAAGTTGAAAGCTTCGGGTTGGAACTG
Organism: Aegilops speltoides; assembly: GCA_021437245.1. Taxonomy (NCBI): domain Eukaryota; kingdom Viridiplantae; phylum Streptophyta; class Magnoliopsida; order Poales; family Poaceae; genus Aegilops; species Aegilops speltoides. Next base: position 161,513,439 of record CM038147.1, read on the forward strand.
GTTGCACCAGGATTCTTAACTAACCTTGAAGTCAAGCCTTCAGGTGGCACCATTTGAAGTGTTATACGGACGGAAGTGCCGCACACCCCTCAATTGGTCAGAGACCGGAGAAGGACTTGTCTTTGGGCCCGACATCCCCCGTGAAGCCGAAGAGCAAGTCCAGCTTGTCAGAGAGCGTTTGAAGACTGCCAAGCCAAGACCAAAGAGCTACGCTGACCCACATCGTCAAGACATGACCTTCCAGGTTGGAGACCATGTTTATCTCCGGGTCACCCCTCTCATAGGAACCCAGCACTTCCATGTCAAAGGAAAGCTCGCCCCAAGATTCATCGACCTTCTTGAGATCACTCCAAGATTTAACAACCCCCGAGATCGCTCACGAGATGAAGAGAAGATTACACGGCTGAGTCACCACCGACTACCATTGTGCACAATGTTTTTCCACACGACACAACCCCGAAGTGTTTCCAACTTCCTAACTTGCCCGATCTCTACAAGGGCATTGACCACCGAGCATAGACCCTAGCCCAATCTAACCTCTCATGAGCTACACATTAGCAGCTTGGATCAAGAAGAGCGTCATGCACGAAGCCACAAAGACCAGTCCTTCAAGATTCCATGGAGCACCACTCAGAAGCAAAAGCAGTATGAGGACGTGAAGACTACCCCAGATCCAAGTTTCTGTATCCCTTTGCGCGCCTAGCCTAGGAATCTCGGGGACGAGATTCTTGTAAGGGGGGTAGGTCTGTCACACCCTGATTTTCATGGCACAGCACTTAAGCTCTTAATCATGCTAAAATGTGGGTTGGCAAAAACTTTTGAGTGTTTTGGACTTTGCTTGATTTGATTTTTGTCTGCTGTTTGCAAGTGCTCTAAAAATCAAATAAATCCTCCAACTCCTATACTTCATCTCCTTGATCCAAACTCTTGAAACAATGATCATGCCATGTGTATAGGACATAAAAATATTTTCTTACAAAAATAATTTGGCCAAATAGTATTTTCAAAATTAGTTTTCAAAAACCCTGAATTGAGGTTTGCACTGCAAGTACTTAATTAAGGGCAGTAAAAATCTTTCTAAAAATATATTTGACTCCTATTAGATATAGGATTCCCAGAAACCACAAAAATATAATTTTAGAAGTTATTTTCCTATTTTATTTAAAGGCTTTTTCTTAAGGCCAGAAATGGTCTTTAATAGGTAAAAATTATTTTATTGCTTCAAAAATATTTGACAAAATTTAGGGAAACTCATAGGACATATATTGTCCATATATAAGAGTTTCAACACATGGTTATGTTCAAAATATTGGTCAAACCCCTCAAAACCCCTTTCTGGATATTTCAAGCTTTTGAAATATTTACAAAGGAAATGTTCTCCAAAAATTCCAAGAAAATTCTATCATGTCACATATGACATATTTGGTGATCTTGCCAAGTCTCATGACTTGGAGAGCAAGATAGCATCATCAAAACCTCTCAAAACCATTTCTGTCCATTTTGAAGTTTGAGCAACTTTACATTGCCAAACATGCCCAAATGTTCTCAAACCTTGTGAACTTGCTCAAATGGTCTAATAATTCATCTAGACCAAATGGCACAAGTTGGAGAGCAATTTAACTTGATCATAGTGCCCCAAAACTCTTTCTGTCCAGAACCATGTTTGAACAACTTTGCATTACCAACTTTCTCTCCTTGACCCAAACTTTTGTGAGCATGATCACATGACCAAATGAGGCCACCGAACCAAGTGGTGCATCAAGGAGAAGTGATTTGCTCAACTAAATCTACACAAGTTCATTTCTGCTAAATTCTAGGGTTTACCAAAGTTGCATTGTCAACTTTCTTCAAATGATCTCCAAATTGGTGGAAGGCCCTAATTATATGTGTCATTTCACCCTATGGAGTCTCATGGCAGATGCAAATCATCTACTTGCCCAAACCCCCATCAAACACCTTCTGGCAAATAATTAAAATGCCTATTTTGGCCACTTCCACTATTCTCCATGAGCTCAACTTGTTACCACAGCCCCTCCTAGTCCCCTTGCACGTCCAGTAGCAATGGCTATCCCACAGCTCAATTATTTGGAGGTGAAACCCTCACTTTCTCTCTCTGGACAGCAGCTTTCCTCCCATTCTCTCACCTCTCTCTCACTCCTGGCAAGCCCCAGGGCATCCAATGCCTTTCACACATTGTTTACTCCCCTGAGCAGCCACTAGACATAAGTGGGCGCGTGAGGACGCGAGGAAAAGCTGCGGGTGCCGGCCATTCGCGCGCTCTGGAGTAGGTCAGCGTGCTCCCGACCGTTGACACAGCACTCCCGACCACCTCGAGCCCCCCCCCTCGCGCCAGTCGATGCTCCTCGACGACCGCAACACGACACCGAGCTGGCCCCCTCCTCTCTCTTCCTCCTGCTGCCTCCTCTCGCTTGCAGCACGACCGCCCAAGCGCTCAATGGGCGACCTCACTGCCTCCTCGACCTCGCCCGCTTCCCCTTTCCTTCTTCCCCGACTTGAACCACGCCCATGAACGCCGTAGACAACCTCACTCCCTCCCTCCTGGCCTCCCGAGCCGTTGCCGCGGCCACCGTGCGCCGCGTCCACCATGAGCTACGGGGCGGCTATTTAAGGCCACCCCCGAGCATCCCTCCACTCCGCTTGCTCCCCTCTCCCTAGAGTCCCTCCGACCAACCCAATCCTCCCTAGTGCCCCATCCACCTCCATGGCGGAAATCTTGCCGGCGGCCACCGCTCAAATTTGAGCTCTCCGGTGCTCCTCGCCCCCTCCTACCTGCACCAGAGCATCGCCCACTTCCCCACGGACCTCTCCCGGACTCCATTTCCTCTTCTCCGCGGCCGCAGCACCGTGCCCCCAACCTCACCGTCAGCCTCGTCCGCCGCGGCCAATGCCCTGCTCAGCCCGATGCCTCGGGGAGACCGTGCCACCCACGGGCGGGTGCGGCATGGCCTCCTGAGCGCTCCGGTACGCCGGGCGTCGCCGGAGGTGGCCCGTACCGTCAGGGAGAGCGCCCGCACCATCCGGCCTCGCCTCCTCTATCTCCCGACGCGCCCGCGCGGGAGGTTGGAGAAGAACCCGACAGGCGGGCCCCGCGCGTCAGCGACCCAGCGGCTGGGCCCCGCCGTTTAAGTGGAGACGCCTTCCACCTTCATCGCCTCCCTCGCAAGGCGATTCCTGAAGCCGCCTTGGCGTAGCCCTCAGCAGCGTCGGCCGAGCCGCTGGGCGCCCAGTGGCGCTTCTTGCTAAGCTTAGCCCGATCTGCGCGCGTCGCCGCCAGATCCAGCCCATTGGGTAAAGCCCTTTTCCCTTTTTTCTTTTCTGGAGTTTCTAAAATCCATAAACAAATCAAATCAACTCCAAATTTGATGATTCAAATTTCTAGAGACTCCATAAATCATGCTCTACCTGTTGGTGCAACATGCACATTTTTCCGAGACTTTTCCTCACAAACATTTATCAAATCTTGTTTTCCTACTTACATGATGAACTTTAGAAAATCACAGAGAGCTCAAACTTGACCCAAATCCCATGATTCAAATTCCTAGATGCATCTAAGATCAAAACTTAGTTTTTGAACATTTTTACTAATATTTTCTGTATCACCTCAACTAGTGGTGTATTTCTTTGTATATAGCCAACTTTGCAAAATCATAGGATATTCATTTGAACTCCAAATCCAGTGAAACCAATTCCTAGATGCTTCTAAAATCATCCTTTGTTAAATGGGTGCCTTTGCTCATTTTTCAAAAATATATTTCTATACACTTCTTGCAAAACCATAAACCTCTTGATTCCATCGTATTGAAATGTTCGGAGATGTCCATTGATCCACTTCCAATAAAATCACTTTGGTCATCCCTCATATGACCAGAGGTATCCAATAAAAGTCAACTTCACATTTTTAGAGCACATTTATTCTTGCCTTGTTGTGTTGCTTATTGTGTTTGTTTCCGACGTTAGTTGACGAAGTAGATGGAGTACTTGGAGAAGGACCAGAAGATTTCAAGACTCTGATGAAACAGGCAAGCAGCCCTTTGACCATGACTATGATACCCCTTTATATGCATGTCATTTTTAGCTCTTTATTATCGATGCATCGGAATCATGATGAGATGGTGAACCACGTGGGTTGGTTACCACGATTACTTCCTCGTTGATACTTGCATTGTGCATGGCCCTACCTTCTTATGAGGGTTATGCCGGTGGGAGTAGATAGGATGCAAATGTAGATGCTACGCAAATGGGATGGGTTTGTGCATGGTGAAGGAGGCAATGTGATTTCAAAAGTCTTTTGAAAACCCGTCGGGTGCCACTTATGCCCGAGGGAGATGATGAGATGGGTGACCACTTGATGACGAAGTGGTGTGCCAAGGAAAGTGTGTGTTGTTTTCAAAACGGATTGGTCGGAGTTGCGACCGTTATTCCAACCTTACATGCGCGACCACTCTACCCTTATATGGGAAAGGGCATTATTGAGTACCTAGACCGATACTAGCTTGGAGCCCGCATTACTAGTGACGGGGGAGAGTTGGTGCTCTCTCTTGGGACGGGTCGTGCTGTAGGGCGGCCATGACTGTTTTCACAGTGGCACCGGACACACCGTTGGTACCCCGTGCTTGTGGTATGTGATGAATATGGGAGCGAGGCTCCGCAACTTTATGATGAGAAATGTTTGGCACGGGGGTTACTACCAATCGAGTGGACTCCATGTTAGTGTCGTCTAGGGAAAGGTAGTGATCGGGTGCTTACCCCGGGTACTTGAGGTACCGCGGGTCGTGGATGACACGGAAGTTCCCCGGATCTAGTGGGTAAAGTGTGCAACCTCTGCAGAGTGTAAAACTATTCGAATAGCCGTGTCCACGGTCAAGGACAGTTGGGTAACCGCTCTTGGGCTACGTCCACTTGTTTTCAAACCCGGTGTGTGTGAGATGATGGTGTTGTCTTGGATCAAGTCAGAGGACTTGACACGATTGAGATGGGTTGGTGCCCTCTCTGTTTATGATAAATGGGTTGGTGCCCATTCTATTTATGTTGATATCTGTGACCAGTTCCTATGGTTACTTGAATTCTCTTGATGCATGCTTTATAGGATGTTGAACATGTCCTTGCACTCAAAACTAGCTTTATGCAAAACTTTACCTATGTCATGCATTACTGTACCTTGAACCAAATCATGGGTTGCTTGCGAGTACATTCAAAGTACTCATTGGCTTGCCACTGGTTATTTAATTGACCAGGCATGGAAGAACCGGAGTTCGAAGAAGAGTTCTTTGGAGACGAACATGCGAACTAGGTCGTTTCCCAGTCAGAATGCCTGTAGGGTTAAGGCAGATGGCATGGGTTCTACTTATCGACGACGATTTCCGCTGCTCGTGTTTCTTTTGATGTCCAGCCCTTAAGGCTTTATCAATGTAAGTCTTGACCATAATGGTCACAATTTGTGTAAGACGGTATGTATGGATGTAAGACTCTTGTTATTCAGCTTCTGTGTGTTCAGTGAGCATTGATCTCTGGGATCACTGTACACGTGCATTCGATGATCACGACTTTTGAGTCGGGGTCCCCACAGCCTCGTCGTTTTCCACCGCCTTGGTGCTCTCGGCGCGGCGTGGTCAATGTGGTCAACGACATTCCATCGGAAGAGTACTGTGCATGGAGAGGCTGACAGCTGGGTCCACGGCCACAGCCCAGTTTTTTTGTGATTTGCCAAGTAAATCACTTTTTCAGGCCTGTTGGGCTGCAAATCTTTCAAGACAAGGAGAGTTTCATTCGGCTGGCAGAGAAAATGGCCTATCAGTAATGAAAAATGGGCTGTACATTTTTAAAACACATCAAACGGCAATTAGTTTCAAATATCTTTTTTTCATTTCGAGATTTTAAATTACATTAATTTCTATGCATGGAGAATTTGTTGGATTTTATATTGATATACATTTATTTTTAAAATCAGTTTGAATGTGAGTCAAAATTTCAGGATTAAAAACAGTTCGCACTGCACCGAAATATGCAAAATTTCATATAATTTTTTAACCGGGGCCACAATATGGGCTGTAATGCTAAAAAAAGAATATGGGCTCCAAAAAAACCTTAAGAATTAGCAAATGGGCTGTAAATTATTAGAAATAATGGCAGATGGGTTGTATGCTGTTTTCCACAGATTTGAGGCTTTCCTAAAAAAAGGTTGACGCATAAGTAGTGACTGTTGGATGTCCATCCAACGGCCGTCGTGCTTCTTCAATCTCTGCTCTTCCTGCTCCAGCCGCTCAAACAAGCGCCGGCCGGACTACGTGCTCCCTCCTCACCGCGGCCGGCTGTGCTCCGCGCAGGCCTCACCGCTCCACCGTACTCCCATTGCTGGCCTAGCCATCCCTCTACTCACCCACACCTGCTGTTATTCTCCGGCGACGGCGGGCGAAACAGTAAACCCTCGTACAGTCGTACTCCCCTCCGCGTGGGAAACAACTGCCGAGTCTTCCATGCCTCCGTGTCGTTCCCTTCCTAGGCCTCGCTGTCGTCCATCGCCCTGGTGCTCTCGGTGCAGCGTGGTCAAATTGGTCAAGGAACGACTTCCATCAGACATGGTCTGTATGTGGAAAGGGCCTCTGTATTTCGCGAAAAGAACGTTACCGCCGCTGACAGCTCGGACCTACCAGCTATATCTTCTCACGCAAGGAAGTGCCTCCTTATTACGCAAAAAAAAATGAATACTCCCCCTGTTAGCTGGGACCCAGTATAGTGGCAGGCTGACTTGTGGGCCTACTAAGTTGACGGGGACGGAGGGCTTTGTCAACTTAGTCAATATGCACGATTCTAACTCCAGTGACCGTACGATGTCCATCCAACGGCCGTAGTGCTTCTTCAACCTCTGTTCTTCTAGCTCCAGCCGCCAAACCAGCGTCGGTCGTGCCTCGTGCTCCTGCCTCTCGTGGCCGGCTGCGATGCGGCGGAGGCCTCTCTGCCGCCTACTACTCCAACCGCTAGCCAGGCCATTCCTCTACTCACCCACACCCCCTGTTATTCTGCGGCGACGACAGACTCACACCGCAGCGAACCAGTGAACCCTCGTACTCCTCTACGCGTGGGCATCCACTACCGAGTCTTCCCCGGCTCCGCGTCCTCCCCTTCCTAGGCCTCGTCGTCATCCACCGCCCTGGTGCTCTTAGCGCGGCGTGGTCAACGTGGTCAAGGAACGGCTTCCATCGGACATGGACTGTATGTGGAGAGGCTGACAGCTGGGTCCATGGCCGCAGCAAGGAAGTGCCTCCTTATTACGCACAAAATAAGTATTCCTCCACCTGACAGCGGGGACTCACCGGACGGGCCACTGTATTTCGTGAAAAAAAAGTTTCCCCACTGGCTGCTGGGACCCACCAGCTACACCTTTGCATGCAAGGAAGTGCGTCCAGGCAAAAAAAGATTCACCCCCTGACTGCTGGGACCCACCAGCTATATCTTCGCATGGAAGGAAGTGCGTCCGGGCAAAAAAAAAACGATTCGCCCCCTGACTGCTGGGACCCACCAGCTACATCTTCGCAGGCAAGGAAGTGCCTGACAGTTGGGACCCACCTGGTCGAAGCGTACGTAGTGTTGTCATTCTGGTCATGAACGTGTACGTACATACTCGTCGATATAGAGGCGCGCACGTGTCATAGTAGAGGCGCGCACAAAGCATGTACACGTACGTACAACGGCCGGGGTGCAAGAAAGAAAATATGGCCACGTACGTACATACGGGCGGGGTCTCGAACGCCTACTCGCGCATACGTACGCCCATGGCTCGTGTACATGGCTAGGTCGGAACGGAGAAACAACGTCGTCGTCGTGTTCATGGGAAGGCAACGGAATGCGTCGTGTTCATGGGGAGGCAACGGAATGCGTCGTGCTCATTTAGAGGCAACAGAACGTGTGGGAGCCAACCGGTTGGGTCAGAACGAAATGCGTCGTCTTGTTCATCGGGAGGGCTTGGACAAAACAGGCGATGGAAACGAGGCCTGGCGTACCGCACAACGGAGGAAACGGACTTGTGTTAGACCGGCCACGTTCGAAACGGGATCCCGTTCGTCGGGAGGGGTTTGGCGTACCGCAAAACGGAGAAAATGGACCTCCTACGGTCGAAACGGGGGTCCTGTTGATCGAGAGGGGTGTGGCGTACCACAAAACGGAGGAAACAGACCTCCTATGGTCCAAACAGGGGTCTTGTTGATCGGGAGGGGTGTGGCGTACCACAAAACGGAGGAAACGGACCTCCTACGGTCGAAACGGGGGTCCTGTTGATCGGGAGGGGTGTGGCGTACCGCAAAACGGACGAAACGGACTTGTGTTGGAGCGCTACGGTCAAAATGAGGGTCATGTTCATCAGGAGTGGTGTGGCGTACCGCAAAACGGGACTCCACGGGATACTGTTCATCTCCACCGTCGACCTCATCCAGCCTCCACGGGCTACCGTCGACCTCCTCCAGCCTCCACGGGCTACTGTTCATCCAGCCTCCACCACGCGCTACTCCACCGGCTATTGTTCAACCACCCCTCCACGGGCACCCCTCCACCATCTACTGTTCATCCAGCCTCCACACCACGGGTCCTGTTCATCTAGAGGCAACGCCACCGCCATCGCTCATCCAACCCCCGCAACGCCACTTTGCTCATCCAATCGATCGGCTTCAGTTAGCTGCAGTAGCAAAGGAGTCGCTCGATCGTGTTCAGTTAACAGCCATCGATCGATCGCTTGGGTTCAGTAACGCATAGCCTGCAGTGCAATTGCTCGGGTTCAGTTAGAGCCCAACGCCTCGCTCGGGTTCAGTTAGAGCCAACACCTCGCACACACGCGCATATGTGTATGAGAGAAACGCGCATCGCTCGGCCCCCAACCTCCCACTGTAACAGGGAACTCCCCGAAATTTTCCTCACCCTCGCTTCTACCACGGTTTTTTCCATCATGGACGGCCCAAATAATGTCATGCAGCTGCGTCTCCAGCCCGCCCAGGACAAAAAGCCCATTTTCTGTCATGATTTTTTTCATAGAAGTAGGAGCCCACCACATCTATGATGATACCGGGTTTTGTCACAATTATCGTCATGGAAGTGTCATATGTATGACAGAATTTTTTTCGTTCGGCCCTAAATGTCACGGATGTGTCTTTTTTTTGTAGTGTAACATCGAACCTGGGGGAGTTTCGTTTGCAATTATTTTTTATTTGATTTTGATCTTTTGATCATGGGACTGGGCATCCAGGATACCAGCCATTTTTGTAAAGGGATACAAAGTAGAGCCCCTACTTTTGTACACCGACAGGATCCCCCGGGCCTGGGCCACACATAAGCAATGAGGCGTTGTTGGGCCAGACCCAGAACAGTTTGCTGGCAGGCGGGGCCGATTTTTAAAGCGGAAGCTTTCGTCCGCCGCGCTTCCCCACGACCCGCGTTGAATGCATGACATGGAGATCGTGCGTGGGGTGACCGAAGCATGCTTGCGTCATCCCGTGGTGAATAGTAAAGAGACGGCTTGCGTGTCCCTTTAAAACTACAGGGCCACTGCTCATTTACTCTCTCTGCCTTGGAACCGTTGTTCCATGTTTCCCACTACACCTTAGATACAGCAGTAGCGGCTCTTCTGGTTTAGGCGCAACAAGTATCAGCGTGGAGGAGAGGTATTTCTTCAAGTCCTGCAGCGCTGCTTCAGTCTCTGGGATCCACTCCATTGGGCCCGCCTTTTTCAAGATTTTGAAAAAGGGAAGGGCACGCTCGACAGACTTAGAGATGAATCTGCTCATGGCGGCAACGCAGCCAGTGAGCCAATGCACATCCCTAATCCGCCTAGGTGCCTCAATCTGCTCAATGGCCTTGATCTTGTCTGGGTTCACCACAATCCCACGCTACGACTCAAAGAACCCAAGAAGCTTGCCGGACGGGATGCCGAAGACACACTTCTCAGGGTTCAATTTGAGGTTGATCTTGCGCAGATTTGCAAACGTCTTATCCAAATATTGCATGAGTGTTTCCTTGTCCTTGGTTTTGATCACTATGTCATCCATATAAGCTTCCATATTTCTATGTAGCTGGGGCTCACAACCAATTTGGACTGCTCTTGCAAAGGTTGAGCCATACTCTTCAACCTGAAAGGCATCGGTAAAAAGCAATACGTGACACATAGGGTGATGAATGTTGTCTTCTCTTCATCTTCTCTTGTCATGAAAATCTGATGATATCTTGAGTAGGTGTCGAGGAATGACAATAGGTCACACCCGGCCGTGGAGTCAACAATCTGGTGAATGCGCGGCAATGGGAAAGGGTCTTTTGGACATGCCTTATTGATATCTTTGTAATCAATACACAGCCTCCACTTCCCGTTTGCCTTGCGCACCACCACCGGATTGGCCAACCACGTCGGATGGAGTACTCCTTTCACTAATCCTGCTGCTTCTAGCTTTCTGATCTCTTTCGTGATGAACTCATGCCTTTCCATAGCTTGCTTCCTGACCTTTTGCTTGACGGGTCACGCATGAGGACAGACAGCAAGATGGTGCTCAATCACTTCCCTGGGAACGCCGGGGATGTCGGATGCTTGTCATGCAAACACATCGACATTCGCCCGCAGGAATGTGACGAGCTCACCTTCCTATTTGCTATCGAGAGTGGAGCTTATTGTGAAAGCTCCTCCCGCGCTGTCCTCCTTGACAGACACCTTCTTGGTCTCTGGTGGCGCAGCTCTGGATCTCTTGCTCTTGCCGGTGGAGCTCTTTGGCATGTCCTCGACGGGAGCACAACACTCCGAAGAGGTGCGCTTGCCAGAGTTGGTGCGAGAGGTCTCGCTGGTCTTCTTCCCTCCCGGGGCTTCAACGGCAGGAGCAAGTGCCTTGGCGGCAGCTGCTGCAACTGCTTCCCAGTAGAGTTGGTCAGCACAGATCAGTGCATCCTTCTGGTCGGAGGGGACTGTGATGATGTTCATCGCCCCAGGCATTTTCAGTGTGTTGTAGGCGTAGTGTGACGCCGCCATGAACTTGGCTAGTGCCGGGCGGTCGAGAATCCCGTTGTAGGGCAAGGGGATCTCGGCTACATTGAAGACAATCCTCTCCGTCCTGTAGTTCAACTCGCCTCCAAACGTTATGGGTAGCGTGACCTTGCCCTTTGACTGGCTTCTTCCCGGGTTGACCCCTTGAAATGTGCCCGTCTCTTCATGGTCTCAATCAGGAATCTGTAGCCTTTTGATCAAAACAGGAGAGATCAAGTTCAGGCCGGCCCCGCCGTCATCTAGCATCTTCGTCACCTTGAGGTTGTGGATTGTTGGTGAAACCAACAACGGCAAACATCCGACCGCAGTTGTGCGACTAGGCTGGTCCTCGGTGTCGAAGATGATAGGCGTGCTGGACCACTTCAGTGGTTTCTGTGCGTCGAGTGATGGCTCCACCGATGTGATCTCACGCGCCCACTGCTTGAGCTGGCGGTGAGAGGTGTGCAGCGAGGCGCCACCATCGATGCACATGGCCCCTATAGCTTTCTGAAACTCGTGGTCGCCGGACTCATCATCCTCGTCATGATCATCGTCTTCCTGCTTCTTGTCGCGGCCCCGGGCCGGCCTCTCTTGCTGGTTATCCTTGTCGCGGCGGCCTCCCTAGCCGCCATGCATCTTGCGGGATCCTTCGGCACCGTATTGACCCTTCTCCTTGTCCCGCCTCTGATAACCAGCTTTCTGCTTCTCAGCAAGGAGCTCAACTTGTCGGCAGTTCTGGAGGTCGTGGCCCTTGGTGCGGTGGATCTTGCAATACTGCTTGTCGGAGCTTCCTGGCTTGTTGGCAGCCGCCAAGGCCCGGCAAGCAGCACATGTGACAACCTCCTTGCCAGGGTCACTTGCCTTGGCCTTCTTGGAAGTGCCGGTTTCATCGGATCCCTCGACGGCAAGCACAGCCTTGCCTTTGCGCTTTCTGTTACAGCGCTGGAGCTTCTTCATCGGGGCGGCGGTATCATCATCTGTGGAGTCTGTTTCCGCGCCGGCGTCTTCACCGGGATACTTCCTCCCCTCTTCTGCTCGAGCGCACCTATCGGGCAGAACATAAAGTTCGGCCACATCCTTGACCTTGTTCATCGCCAGCTCTTCACGCATCTTGCGGTTGCGCACATTCTGATGGAATGCGCTGATCACGGCGGCGGGGTGAACCTCTGGGATGTTATACTGCACCTGGCTGAACCTCTGGATGTACTTGCGCAGGTTTTCTCCTTCCTTCTGTGGGATCATATGCAGATCGCTTGCCTGGTCATGAGCTTGATGGCCTCCAGTGAATACGCCAACAAACTTATGGCACAAATCCAACCAAGAAGAAATGGAATCCGCTGGCAAGTGCATCAACCATGACATGACATTGGGCTTAAGCGCCAGCGGGAAGTAATTGGCAAGCACCTTGTCATTGCGGGCTCCAGCAGCTTGCATCGCAAGGGTGTAGATGCTGAGGAACTCCAACGGGTGAGTCTTGCCGTTGTACTTCTCGCCAATGTCGGGCTTGAATGTGCGATGGGAGGCCACTGGAACTGCCGCAGCTCACGGGTAAAGGCTGGGCAACCCACCTCGTAAGGTAGGCCACCGTAGCCTCTCGGTGCTGGGTGGTCCATAGTGGGCCCTTCCCACCTATCTGACTGGTGGCGCGCCTCATGCCGGTGCTCGATGGTGGTTCGAGCGTCTTCAAGGGCTCTCTCCCGAAGAACTTGGTGCTGATCGCGATGGGTCCGTGGATCGGACGACTGATGTCTACTACACAACCTTCTTCTTGTAGACGTTGTTGGGCCTGCAAGTGCACAGGTTTGTAGGACAGTAGCAAATTTCCCTCAAGCGGATGACCTAAGGTTTATCAATCCGTGGGAGGCGTAGGATGAAGATGGTCTTTCTCAAGAAACCCTGCAACCAAATAACAAAGAGTCCATGTGTCCCCAACACACCCAATACAATGGTAAATTGTATAGGTGCACTAATTCGGCGAAGAGATGGTGATACAAGTGCAATATGGATAGTAGATATAGGTTTTTGTAATCTGAAAATATAAAAACAGCAAGGTAACTAATGATAAACGTGAGCGTAAACGGTATTGCAATGGTAGGAAACAAGGCCTAGGGTTCATACTTCCACTAGTGCAAGTTCTCTCAATAATAATAACATAGATAGATCATATAGAAATCCCTCAACATGCAACAAAGAGTCACTCCAAAGCCACTAATAGCGGAGAACAAATGTAGAGATTATGGTAGGGTATGAAACCACCTCAAAGTTATTCTTTGGGGTCGATCTATTCAAGAGTTTGTACTAGAATAACACCTTAAGACACAAATCAACCAAAACCCTAATGTCACCTAGATAGTCCATTGTCACCTCAAGTATCCGTGGGCATGATTATATGATATGCATCACACAATCTCAGATTCATCCAACAAACACAAAGTACTTCAAAGAGTGCCCAAAAGTTTCTACCTGAGAGTCAAGAAAACGTGTGCCAACCCCTATGCATAAGTTCATGGGCGGAACCCGCAAGTTGGTCACCAAAACATACATCAAGAGGCACGTGATATCCCATTGTCACCACAGATAAAAACGGCAACACATACATCAAGTGTTCTCAAATCAAAGACTCAATCGGATAAGAAAACTTCAAGAGGGAAGCTCAATTCATCACAAGAGACTAGAGGGGGAGAAACATCATAAGATCCAACTATAATAGAAAAGCTCGGGATACATCAAGATTGTGCCATAGAGAGAACACGAGAGAGAGAGATCAAACACATAGCTACTGGTACATACCCTTAGCACCGAGGGTGCACTACTCCCTCCTTGTCATGGAGAGCGCCGGGATGATGAAGATGGCCACCAGCGATGGGTTCCCCCTCCGGCAGCATGCTGGAACAGACTCCCGAGAGGTTTTGGTTGGCTACAGAAGCTTGCGGTGGCGGAACTCCCGATCTATCTTGATATTCGATGGTTTTAGGGTACGTAGGCTTATATAGGTGAAAGAAGTCGGTCGGGAGGTGCTCGAGGGGCCCACGAGACAGGGGGCGTGCCCTACAGGGGGGCGTGCCCTCCTATCTCGTGGCTGCCTCGAGGATCTTCTGACGTGAACTCCAAGTCTCCAGGATCATATTCTTCCAAAAAATCACGATGCCGAAGGTTTCATTCCGTTTGGACTCCGTTTGATATTCCTTTTCTTTGAAATACTGAAACAGGCAATAAAACAGCAATATCGGCTGGGCCTCCGGTTAATAGGTTAGTCCCAAAAGTAATATAAAAGTGTATAACAAAGCCCGTAATCATTCAAAACATATAATAAAATAGCATGAATGCTTCATAAATTATAGATACGTTGGAGACGTATCAGCATCCCCAAGCTTAATTCCTACTCGTCCTCGAGTAGGTAAATGATAAAGAAAGAATTTATGAAGTGTGAATGCTAGAAGGTGCACAAGTTTGATCAATGATAATTTCAATCACCTTTTCTAGCAGGATAATATGTCATAACAGTAGTTCATCTCATAAAACTGCTCACGATAAAGTAACAAGCAATTCACATGTTAAAGCATAGACCATACACTTTCTTGAAAACTAGCAAACTTCATTCTTAGTCATTAAACAATTGCAATTCGTCTAATTTTCAGGAATAGCAAAGTCCACATACTCAACTATCATATACTCTTCTACAATTGCTAACACTCACGCAGTACTTGTGGTTATGACGTCTTAATTGAACACTGAGAAAGATAGGGGCTTATAGTATTGCCTCCCAATGTATTCACCTTTGGATGATGTCAACAATAATAGCTCATGCTAACTTACATCCAATTGATATATATATATATATATCAGGATCACCCCAACACAAAGTGCTTGCCAAAGGATAAAATGAAAAAGGGAAAGGTGGAGATCACCTTGACTCTTGCATAAAAGTAAAAGACATAAAGTAAAAGATAGGCCCTTCGCAGAGGGAAGCAGAGGTTGTCATGCACTTTTAGGGTTGGATGCACAAAATCTTAATACGAATGAATGTCACTTTGTATTGCACTTGTATATGGACCTTTATTATGCAGTCGGTCGCTTCTATTGCTTGCATAACAAGATAGTATAAAGCTATTTTCTTCACACCAAAAGATCATACATATTTAGAGAGCAATTTTTATTGCTTGCACTGATGACAACTTATTTGAAGGATCTTACTCAATCCATAGGTAGGTATGGTGGAATCTCATGGCAAAACTGGGTTCAAGGATATTTGGAATCACAAGTAGTATCTCTACTTGGTACAAGGAATTTTGGCTAGCATGAGGGGGAAAGGCAATCTCAACATGTTTGAATGATCCATGACAATATACTTTAACTGAGATGTCGGAAAACATAACCCATTACGTTGTCTTCCTTGTCCAACATCAACTCTTTAGCATGTGATACTTAATGAGTGTTCCCAATTATAAAAGGTGTCTAGGATAGTATATTTATATGTGGAATCTCTCTTCCTTCAATATTCTTTCATGAATTGTTCAAATGACCAATACAATGCTTGCTAACCTTCAAAAAATTTACAACCTCTACTTCTTAGATGTAAAGTCATTACTCCCCATGGTATAAGCAAATGAAACATATTTAATTTCAGATTTATGACAATCAACTCATTCAACAATTACTCATAAGATATAAGTGAAGCACATGAGTAAATGACAAACTACTCCAAAAAAGATATAAGTGAAGATCAATGAGTAGCTAAATAATTATGTAGCTATGCGAAGACTCTCTCTCATTTAAGAATTTCAGATCTTGGTACTCTAATCAAACAGCAAGCAAAACAAAATAAAATGGCATTGCAAGGATAGCACAGCTCATGTGAAGAAGAAAAAACTTAGGTTCAACCGATACTAACCGATAGTTGTTGAAGAAAGGTGGGATGCCTAACGGGGCATCCCCGAGCTTAGTTGCCTATCTTGGGGTGCCTTGGGCATCCCCAAGCTTGAACTTTTTTGTCTCCTTAATTCCTCAGATATCATGGTTTCTCTTTTTATCAAAAGCTTCATCGACACCAAACTCAACAAGAACTCGTGAGATAGGTTAGTATAAACCAATGCAAAACCTTATCATTTTATACTGTAAAAAATCACAAAAATTATTATTCAACATTGCATACTAAATGCCTCTGCATATTTAATACTCCTATCCTCAAATAGAATCATTAAACAAGCAAACATATGCAAACAATGCAAACATAAGAGCAATCTGCCAAAACAGTACAGTCTGTAAAGAATGCAAGAGTATCAATACTTCCCTAACTCCAAAAATTATGAAATAAAATTCCCACTGTAGTAAATTCATCAGATCTCATTATGCAAAAAATTTCAACATTATATCATGCTATGACTTTTCTTGGGAATTTTTGCAACAGCGGTAAACTTTCTGTTTTCAAACAGCAAAATGTATACTAGCAAAATAAGCATGGCAAAGGCTATCCTTGACATTTTTTTTGAAACTAAATATGAAAAACATTATTCTAAAAAACATCAAGAAAATACTAACAAAAGAAAATAACTCCCCAAGAAAAACACATATCATGTGGGGAATAAAAATATAGCTCCAAGTAAAGTTACCGATGAACGAAGACGAAGGAGGGGATGTCTTCCGGGGCATCCCCAAGCTTAGGCTCTTGGTTGTCCTTGAATATCACCTTGGGGTGCCTTGGGCATCCCCAAGCATAGGCTCTTGACACTCCTTATTCCATAGTCCATCGAATCTTTACCCAAAACTTGAAAACTCTACAACACAAAACTCAACAGAAAACTCGTAAGCTCCGTTAGTATAAGAAAATAAAACCACCACTTAGGTACTGTAATGGACTCATTCTAAATTCATATTGGTGTAATATCTACTGTACTCAAACTTATCTATGGTTCATACCCTTTGATACTACTCATAGATTCATCAAAATAAGCAAACAACACATAGAAAACAGAATCTGTCAAAAACAGAACAGTCTGTAGTAATCTGTATCAAACGTATTCTTCTGGAACTCCAAAAATTCTAACAAATTACAAAGTCCTAAGAAATTTGTGTACCAATCCATATAAAAATGAATCAGATCAGAATCACGTTTATGTGAATTAACAAAACTAATTTACTCGGTGAAAAAGTTTCTGATATTCAGCAAGATCAACACAACTATCACCGTAAGCTATCCTAAAGGTCTTACTTGGCACTTTATTGAAACAAAACCTATAAAACATGATTACTACAGTAGCATAATCATGTGGACACACAAAAACAGTAAGGATAGATATTGGGTTGTCTCCCAACAAGATCTTTTGTTTAATGCCTTTTTAGCTAGGCATGATGATGACAATGATGCTCACAAAAAAGATAAGATTTGAAACATAACGGGAGCATCATGAAGCATATGACTAGCACATTTAAGCCTAACCCACTTCCTATGCATAGGGATTTTGTGAGCAAACAACTTATGGTAACAATAATTAACTAGCATAGGAAGGTAAAACAAGCATAGCTTCAAGATTTCAAGCACATAGGGAGGAAACTTGATATTATTACAATTCCTACAAGCATATATTCCTCCCTCATAATAATTTTCAGTAGCATCATGAATGAATTCAACAATATAACCAGCACCTAAAGCATTCTTTTCATGATCTACTAGCATAGAAAATTTACTACTCTCCACATAAGCAAAATTCTTCTCATTCGGAATAGTGGGAGTATCATAAGAGACTTGAACACTAAAAATTGTTTCCACACTAAAAGAGTAATGTTCAGAAAAAGGGTAATCATAATCATGACAAGATTTGTAAATATAATCATCACTAATTTTTGGAACATAAGTTTCATCGCAATAATCATCATAAGTAGCAACTTCGTTCTCATCATAATCGATTGAATCCTCTCCCAAGATAGTGGAATCACTAAATAAAGTTGACACTCTTCCAAATCCACTTTCGTATTCATCACAATAAAATTCAACATCCTCCAAGATAGTGGGATCACTACTTCCTAAAGTTGACACCCTTCCAAACCCACTTTCATCAATATAATCATCATAGGTAAGAGGTATGCTATCATCATAACAACTTTGCATATCAAAACTTGGGATGATAAAAATATCATCTTCATTAAACGTAGCATCCACAAGCTTGGTACAAACATTAATTTCAGCAAATATAATCTCAAATATGTCATTCTCATCAAACATAACTTCCCCAAGCTTGGGCTTTTTCATATCATAAGCATAATCACTCTCATCATTAATAGTATAGATAGCACCAATAGTATAGCAATTGTCATCATCACAATGAGTAGTAGGAGCAACGTCATTTGGGAGGGATACCTTTTCACCTTTGTTGCCCCTTCTTTTCCTTTTCTTCTTCACATTATGTGTGGGTTCAACCTTCCTCTTTGAGCTCCTTATTGATGAGATCGGTTGAATAGAAAGCTCCTCCTCGTTACCTGATTCATCATAAGAAATAATAGGAGGATATTGGGAGTCTCTTCCCTTTCATTAGTGTTCTCATCATCTTCAATTTGCTTTATTTTCTTTATGTAATTGGCAATATAAGGATTTTCAATGCAATTCACCGCACAATACAAATAAATCTTCTCTAGATCAATATCAAGGAATTTCTTATGGGCAAATTCTGGAAGGTCCTTAATTAAAAGTTTCAATTCTTTATAACCCAAAAGCAAACTAAGTTCATTATAATGTGCAAGGGAAATCAAATCATCACAATTTGTGGACACGATTCGATCATGAAATAATTTGCATAGGAGATGTAGATGACCACGTTCATTGCATAGTTCACAAGTACGACAAAGGAAGTGTAAATTTTCAACACTGCCATTTAACTTTTCTTGCAACAATTTAGTTTATAAATGCTTATGCCTCTTGCAATATATATCTTCTCTATTTGGTGTGTTCATGCAAACATGCACTCCACAAAAGTTGACATGATCATAAGAGATATTTTCGTCATGACTAGAGCAATCATCATTAATACTATGGATATTCAAGGAGTTTATACTAACAACATTGCAATCATGCTCATCATTCAAAGATTCAGTACCAAGCATTTTAATGCACTCTTCTTCTAGCACTTGAGCACAATTTTCCTTTCCATCAAACTCACGAAAGATATTAAAAAGATGAAGCGTGTGAGACAAACTCAATTCCATTTTTTTGGTAGTTTTCTTTTATAAACTAAATTAGTGATAAAACAAGAAACAAAAAGATTCAATTGCAAGATCTAAAGATATACCTTCAAGCACTCACCTCCCTGGCAACGGCGCCCGAAAAGAGCTTGATGTCTACTACACAACCTTCTTCTCGTAGACATTGTTGGGCCATGGGCATGGCGAATGATTGGACGTGGGCGTCTCCGCTTCCCCACGCTCACTCGGCGACTGCCCGATTTGACGAGTCCTTGCTGCATGCAAAAAGAGTCATCATTACCTGTGATCATGGAGGTCGATGGCTGGCCTCCCTTTGGCTATAAATACAGAGGGGCGAGAGCCCCGTCGCCCATCTCTTCTTGCTCCGCCTGCTCGCTTCTCCTTCCTCGCTCCTGCTGTTTGCAGCACCCCCCATGGCGCCCGTGAAAAGGTTCTCGGTCGCGGAGAAGGGGAAGGCTCGCCAGGAAGGCCTTGGCTCTCCTTCGCCCAAGCGCGGCCGCAGTTGTCCTCGCAAGCATCTCGCGACCCCTGTTGTGGCTTCCCGTGGTCGTGGCGGTGGCCCTTCACGCGGTGGCGGCCGCCCATGTCGAGGCAGCCTAGTTGGTGGGGGGCATGCCGTGGCTGCACGGCCTCCTCGGCCGCGCTTCCATTCGGAAAAGGTGCTGCCGGAGTTTGTTGTGTGGTCGGATAACCCGGCCGGGAGCTGGCTTCAGGTCCCTTGCTCCTTTGCCGGCCAACTGCCGGCCGCTGCCCCCGGCAGGCTCTGGTTGCAGGCGGATGGCTGCTGCAGCAGGGCCTCCTGGGTCATGGTGGAGATCTCCATCGCCGCAACGCCGCCTGCCCGGGCTGGCGACGCTTGCCTGCAGCGTGGCTTCGGCAAAGCGGTACACCCTCTACTTCAAGTAAGACGGCGACGCGACCCTCTATGTGATGGTGTTCGGAGAAGATGGCCGCCGTGTTGGGTGTTTCCTCGAAGACAACGATGGCGACGAGGTGCTCGGCTTTTGCGACCTCCGTGACGACGGCGATGGTGAACCCGCTCCCGGTGGCGACCATAGCTTGTCGAGATTCAGCGGCTCCTCCTCCGGCGACAGCTCCTCCAGCGGTGGCTACGATCAACCACCACGCCGCCGTGCCCACCTCAAGGACGGTGGCGGATTGTCCCGTCGCCGCGCTCTGGTGAAGCGCAAGGCGGGGTCTGACTGAGCTTAGGAGGACGCCGCGGATCCCTCCTCGCGAGCTGTTGCAAGGCACGTGCCATTTTTGTTTTGTTTTCCTTCTTTTCCTGCATCGAGAAAGAGAAGCATGGGGCCCCGTGGGGGCGTGCAATAGACTATGATTCCCTAGTTATCGTGTTGTATTTATTGTTCTTGTGCTGTGTTATGGTGTCGTTGTTATGCATCTGCAACAACTTAGCTTGGGATGTTTGAAGTAGTTTCCGCCTCACGAGGTGCCTGCTTCAGGCCTCACCGGGCACCCTAAGAGCTGCAAAAAATCTGTTGGGAGAATCATTTTTGAACCTTGGTCGCGAGGGTTGCCGGCCATGGCCCGGCGCTTTATGCCGCGATGCCCGAGGGGCACGGACTGGGGGGGGGGGCGCTCCCGCTGTGAACTCTAATAAGAGAGCCTCGCGAAAATCAGGAGAGGAAGGACTCATGAGGCACCCGCGCAACCCCCTCGCGAGGTTCGTGAGAGAGAGAGAACGAGTCAGACAAAAGGCTCAAAACAGAGAACGAGGGCAGAAGACGACGGACAGGACCGACAAAGAACACTAGAAGCAACTTTAATAAAGGTTCAAATGAGGAGAGCGAGCCACCTGCGGAAAGCAAATGAAAAGCCGCATCCATCACCTAGTCTAGTCTTCGACGTCTTCTCACCAGCGCAGAGCTAAGTGCTTCCACTGGGCGTGGGCGGGAGCACCCGAGGCCCAAGGGCGGCACTTCGGAGACTTCGGGTCATGTACAGCCCCACCCATTATTATGTGAGAGTGTCACGGGCGGCGAGCTTCAAAGGCACCGGGCCTTCTTCATAGGCACTGGGCCTTTCTTCGGGCGGCGAGCTTCACAGGCACCGGGCCTTCTTCACAGGCACCGGGCCTTCTTCACAGGCACCGGGCCTTTCTTCGGGGGGCGAGCTTCACAGGCATCGGGCCTTCTTTATAGGCACTAGGCCTTTCTTCAGGGATAAAACTTCCAGAGGTGCTGGATGTTTCAAGCATTCGGGATGGGTACCCCCTCCTGAGTCTCCAGGTGCGCGGCACCCGACCTGGAGACGTGGACAACCTTGAACGGGCCCTCCCACATAGGTGAAAGCTTATGCAACCCTTACCTGGAGAGCACCCGCCTGAGTACGAGGTCACCTACCTCGAGAGTCCTGGGGCGGATGTTACGACTGTGATACCGCCGCAGCGCCTGCTGGTATCTTGCCGCCCGTAGCGGAGCTTCACGGCGGTGTTCCTCCCCCAGCACGAGATCCATCCCCCGCATGGCGTCCTGCTGCGCCTCATCAAACGCTAGGACCCCCGCGGAGCGACGCCTGACCTCGTGAGGGAGAACCAGTTCTGATCCGTAGACGAGGAAGAACGGGATATCACCAGTTGGCTTGGTGGCGGTAGTGCGGATGGACCACAACACGGACTGGAGCTCGTCGTACCAGCCCCTGCTGCAGGCCTCCAGCTTCTTCTTGAAGGTCCTGGTCTTGAGGCCCCTCAGGACCTCCGCGTTGGCGCGTTCGACCTGGCCGTTACTCCAGGGATGTGCCACTGAAGCATAGCATATCTGCGTTCCAAGGTTAGCACAATACGTTTTGAAGAGATTGCTGGTGAACTGCGAACCGTTGTCGGTGATGATGCGGTTAGGGACCCCAAACTGGCTCATGAGGCTCTTGATGAACTTGACCGTAGAACCGGCTAGGATGGTGCAGACGGCTTCCACCTCTGCCCACTTGGTGAACTTGTCAATGGCGACGTAGAGGTAGCGGTAGCTGAGGGAGTCCTGGATTAGGGGGTATCCGGACAGCCGGATTATATACATCGTTCGGACTATTGAAGCATGAAGATACAAGACTCAAGACTTCGGCCCGTGTTCGTATGGGACTCTCCTTTGCATGCAAGACAAGCTTGGTGATCCGGATATTGTGTTTCCTTCCTTGTAACCGACTCCATGTAAACCCTAGCCCTCTCCGTTGTCTATATAAACCGGAGAGGTTGGTCCTTAGAAGGCCGATCACAATTACAATCACACAATCATAGGCTAGCATCTAGGGTTTAGCCTCTATGATCTCGTGGTAGATCTAGTCTTGTACTACTCATATCTTCAATATTAATCAAGCAGGAAGTAGGGTTTTACCTCCGTAGGGAGGGCCCGAACCTGGGTAAACATTGTGTCCCTTGCTTCCTGTTACCATCAGCCTAGACGCACAGATTGGGACCCCCTACCCGAGATCCGCCGGTTTTGACACCGACATTGGTGCTTTCATTGAGAGTTCCTCTATGTCGTCGCTGTCGGGCTTGATGGCGCCTTCAATCGTCAACAACGCGGTCCAGGGGGAGACTTTTCTCCCCGGACAGATCTTCGTGTTCGGCGGCTTCGCACTGCGGGCCAATTCGCTTGGCCATCTGGAGCAGATCGACAGCTACGCCCCTGGCCACCAGGTCAAGTTCGGAAACTTGAACTACACAACGGATATTCGCGGAGACTTGATCTTTGACGGATTTGGGCCTGCCCCAGGAGCACCGAACAGTCACGATGAGCACGTCTTAGACCTTCTGTCGGACGAAGCTTAGGATGTCACCCCTGCAGTAGCCTCGGATCTAAATCCGGAGCAGGTTGCGTTGCCTAAGGACGTATGGGTGGACCCCGCCCCACATGCCGCACACTCATCGGCGGTGGAGCCGGACACAGGTCCCACCTCTGCGGAAGCCTGTAACCCCGGGCCCCGGAACTCGTATCCGGTTGTTGGTTCCGGTCCGCACACCCTCGAGCCGGCCGAGCCAGGTTGGGCTCCGGTAATGGAGTTTACCATTGCGAACATCTTCCAGCACTCGCCCTTTGGCGACATGCTGAACTCATTAAAGTCTCTCTCTTTGTCAGGAGGCTCTGGGCCGAACTATGTCCAGCTTCAGTGGGAAGCAGGCGACGACGGAATTCGCTGCCCACCCACCACCCACTTCATTGCTACGGTCGATGATTTAACCGACGTGCTTGACTTCGACTTCGAAGACATTGACGGTATGGATGAAGATGCAGGAGAATTACAGGAGCCACCTCTCACAAGGCGGTGGACGGCCACCTCCTCATACGATATATACATGGTTTACACTCCAAAGGAAACCAATGGCGACGAGGCAACGGAGGATAACCCCTCAGGGAGAAAAGCAAAGCATGGGCGTCGTCGGCGCCGCTCCAAGCCACGCCACAGCAATACCGGCCCCGGAGAGGAAAGCAATCTGGATGGTGTCGAAGAGGAATACAACCCTGACCAGCCCGCCTTCGAGCAGGCCGAACAGGAGGATGAGCAGGTCAGCCCAGAGGAACAAGCGACTGACGGGTACCCGGAGAAGGACAACTATATGCCCCCCTTCGAAGACGAGATTAGCCTCGGCGATGACGAGTTCAGCGTGCCTGAGGATCCCGCGGAGCAGGAGCGCTTCAAGCGCTAGCTTATTGACACTGCGAGGAGCCTAAAGAGGAAGCAGCAGCAACTCTAGGCTGATCAAGAACTGCTCACAGATAGATGGACTGAAGTCCTTGCAGCCGAGGAATACGGACTCGAGCGCCAAACGGCTGACCGGCCACCCCGTGACCGGGATAAAATGGGATATCAGCCGAATACCAGCCCGCACCCCCATGCCAATACACTATGGCCCGGGGCAACAGGCAAGACCTGCAAGATATTCTGGAAAACAAAGTAGGACAGCCAAGATCGATCTACGGATCGCGGGGGCGCGCCCCAGCGCGCGACGATGACCGTCACGCCGGATACGTCATCAACAAGTCCGGACGGGTCGAACGCAGCTACCCAGACCAATTCAAACTGCGTAGCCATGTAGCCCGGCACAGAGGCGCCGCACACCCCCTCTGCTTCACTGACGAAGTGATGGATCATGAATTCCCAGAAGGGTTCAAACCCGTAAACATCGAATCATACGATGGCACACCAGACCCCGCAGTATGGATCGAAGATCTCCTTCTCCACATTCACATGGCCCGGGGAGACGATCTACATGCCATCAAATACCTTCCCCTTATATATGCTCAAAGGGCCAGCCCGACACTGGCTAAACAGCCTGCCAGCAAATTCCATTGGCAATTGGGAAAACCTGGAAGACGCATTCCTCGACAACTTCCAGGGCACATATGTGCGACCACCGGATGCCGATGACTTGATCCACATTAATCAACAGCCCGGAGAGTCAGCCAGGAAATTCTGGACTTGGTTCCTAACTAAAAAGAACCAAATAGTCGACTGTCCGGATGCCGAAGCCCTGGCGGATTTTAAGCATGATATCCGTGACGAGTGGCTCACTCGACACGTCGGCCAGGAAAAACCCAAGTCCATGGCAGCCCTCACAACACTAATGACCCGCTTTTGCGCAGGCGAGGATAGCTGGTTGGCTCGCAGTGTCACCACGCCACATTCCGGCACTTCGGATGTCCGCGACAACAACGGCAAGCCACAACGCAATACACATAAACGACGGAACAACGGCGACAACACTGAAGACACGGTAGTAAATACCGGATTCAGCGGATCCAAGTCTGGTCCGTGGAAGAAGCCTTTCAAAAGAAACAATCAGGGACCTTCCAGTCTGGACCATATACTGGAGCGCCCGTGCCAAATTCATGGCACCCCGGACAAGCCAGCCAACCACACCAACAGAGACTGCTGGGTGTTCAAACAGGCCGGCAAAATTAACGCCGAAAACAAGGACAAGGGGCTGCACGGCGACGATGAAGAGGAGCCCCGGTGTCCGAACACGGCTGGACAGAAGAAATTCCCCCCATAGGTGAAAACGGTCAACATGATCTACGCCACTCACATCCCCAAGCGGGAACGGAAGCGAGCACTACGGGACGTCTATGCGGTGGAGCCAGTCGCCCCCAAATTCAACCCATGGTTAGCTTGTCCATGCACTAGCATCCGTCACGGCGTCTCAGCCGCATTGCTCTTAGACCCAATCATCGACGGATTCCACCTCACGCGAGTCCTTATGGATGGCAATAGCAGCCTGAACCCGCTTTATCAGGACACAGTGCGCAAAATGGGCATCGACCCTTCAAGGAACAAGCCCACCAAAACCACCTTTAAAGGTGTAATTCTTGGAGTAGAGGCCCGCTCTATGGGCTCTATAACATTGGAAGTGGTCTTCGGGTCTCCGGACAACTTCTGAAGCGAAGAGTTAACCTTCGATATCGTCCCTTTCCGTAGTGGTTACCACGCACTGCTCGGACGAACCGCATTCGCTAGATTCAATGCGGTAACACACTATGCATGCCTCAAGCTCAAGATGCCAGGCCCACACGTGGTCATAACAGTCAACAGAAACATGGACCGCTCTCTCCGTATAGAAGAGTATACTGTAGCCCTCGCGGCAGAAGTACAATGCGGCCTCCTCCGGCAAACCAATCCGGTGACGACAACCTCAAGCACCGTCAAGCGAGTCCGGAGCACCCCACAACAGGATCATCTGGCACGCCAAGAGCGCGATTAGCAGTCCGGCCTCCGCTCAAACCCCATTAAAGCAGCATTCGTGCTACGCGTACACAATTACGCAGTCACAATACCATGGGCACAGGCGGAGGCACGGCAGTGACTCAGTCAACATTGCGGTACCACCGCAACATACCTTCATCATCTTTCCCTTTTACCTTTCAGGACATTGCTTTAGTGCAGCCTCTTCAGAAGAGTCAGATTGCCGGACTTACATGGGAGAGAAAACCTAGGAGGCAACAGGCTTCGCGCACAGAAGAAAACACCCAGCTGGAATCTATTTATGATCGTTATACCTGTTTTATCCGTACGCGGCCTTCCCCTGGATAGGACATGTTAAATAGTCCTATTTATCTCTGCTTAATGCATTCATTGTAAGCATACGCTTAAACATATCATTCATCAATGTGAGATCATATATAGCATCGGCTTATTATTCTTATTTGAACATTTTTTACAAATGTCTCTTTGATATTGCATCCGTACACCTTGGTACGGTCCATTTGCCAGGGGCTTCCTATGGCGCCCCGTACTATGGCAAATAAAGTCCGAACACTTTAAATAGTGCGGCACCCCGAACTTATAGCACGATATGCATTAGCTCCGAATCATGTCTTGGGTCTACAGTTGGGTTAGCCCGGCTCCCTTGATTTGGTACCTTACGTTCCATTATATCAGCTAAGGTAGCGCAGGGAGAACTACTGCGATTGTGTCCCGGTTCTTCCGGACGAGCACCTCAGTAGAGAAAGCCGAAAATTGACCGACATGATGCGGTGAGAGCTGGTCGCTGTTCGAGAGGTCTTAAAATCCTTAAAGATTTTTCCGCTTTAGGCAATAAATCGGCTTCGTCCGATCTATGCGTGTATAGCACCCCAATTCGGCCTTCCGGATTCTAGGGGCTTCGCCGAAATTGAAAATTGTAGACTTCTATGGCTAAGTGAAAGTTATATAGCCGCATGGTCTAATTGCCTTATTTGCTACGCAGGACACCTCCTTAAGGGACCAAACATTTGGATAAAGAGTGTCCGGGTTTTCCACGAACACCCTAGTACTAGTTACTGGGGGCGGAAGCCGACGACTGGCCTACTTTCAGAATTTTATAAACAGCCGCACAACAGGTAATATTTTATATCAAACAGTGCTACATAGCACAAGTAACTTCGTCTTTAAATTACAACATCGCCAGAGGTACATTTAGTCAAAGATCTTGTACTTGGTACACTCATTGACCACGAGACGAGCGCCCTTCATAACGCCATCATAGTACTTCTCGGGATGGCGATGCTCCTTGCCCTCTAGCGGACCGTCCTTCACCAGCTTCTCAGCATCCAGCTTGTCCCAGTGCACCTTCGCGCGGGCAATGGCCCGGCGGGCACCCTCAATGCAAACAGATCGCTTGATGACTTCGAGCCGCGGACAGACATTCACCATCCGCTTGATTAGGCCGAAGTAGCTAGCCGGCAGCGGCTCACCAGGCCACATCCGGACTATAAAATCTTTCATAGCCACTTCGGCCGCCCTGTGGAGTTCGACCAACTGCTTCAGTTGGTGACTCAGAGGCATCGGGTGTTCAGCCCCAGCATACTGGGACCAGAACAGCTTCTCCGTTGAGCTCCCCTCTTGGGCACGGTAGAACTCCGCGGCATCTGATGCGCTCCGTGGCACCTGGAGAGCTCCGAATTCGAGTAAGTAAAAGAAACGCCTCCTCCACATGTTTGCTTTGCATAAAGAATTTCTTACCCGCCGCTATCTTTTTGGCCTCCTGGATTTCCTGTTGTGCCTTCTCGGCTTCGGCCTTGGCGTCTTTCACACTCACAAGGGCCTTCGCAAGCTCGGCCTCTTTAATCTTCAGATCATGCTCCACGGACTCGCAGTTCTTGCCGAGGTCCCGGAGCTCTTGCTGTACCTCGCCTACTCTAGCACTTTGCTTTTCGCACTCCTTGCATTCCAAGGCTACCTTGTCTTCAGCCTCGGACAACGCTTTCTTCAGGGACGCCACTTCGGTGGTGGCCCCTGTCACACAGTCGCGATGCTTCATCGTCAGACTAACCAATTTTATCTATCATTAAATACATAAGAGCGGGGAATTACTAACCTTTGTTCTCTTCGAGCCGCCTCTTCTTGAGGTCGAGCTCTCCCTGCGCCTGCTCCAGGTCCCGCTTTAGTTCGGCAACCTCGGCTGTGCGGGCAGCAGCGGCAAGCAGCACCGCCTGCTTATTCACATGAATATTTATTATTCGACTCCTGTGGATTATAATTGACCCTCTGTTTGGCTTTTCCTTCCGAACACCAACAGAGTATCAGGGGCTACTACCTATCGGGTGGTAATTTCATACATTTTTATTACTTACCTCAAAGCCCGTCAGGAGGCTGGTACACGCTTCGGTCAGTCCCCTCTTGGCGGATAGAACCTTCTGAATCACCGCACTCATAAGAGTACGGTGCCCTTCATCTAGAGAAGCGCCGCGAAGCGCTTCCAGCAGACAATCCGGTGCCTCGGGCGCAACAGAAGTTCTCGACACAGACGGCTCGCCCTCCCTAACGAGAGGCTTCCCGCCTGAGTCCGGAACCATTGAAGGTTCTGGAACAGTGTTCGACTGAGAGCCTGGCTTACTGTGGCTCTCACCGACACGATCCGCAGGGATCTTGAACCCCGCGTTTCCGACATCTGGGATTCCTCCTTTGGGCGTCTCCAGAATCACCTCCCCCCGCTGTGGGAGCCTTCGGGACAACACCTCCGTGTCATCCGCGGGCTGAGGAGTAGTGGCCATCGGGAGCGAGTTCATCTCCGAATCGCTCAGGGACCCGGAAGAAGATACCTCAGGATTAGCCCTGGCCGAACTGCATATATGTTCGGCATTATAAAAAAAGCTATGAGGTAAAGTTATGATAAAGTGCTGATACTTACAATCGTGCTAGGGGCTTCCCCCTGGGCAGCCACCCCTCCTCGCTGAGAGCGGCCGTGGCAGAGTAGTCCGGAAGAGACACCTTTCCCTTCTTGGACGTCCCCGCCTCCCCCTTCGGGGCGGCTTTCCTCTTTTTCTCCTCCCCAGTGCAGGGAGGTAGAGTTTCTTCTTGCTTCCCCCCCCACCTCCGTGGGAGGAATCTCTCTCATCGTCATCGGACGACGTGGGTACGACGGCCTTGCGCCGAGGGCCTATTCCGCCCCCTGGTCCGCCTCCCCAGGCCCCTCATCCTTTCCAGATGGGGTGGCTTCTTCTTCTTCTTCCTCCCCTTCGTGGGAGGAGTGTGCCTCGTTGTCTTCGGACGAGGCTTCCGGCACAACCTTACGTCGGAGACCCTTTCGGATCCCTAGGGCCTTCTTTTCGGCCTTCTTCTCCGGCACCCTGTAGGGCGCCGGGACTAGCATCTCCGTCAGGAGAGCATCAGCTGGGCCTTCTGGCAGCGGAGCTGGACAGTCAATCTGCTCCGTTGTCTCCACATAATCCTGAACAAATATGCACAATTAGTTAAGACTCCCCATAAATATATCGGGAAGAACCGAATCCGGTGGTAGCCTGAAAACTCACCTGAATAGGAGGCCACGTGGCATGGATCCCACGGTCCTCGGATGTGGGAGGAGGTACTTCGGAGGCCTTGAACAGCGCCTTCCACGCGTCTTTGTGCTTCATGCCGTAGAGCCTCTGAAGCATCTGGTGTTCGGCAGGGACGAACTCCCACAGATTGAATGCCCGACTTTGGCACTGCAGAATCCGGCGAACAAGCATGCCCTAGATCACGTTGACAAGCTTGATGTTCTTGTCTTTCATGCTCTCGATGCAGGTTTGGAGTCCGGTCAGCTCTATAGGTTCGCCCCAAGACAGGCCCTTCTTTTCCCAGGAGGTGAGCCGCATGGGGGCTCCAGATCGGAACTCGGGGGCCGCCGCCCAGGTGGCGCTGCGTGGCTCGGTGATGTAGAACCACCCCGATTGCTACACTTTTACGGTCTCCGCAAAGGAACCGTCCAGCCAGGTGACGTTAGGCATCTTGCCTACCATGGCCCCTCCGCACTCCGCTTGCTGGCCGCTTACAATCTTTGGCTTCACGCAGAAGATTTGCAGCCACAGGCCGAAGTGAGGCCGGATGCGGAGGAAGGCCTCGCATACGACGATGAACACCGAGATGTTGAGGACGAAATTCGGGGCTAGATCATGGAAATCCAGCCCGTAGTAGAACATGATCCCGCGGAGGAAGGGATGAAGTGGAAATCCCAGTCCACAGACGAAGTCGGCGACAAACACGACCCTCTCATGGGGTCCTGCGGTCGGAATGACCTGCTGATGTCTGGTTGCTGGTGCGCTATGTCTGCGGCCAAGTATCTGGCGGCACGAAGATTTGCGATATGCTTCTCCTTGACGGTGGAAGCCACCCACTTGCCTCCTGCTCTGGACATGTTTAGCTGTGCGGAGAAGACTTGGGCTTGGGCGCTGGAGCTCGAAGGGGGCAAGAGTGGGAAAAGGAGGGAGAAGGTGTGGGTAAAAATGGGGAACTCTTATCCCTTTATAGAGGCGACGAAAGCGGCGCGCCTCCCCACTTGCCCGTTGGGAATCGCTTGCTTCCCAAGCGCCACGATTGATGGCGTGCTGGGATTACCCATACCCGTATTGATGAGAATCCCGTGATAAGGGGACGCGATCTCTGCTTTGGCAAGACATGTCAAAGAAACCACCTCGCAATATGCGCTATGGCTGGTTGTGGTAAAATGGTTCGAATAATGGCCCGACCGTAATGACGCGTCGTGTTGCCTAAAAAGTTGTCAGCAGATTGCATTTGTGAAATATCATTCTCTATACGGTGGCATGTGAAGATAATTTTGTGGATGCGGACACGGTTCAAGTGTTCGATAACTACTTTGGAGTATTCGGAGAAGGAACCCACCTTGCAATGCCGAAGACAAGACTGCGCGCCGGACTCATCGTCATTGAAGCCTGGTTCAGGGGCTATTGAGGGAGTCCTGGATTAGGGGGTATCCGGACAGCCGGACTATATACATTGTGTCGGAGTAATGGGCCACCGGTAGGCTAACCTGAGTCCCAGAACCTTTCAAGACATCGGGGCAGACTGCGCCCCTCAAGTACCTACGGCGACTCCAAGACGAGCCGAGTCCCCAAGGCGACTCCAAGATGGCTGAGTCCCCGAGGCGACTCTCATTCAAGCCGAGTCCCAGAGGGGACTCCCATTCAAGCCAAGTCCCAGAGGCGATTACGGGGAAGCCGACTATGGGGAGTCGGCCCGCGACGCCAACCACCCCGACAATTAAAGGCGGGCATGGCCACAGTGCGCCGTACCTGCGGAGATCTCCGCCCGGCGCGGCACTGTTTCCATGCCAGCCCTGACATCATCCCTTGGGGCGGGGCCCTGTGACCACGACCTCCTGTCTGTACGGCCCGGAGACGGCGGGACCTGCCAGTTGGCGAGAGTATTGAAGACGATGAGATCGCCGAGAGTCGGACCCGTTGGGAGTCGGCCCCCTGGAGTCAGCCGGCCCCTCCCACGGGCCCCACACGCCGTTAACCAGATGCGACAGGGGAAGGGCAACAGTGATCGCCCGCCGGTTTTACCGTTGTAACCCTGGGGGGTAGGACTATATAAACCCCCTAGGGCACCATGCAAAGGGTTCGCATCCATTAGCATTAGACAGATCACATAGGAAGGAGAGAGCTAGCCGTGCCCTCTCCTACCTCCAGAAACAGCTCTAGGAGCAAGCTTGTATTCACTTTGCCTTAGTGATCATGCGGAGACCCCGCAGAGCAGTAGTAGGGGTCTTATCTCCTCGGAGAGCCCTGAAGCTGGGTAAGATCCGCCGGCGTGCATGTCTTTGCCTCATCCCGTTTCCAGGCACCGGCGACGTTCTACTCGCCCCTTCCATGATAAGCCATCCTTTGGCATATGTCGCACCCAATCGCCGACATTTGGCGCCCACCGTGGGGCCTGGTGCACCGTCGTCCGGAGATCTGTTCTGGACAGGAACCCTCTTCCTCCCTGGTCAGCGCAGCCAACCAGGCTCGCTAGACAGAGTCTGCATCGACGCGCTGCGCGGTGCTGAGGCCGCCTCTGCAGCGAGCTACCTCGCCGAACTTGTCAGCGAGGTTCGCCTCTCCGACGAGCCTGCATCCGACGCAGGCACGAGTGGCCCCGAGAGCCTCCTCGCGGGCCTCCTCAACCAACTCCACGTCACCGGCGAGCCTGCAGTGGACTTGGAGTCCGTAGGCTCCACCGACCCGATGCTGGTCGACTCCGACGCCGTGTTGCTTGACACTTTCCCCACCAACGTGGTGGTCTACGACGAGCCGCTTCCTCATGAGGAGAGCGGCGGAAGCACCGTCACGGAGGTGCTCGTCATCAATCATGATGAGCGTTCCGGTGAGGGAGCTCAGGACCCGATCGACGCGGCTCTGCAAGACCTGACTGCGCGTATTCCAGAACATGCAGACGCCGAGATGTTGGAGACACGCCGCCTTCAGATCATCAAAGGCGCCAAGAAGCTGGCAAGCTTGAGGCGCTTGTGAGAAGCCTACCAGCACGAAATGGATCGCGCCGTGGGCGGCTTGCCGGCTCCGACTGGGCCCAGCCGCCTAGGCGCGGTCCGACAACACGGCGTGACCATCGCCGACTTGTTCAGGGCCAATCGCCCCGTATATGTCACCCCTGCGGAGAACATCCGTGCCGCCCAAGCGGCCACCGACGAGCTGAAGAACTTCGAAGGCGAAGAGCGCCGCATGATGACGAAGAGAGTCCAACAGCTCCTCGACGCGGTTGCTGCGCAGAACGCGGTCGGCGGCCGCACCGAGGCGCCACGACAGCTAAACGACGACTTGCCTCCCCGCCGAGATCAGGGCGCGACGTCTTGGACGCCGACTGGTGTAGTCCGCGGAAGAAAAGACAAAGAGCCGGCTGTCAGTCGCAGTCGGACTCGCATCACCATTGAGCGTGACCAAGACGGCCATCCAAGTGCAGTGGAGCGGCAGGACGACTACCTGCCTCCGCCACCAAGAAGAGAACGGCGAGTTTCCATGCCGCCTGTTGAGAATCCGACTCTCGGTGGCCGCCTTGGCCGCCGAGAGGGAGTCGGAGAGAATGACGCCCGCCATCGGATCGACCGACTCCATCGATCCCTGGTGCTGGAAGAAGAAGACGAGCTGGGTCCGCCTTGCTTTGGACCCCGCATCCGAGATGAGCCTTTCCCCAAAGGGTTCACGCTCCCCCGAGACACACCCAAGTACACCGGCTCCGTGAAGCCGGAAGACTGGCTAATTGATTACTCCACGGCCGTCAACATAGCGAACGGCAACAAGCGAGTTGCCGTGAAGTATGTTCCACTCATGCTCTAGGGCACGGCCCGGACATGGTTGAACAGTCTGAAGCCCCGCAGCATCAACAGCTGGGTCGACTTCACCGAGGCCTTCATCCGCAACTTCACGAGCACGTACAAGCGACCTCCCAAGCCGCGCCAGCTTTCCTTGTGCGTGCAAGGCCCTAATGAGTCAACACGCGACTACCTCACGCGCTGGCCCGAGCTTCGGAACTCCTGCGAGGATGTGCACGAGGTGCAGGCTATCGAGTACTTCACCGCCAGGTGCCGAGAAGGCACCCTCCTCAAGCACAAGCTCCTCTGTGACGAGCCAGAAACCCTCGACGAACTGCTGGTGATAGCGGACAAGTACGCCATGGCCGACTCCTCCATGAAGACGGAAATTCAAGTCAATGTGGCTGGCAAAATGTCCCCTCAGGCTCCCAGAACTCCAGTTGGAGACGCCGGTCGACGACAACAACAGAACGACAACAAACGCAAGGCCCAACAGCTGACTTCCAACAGTCGGCAGGTTGCGACAGTCGAAGATCAACAGCCGGAGGGGCAGCCTCCGGCCAAGCGACAGAAAGGCGGCAAGTCCAACTGGTTGCCGGCCTTCTCTTACGAGCAGACTCTGGATGGTCCCTGCAAGTTCCACAGTGGCGCGAAGCCATCAAATCATACCACCCGAAAGTGCCACTGGCTCACCAGAATCGCCAAGGGAGACGGCCTCCTTCCTCCGCCGCCTGCTGGGCCACCGCCTCCACCGCCGCCCCAACAGCCGGCCGCTCGGCCAGTCGGCGCAGTACAAGACAAGTACCCAGAAGAGCATGGAGCCTATGTGGTGTTCACCAGTGTGGCTGATGGTGGACACAGTAGATGGTTGCAGCAGCAAGAAGTAAATGCAGTGGCAACAAATACTCCAGAGTTTATGCATTGGTTTGAGAAGCCTATAAGTTGGAGCAGAGCGGATCACCCAGAGGTGATGCCGAATCCGGGCTCCTATGCCCTGGTCCTAGGTGCTACCTTGGCCACTGATAGACGGGCAGCCTGCTTTTCGAGAGTGCTGATAGACAGAGGCAGTAGCATCAACATCCTGTACAAAGATACTATGGAGAAGCTAGCAATCAAGCAAAGACAGCTGCAGAGCAGCCGGACTGTGTTCCACGGCATCGTGCCTGGCCTTTCCTGCTCACAAATCGGCAAGATCCTGATAGATGTTCTCTTCGGAGACAAAGATCATTTCCACCGAGAGCCAGTCTGGTTTGAGGTGGTGGACCTTGAAAGCCCATACCATGTGTTACTCGGCCGACCTGCACTGGCGAAGTTCATGGCGGTTCCCCACTACGCCTACCTCAAGATGAAGATGCCGAGTTCCAAGGGGATTCTGACCGTCGCTGGCGACTACAAGAAGTCATCTGCTTGCGCGGCTAAGAGCAGTCGGCTGGCCGAGTCCCTGGTGATCGCATCTGAGAAGCGGCCCTTGATCGGTCGTGGCGATGGCCGGAAGCAGCCAGAGATGTCGCCCGACCCCCTGTGAGTCGGTCGAGGGTTCGCTCAAGCCGCCAAAGAGACTAAGAAGATACCCTTGGACCCGGAGCACCCAGAGAGGTATGTTGTCATGGGTACAAACCTTCACAGTAAATAGGAAGGCGAGCTCGTCGATTTCCTCCGTGAGAATCGAGACATCTTCGCATGGTCCCCTAAAGACATGCCAGGTGTACCGACGGAATTCGCCGAGCACAAGTTACACGTCCGACCTGATGTGAAGCCCGTCAGGCAGCCTTTGCGCCGACTGTCAGAAGAGAAGAGAAGAGTCGTAGGAGAAGAGATAGCCCGGCTCCTAGCCGCCTGCTTCATTATGGAAGTATTTTTCCCAGAGTGGTTAGCAAACCCAGTCCTGGTGTTGAAGAAGAACAAGCAGGGGCGGATGTGTATTGACTACACAAGCCTCAACAAAGCTTGCCCCAAGGACCCCTTTGCTTTGCCCAGAATCGATCAGGTGATAGGCTCCACAGCCGGATGTGAGCTATTGAGTTTCTTAGATGCATATTCAGGATATCACCAGATCAAGCTGAACCCGGCAGACAGACTGAAGACCGCCTTCATCACGCTGTTCGGAGCCTTCTGCTACCTGACCATGACGTTCGGCTTGAGGAATGCTGGCGCCACCTTTCAGCGTTGCATGCAGAAGTGCCTCCTCAAGCAACTTTGCAGAAATGCCCACGTCTACGTGGATGATGTGGTGGTCAAGACGGAGAAGCATGGGACGCTGCTGGAAGACCTCAAAGAAACCTTTGAAAACCTACGCCGATTCCAAATCAAGCTCAACCCTGAGAATTGCGTTTTTGGAGTACTAGCCAGCCAACTCCTTGGCTTCCTGGTCTCTGAACGCGGCATAGAGTGCAACCCCGTGAAGATCAAGGCCATCGAGAGGATGGAGGTACACAGCCAATTATTAGATGTGCAGAAGTTCACCGGCTGCTTAGCGTCCATCAGCCGATTCATCAGTCGGCTGGGCGAGAAAGCTCTCCCTTTGTATCAATTGATGAAGAAGACCACCTTTTTTGAGTGGAACCACAAGGCGGATGAAGCATTTCTCCAGCTGAAGAAGATGTTGACTACTCCCCTGTGTTGGCGGCTCGACTTGAAAGAGACCATGCTCAGTACATCGCCACCACCACCGAGTAGTCGGCATACCATTGTAGTCGAACGCAAAGAGGAAGGCAAGGCGCTCCTCCGTCCGAGACCGGTGACATTACGAGCGAGGTACTATCGACCTCCAAGCAGAACTACCCCCACTACCAGAAGATGTGCTACGGTGTGCATTTTGCCGCCAAGAAGCTGAAGCCTTACTTCCAAGAGCATCCAATTACGGTAGTTTGCACAGCCCCGCTGGCCGAGATCATCGGGAGCCGAGATGCTTATGGCCGAGTAGCCAAATGGGGCATAGATTTGGCTCCCTACACCATCTACTACCAGCCCCGCACCGCCATCATGTCGCAGCATCGCCGACTTCCTCGCCGACCGGGCGAGACCCAAGACTGCCGCCGAGGCTCGACTCCACCCATTAGCGGATGCATTTCGAGGGCTCCAAGATGCGCACCGGCCTGGGAGCCGGCGTCGTCCTCACCTCCCCCAAAGGCGACAAGCTCAAGTATGTGCTGCAGGTCCACTTCGCCGCCTCCAACAACGTTGCCGAATACGAGGCGCTCATTCATGGGCTCCGGCTTGCCAAAGAACTCGGCATTCGCCGGATCCTGAGCTATGGCTTCTCCGATTTGGTAGTCCAACAGTCATCTAGCGACTGGGACGCCAAAGATGCAAACATGGCGAGCTACCGCTTCCTGGTGCAGCAACTCAGCGGATACTTCGAGGGGTGCGAGTTCCTTCACGTGCCAAGAAACGACAACGATCAAGCAGACGCCTTGGCACGAGTCGGCTCCACCCGCCAAGCAATACCATCCGGCGTCGCTCTTTAGCGCCTCCTTAAGCCGTCTATCAAGCCTTCACCAGAATCAGACTCCATCTTTGTGCCGGCTCCTCCCGAAGAAGTCGGATCCGACTCAATAGCCCCAGCAGACGGCCCCAAGAAAACCACGGTCAAAGCCAGCCCGGGGACTTGAACCCGCCCGGATCGCGCTTAATCGGTCCGTGGATCGCGCCCGCTTGGCCGGGACTTCGTCAATCCAAAGAAGCGTCGCAGACTCCAGCCTGCCGCCTCCCAGCCCAGCCGCCCTTGTTCAAGTCGCTGCAGTGGCAGCTGAAGAAATAGCAGCACCCTCATGGGCGCAGCCCATCCTCAAGTTTCTAGTAAATAGAGAGCTGCCAACTGATGAAATCTTGGCTCAGCAGGTGCAACGCCGAGCGGCAGCATACACCATAATCAACAGAGAGCTGGTCAGGCGCAGTGTCACTGGTGTCTACCCGCGCTGCGTGGAGCCAGAGCAAGGCCAAGCAATTCTCAAAGGCATCCACCAAGGCGAGTGCGGCCACCATGCGGCTTCAAGAGCGCTCATCGCCAAAGCCTTTCGACATGGTTTCTTCTTGCCGACTGCCCTGGAAGAGGCCAAGGAATTAGTCCAAAAATGCAAGGGGTTCCAGAAGTTCCGCTCCAAGCCGCTTCAGCCGGCTTCCACGCTAAAGACAATCCCCATCGCATGGCCCTTTGCAGTTTGGGGCCTGGACATGGTGGGACCATTCAAGACGGCCCGAGGCGGCCTAACTCATCTGCTTGTCGCAGTGGACAAATTCACTAAGTGCATAGAAGCAAAGCCCATCAAGAAGTTGAACGGTCCGACTGCAGTGACTTTCATCGCCAACATCACGGTGCGGTATGGCATACCGCACAGCATCATCACCGACAATGGCACAAATTTCGCCAAAGGCGCCTTGGCCCGTTTCTGCGCGATGCAGGGCATCCGACTGGACTTAGCGTCCGTTGCCCATCCGCAGTCAAACGGCCAGCTGGAGCGAGCAAACGGCCTCATCCTGTCCGGCGTCAAGCCTCAACTAGTCGAACCACTCGAGCATTCGGCCGGCTATTGGCTTGAGGAGCTGCCAGCCGTCCTCTGGAGTCTGCGCACGACTCCAAACAAGTCAATCAGCTTCACGCCTTTCTTCCTCATCTACGGTGCCGAAGCCGTCATCCCGACGGACATAGAGTTCGACATCCACGAGTCACCATGTACACCAAAGTGGAAGCTAAAGAAGCACGTCAAGACGGTGTCGACCTGCTGGAAGAGGGCCGGCTGTTGGCAGTCAGCCGGTCCGGCATCTACCAGCAGAGTCTGCGCCGATACTACAACCGGAAGGTCGGGCCGAGATCGTTTCAAGAGGGTGACCTTGTGCTCCAGCTGGTTCAGTGAACGGCCGGCCAGCACAAGTTGTCGGCACCTTGGGAAGGCCCCTTCATCATCAGCAAAGTGCTGAGCAACGGCTCCTACTACCTAATCGACGCTCAGAAGCCTCGAGCGCGCAAGAGGGACAACTCCGGCAAGGAGTCAAAACGTCCATGGAACGCAAATCTTCTCCGAAGATTTTATAGTTAAGGCAGTATGTACCACGCTATCCTTTGTATTAAAGTACCGAGACTTTGGGCCCCCGAGACGAGCTCGGGGACTGCCCTTTTTGTTATCTGTATGATAAGAATTATGCCTCTGAGTATGCTACTCTTTGTTATGCCGCTTGGCACCGGGTTCGACTAGTCGGCCCGGGGACTCGCCGTCTTGCGCTATGAAATGCTTCCTGCAGTCGGACAAGTAGTGTGCTGCGCTTAAGCCGTCTCCTGTCGAAAGCCGCAGCTCACAGAGCGACTGTTGGTAGGCAGAGAGTAAGCAAGAACGAGCGCACACACGAAAAAATGGCTAAGGACTCAAAGCATAGGCATAGCCCAAGCCGGTTT
This sequence comes from Aegilops speltoides, assembly GCA_021437245.1. NCBI lineage: Eukaryota > Viridiplantae > Streptophyta > Magnoliopsida > Poales > Poaceae > Aegilops > Aegilops speltoides. The sequence continues at coordinate 161,552,043 of CM038147.1, forward strand.
CCAGCCTCTCTCTGCAGAGCCGACTCTCGAATAGTCGGCTCGCCGCCTTCTATCCAACTTGTTAAAAAACTCTAAAAAGGCCAAGTACTTGCCTTCCCTAAAGTAGCCGAGCATTTGACCTGCGGCAGTCCGCGGAGCGGCTGTTCGCCTGACAAAGCGGCGACTATGGAAAGGCGGCAAAGGAAAAAGTCAAAAAGAGCAATGAGCAAGGAAAGATAGAAGGCAGATAGATATTTACATAGCAAAGGCCTCTGGCCAAGTTCAAGATACACCCCGTGGGTGGAATTGTGCAAATTGACAAGTTCTTCAAAGAATATGAAAGCAGGAAAAGTAAAGACAAGACAGCAGCCTAAGGAGCAGCAGACGGGTTTGGAGGGTCGGCGGAGACGGCGGTGTCAGGCGCCGGAGCGGCCGGCTGGGCGGTCTCGGCTCGATCGTCTCCGGAAGCAGTCGGCCCGGTCGGACGCGGCCCGTTGCTGGAGGCGCGATCGAGCTGAGGCTGGTCGTCCGCTCTGTCTTCTGGCGCCTCCGTCTCGTCTTCGTCCCCCGCCTCGTCTTCCTCCTCGGTGCTAGAGCCGATCACCTCCGCCGAGTCCTCGTCGTAGTTGGGGTTCATCCCGAAGCACTCCGGAGGCACCTCCTCACCGTTCGCGGCCCGTTCAGGAACGAAGACACTGGTGTCGGTGTAGTCGGCGATTGCCGCCGCACGCTCGACAAGGGCGCCTTCCACAGCCGCCAGTTCTGCCTGGGCCTCTGACCGGAATGCGGCCAGCAATCCCAGGTCCAGTCCTGGGTACCAAGCCTCAAGACCCGGCGCGCTCCGGCCCGGGCCGAGGAACCCTTCCAAGCCTCAAGACGGCCGGCCGTGACCTCCAGCCAGGCCGGCGCTCGACCGGCGATTACACAAACCGCATGCACGCCACAGGCGGAGATCGCTTGGGCCCCGGTGCGTTGAAGCCGGCGCAGCAGCTGATGGGCCAGCCGCAGATGGGTCTCGATGCTCAGAAGCTGCTCATCGATGGTCAGGGGGCATTGGCGGTGATCTCCTCGCCGTTCGCCCTCCGCGCCTCGCGATCAGCCTCGATGGCTCGATTGACCGCTTGCAAGTGGCCACGGAAGAAGTCTGCCCAAAATAGCGCGCCGCCGCCTTGTGAAGGCGGTCTCGGCGCCACGCCCCTTTGAAGCCGGTGCCGCTAGCTCGGCCATTCCAGATGCTAAGGCATCAAGTGCTGCGTCTACTGGATGGGTGCGAGGAGGCGGCGACAGTCCGCTGAACCAGGCGCTTATGGACATGCAGGCGAAACTATGAGCCGAGGGCGAAGCCATCCAAGGCTGTACCAGGGTGCATCTGGCGTCGCGAGCGTCTATCCGGGTACATTTTTCTTTTTTGACTTTGTCTCTTCTCGTTCTTCTTTGTGGGGGTGCGCCAGCTCATCCACTGGGTGTAGTCCCCGAGTTTCGGGTCGGCTACTGCGCAGGCGGCCCGGAACTCAATCTGGCGAGTTCCTCATTTTTGTCTTTGTCCGATTTTTTATCACAGGAGTATCACAACCTCCGCACCACCTTCTCCACGATGGAGTGCTCCCCGCCGACTTCTCCAGTCTGCCCCGTGAACTCCGGGGGCGGTGGCGCGGAGTTCAGCGGGACGACAAGCAGCACCGACTGGCGGCGCGCAGTCTCCTCCGCCGGCTGTTTTGCTGGGGCGGCGGCTTCGGCCTTCTCCTGTTTCTTCTGGGCGGAGGCCGCCGCTTTCTCGGCCTCCACCTTCTCCAGACAGTCGGCCTCTTCCTCGTTGCGCTTCTCCCGCTCGTTGCGCTCCGTCGCCTCCCGGAGGTCGGCGGCGGGGTCAATCCGCCGGGTGTTGGCAGACGTCTCAGCCGACCCCATGACAGAGGGGACGGCGACCCTCTCAAGAGAAAGAGGGGCCCTGAAGCAAAAAACAGAATGAAAAAGACTCGGAAAAGATCCATCAAAAAAGACAAGACAAAGATAGTCAGCACTTACGCAGAGACCAGCGGCGGCTTCTTCACTTCCTTGCGGAAGCGGTTGGCCTTCACGATCGCCTCCTCCCGCTTGGTCGCGGCGGCCGCCCCCTTGAACTTTTTCGGCCGACCGCCGAGCAAACTCGGCGCGGCCCGGCGCTTCTTCGCGCCGACTTGACCGGCCAAGCCGGCGGAGGAACTCGCGCCTGGATGGCCGGCTTTCGGTTGGCGGCGTGGGACAACCTCGCCGTCGGCCTCGTCCTCTGGCCAGTCGGCGAAGGTCGCCGAGGGCCTGAGGCCGCCTTCCGCTCCTCCTCCTCCGCTTCGGCGTCAGCCTCCATCGCCACCGCCCCCAAGTCGGGGTCGTCGATGTCGCTCTCCGCACGGTCTGGAGCGAACTCACGGGGCGGCCCCGTGGCGCCGGCTGCAGGCTGGATGAGGGGGTTCTGACTCGAAGAATCAAGAAGATCAGAAGTCGGATTTGGCTATAAAGAAAAACAGAAAACAAAAGATTTGACTTACCACAGGCGGAGTGTTGGCACGTGAGTACGGCTCCTTGCCGAACTGCCAGTCTTCCGTAAGCTTGCAGTTTGCGATGTGATTCACCATGTTCGCCACCTCCGCGTGGGGCATCTCCCAGGTGCTCATCTAGCTCGGGTCTCGGCGGTCGCTCATCTGACAGATCAAATGAGATCGGCCTTGGAGAGGGAGGACTCGGCGCGCACGAAGGTGGCCAGCAAGTCGGCTCCGACCAGGCCTTCCGACTGCGTCAGCACTCGGAGTCGGGCGACGGCGGCGGTGCCGGCAGGAGACAGCGTCTTGGCCCGATTGGACCAGCTGGGAAGCCTCCCAGCCGGCGCGCCGGCTTCATAGTGCGGCAGGTTGACCCAGTCGCCTTCCGTGGCGACGTTCTTCACGTAGAAGTACGAACGTTGCCACATCTTCACCGACTTGATCAGCGCGATGGAGGGGAAGGGGTTGTCGGCGGTCGACCTGCGCATGGCGATGAAGGCGCCCGATGGGCGGGTATGCGGCGACGCGGTCGAGCCGATTGGAAGAACTCTCCCCACAGCTCGAGGGTGGGGAGAACGCCGAGAAAACCCTCGCACAGGGTGGCGAAGGCGGCCAGCAGCACCACCGTGTTCGGGGTGAGGTGGTGCGGCTGGAGTCCGTTGAACTCCAAGAAAGAGCGGAGGAAGCCGCTCGCCGGCAGGCCCATGCCGCACATGAGGTGCGAGCGGAATATGACCCGCTCGCCCTCCTCCGGCGCCGGCCTTATCTCCCCTCCGGCGTGGCGCGGGCTCGCACCAGGTGTGTGCCGGGGAGCCGGTGCGTCCTACGGAGGTGCTCGATGGCGTCGTCATCCACCCTGGAACCATCCCACGCGCCGGAGCGGACGGCAGAAGCCGCGGCGGAGGAAGAGGTCATCGCTGCGGTACGGTGCGGCGTGGTGCGGCGAAGACAGGAAGAAGAAGAGGCAGAGGAAGCGGGGGAAGCAGGGAAGAACGAGCGAGCGCTTCGCCGTCCCGCTCCCTCCACCTATTTATAGGCCCGTAGGCTGAGATGCTGATGGGGCGGCACGGGATTTACTACGCGCGAGACCCCACGCCCCCACGATTAAACCCACAAAGTTACTGCACGCAGTAACGACGTGGGGAACCCAACCGCCCGCACGGCCGCAGCGGATCCGTTGGCGTGCTGAGGCGCGGTAGTGGTGGGCCCCGCCTGACGGCCCATCCCATCAAGCGTATGGGCAGGCAGACTGCCCCTGCCACGTGCCTCCGTGCGACGGGGCCGCGGCGGGCGACCGCGGGAAGCGTATCAGGCACGCCGCCTGGTTCCCGCCGCGACGTTTGAAACTCCTCGAGAGGCAAGACGGCCTTCGACGGAATCCGACTCCAACCAGTCGGCCCGAAGGAAGACGGCCATCAAGGCCTGCATTCCCTCTTCGGAAGGATGAAACTGTTGAGGCGCACGACGTATCACCCTCGGAGCCTCACCAGCTTCGGGGACTACTGTCGGAATAATGGGCCACGGGTAGGCTAACCCGAGTCCCAGAACCTTGAAAGACATCGGGGCAGACTGCGCCCCTCAAGTACCTACGGCGACTCCAAGACGAGCCAAGTCCCCGAGGCGAACCCCGTTCAAGCCGAGTCCCAAAGGCGACTCCCATTCAAGCCGAGTCCCAGAGGAGATTACGGGGAAGACGACTATGGGGAGTCTGCCCGCGACGCCAACCACCTCGACAATTAAAGGCGGGCATGGCCACAGTGCGCCGTACGTGCGGAGATCTCCACCTGGCGCAGCGCTGTTGCCATGCCAGCCATGACATCATCCCTTGGGACGGGGCCCTGTGACCATGACCTCCTGTCTGTACGGCCCGGAGACGGCAGGACCTGCCAGTCGGCGAGAGTATTGAAGACGGCGAGAGCGCCGAGAGTCGGACCCGTTGGGAGTCGGCCCCCTGGAGTCAGCCGGCCCCTCCCACGGGCCCCACACGCCATTAACCAGATTCGACATGGGAAAGGCAACAGTGATCGCCCGCCAGGCGGCGGCACTGTTGCCACGACCCCATGACCAAGACCGCGTCATTAGAAGCACGACTACAGTAATCTGCAGCCGGCAAGACCCGCCCGCGGCGGACACGGGCTGACGCCCTCGTACCAGGCCAGTCGGCGGGCCCCAGGAGTCGGCGGAGAAGACGGCGCCTGAGAGACAGACGGCTGGGACCCGCGCCCAGCCGGTTTTACCGTTGTAACCCTGGGGGGTAGGCCTATATAAACCCCCCAGGGCACCCATGCAAAGGGTTCGCATCCATTAGCATTAGACATATCTCATAGGAAGGAGAGAGCTAGCCGTGCCCTCTCCTACCACCAGAAACAGCTCTAGGAGCAAGCTTGTATTCACTTTGCCTTAGTGATCATGTGGAGACCCCGCAGAGTAGCAGTAGGGGTGTTATCTCCTTGGAGAGCCCTGAAGTTGGGTAAGATCCGCCGGCGTGCATGTCTTCGCCACATCCCGTTTCCAGGCATCGGCGACGTTCTACTCGCCCTCACCATGATAAGCCATCCTTTGGCATATGTCGCACCCAACCCCCGACACATCGTCCGGACGATTGAAGCATGAAGATACAAGACTCAAGACTTCGGCGTCCGGATGGGACTATCCTTTGCGTGGAAGACAAGCTTGGCGATCCGGATATTGTATTTCCTTCCTTGTAACCGACTCCATGTAAACCCTAGCCTTCTCCAATGTCTATATAAACCGGAGAGGTTGGTCCTTAGAAGGCCGATCTCAATTACAAGCATACCATCATAGGCTAGCTTCTAGGGTTTAGCCTCTACGATCTCGTGGTAGATCTACTCTTGTACTACTCATATCCTCAATATTAATCAAGCAGGAAGTAGGGTTTTACCTCCATCGAGAGGGCCTGAACCTGGGTAACATTGTGTCCTTTGCATCCTATTACCATCAGCCTAGACGCACGGATCGGGACCCCCTACCCGAGATCCGCCGGTTTTGACACCGACAGTAGCCCCCAGGCGCTCGAGGGAACGGGCCCAAGATATCCAGCCCCCAGACCGCGAACGGCCACGAGAGCAGGATGGTCTGCAGGCCCTGAGCTGGCTGATGGATCTGCTTGGCATGGAATTGGCAGGCTTCGCAGGACTTCACCAGCTCAGTCGCGTCGTTGAGTGCCGTAGGCCAGTAGAACCCACTACGAAACGCCTTGCCGATGAGGGCCCGTGATGATGAGTGGTGTACGCAGTCTCCACCGTGTATGTCGGCCAGCAGCTCCTTCCCCTGTTCCCTGGAAATGCAACATAGGGAAATGTCATTTGGCCGCTTCCGGTATAACTCACCATCTTGGATGCAGTAGGCCGTGGCCTACCGGGCCACGCGTTCCACGTCCTCCTCTTTCTCTGGCAGCGTCCCTTGCATCAGGTAGTCCTTGAATTCCATGGTCCAGCATCCCTCCCGAGGCTCCATTTCCAAGAGTAAGCATGCTCCTGAGGTCGGGCCACAGGCTGGGGCTCCTATGGCAGGTGGCTGAGGGAGTTCTTCCCGAGGCTGCGCTATGCTTGAAAGTGACGGTGCCGTCGACGGCTTGAAGGGTCGCTCCTTGAAAATGCCAGGTTCCTGAGGCAGTCGCCTAGATGCCCTCTTGGCAATGTCATCGGCCTCTTGGTTGGTGTCGCGGGGTACGTGCTGTAGTTCCAGCCCCCAGAATTGCTTCTCCATCTTGCGCACTTCCACAAGATATGCCTCCATGTGCTCGTCCTTTGGCTCATACACCATGTTGGATAAGTTGACGAGGAGTTGTGTATCACCCTTGATGATGAGGCACTTCACTCCTAGTGCTATTGCAACTTTTAGGCCTGCAATGAGGCCCTAATGTTCTACTATGTTGTTGGAGACCTTCTCGCCCTTCTGGAAATAGAGTTGTACGGCGTAATAAAGCTTGTCCTGAGTGGCGGATATAAGCACTGCACCAGCCCCCGCGCCCTGCCGCGAGAATGCTCCATCAAAGTACATGACCCAGCCGTCAGGTGCTTCGCTTCCTCGGGAGAGTGACCGATCCTCGCCCGCCTTGAGCCCTGGCGCTTATGTCCATTCTGCCACAAAATTAGCAAGCGCGGCTCCCTTGACGACCCTGGTCGTGCTGAACTCCAACTAAAACGCCTGCAACTCGATGTTCCATTCGACGACCCTTCCAGCGGAGTTTGGGCTCCTGAGTACCCTTTCCAATGGGAAGGCCGAGACGACCTTGATGGGGTGACCTTGGAAGTAGTGCTGCAGCTTACGCGAGGCCACCAAGAGCGCGAGTAAGAGCTTCTGAGGCATGGGGTATCGTGCCCTTGCATCCCGTAACACCTTGTTGACGAAGTACACCGGATGCTCGACGAGGGTGGGTGTGCTAACCAGGCTTGTGTCCTCCATAGGTTGAGATGCATCCTGAGACAATGGAGCCCCCAGCGCCCGGTTGCCTGGTGCGGGCTCTTCAGCCCTGGGGGTGTCTTCCTGCTGAGGCTGGTCTCCAGCTGCCGTGGTTGTGGTCCTCGCGAGGCCTTCTTGGTCTTGTGTTGCCACGGCTGAGGCCGCGGCCAGTCGTGACATGGCCTTATCCTAGCGTTCCTCCCGAACTGCCACCCGGGCTACACTGGCGGAGTAGGGAGTGGCGGTGAGGTAGAGCACTAGGGACTCGAGAGGGCGCGGTGCCACCATCACCAGAGGGATGGTCAGATATTTCTTGAGGTCTTGAAATGCTTGGTCGGCCTCCTATGTCCACTCAAACGGTCCTTTCATCCTCATCAGCTTGAAGAACGGCAGGGCATGCTCCCCCAGCTTGGAGATGAAGCGTCCTAACGCAGTCACGCGCCCGGTGAGCTTCTGCATTTCCCTGAGGGTTTGCGGTGGACTCATGTCTTCGATTGCCTTGACCTTCTCCGGGTTGGCCTCGATCCCCTGATGACATGCAAGTATACGGGATAATTGTAGCCTCTTTCGATAAGTAAGAGTGTTGAACCCAACAAGGACCTAAAGGTAGAACAAATATTCTCTCAAGTCCTATCTGCCACTGATACGACTCTACACATGCTTAGTGTTCGCTTTACCTAGAACAAGTATGAAACTAGAAGTACTTTGTAGGTGTTGTTGGATAGGTTTACAAGATAATAAAGAGCACATAAATAAAAAGTAGGGGCTGTTTAGATAAAGAAGCAATAAAGTAAATATAGCGAGTGTGGAAAAGTGGTGGCAGGAGTTGTGGAATTGTCCCTAAGCAATTGACTACATTACTAGACCGGTAATCACTATTGCAATTCTATTTGAGGGAGAGGCATAAGCTAACATACTTTCTCTTCTTGGATCATATGCACTTATGATTGGAACTCTAGCAAGCATCCGCAACTACTAAAGATCATTAAGGTAAAACCCAACCATAGCATTAAAGTATCAAGTCCCCTTTATCCCATACGCAAACAACCTACTTACTCGGGTCTGTGCTTCTGTCACTCACGCCACCCACCATGAGCAAATCATGAACATATTGCAAACCCTACAGCAGGAATCCCTCACGCTTGCGCGACACGGAGAGCACCATAGGACAGCACCAATAATAAAACATGCAACTCAAACTAATCATAGCAATTCGAATCACCGGTAGGACAACGAAAATCTACTCAGACATCATAGGATGGCAACACATCATTGGATAATAATATGAAGCATAAAGCACCATGTTCAAGTAGAGGGTACAGCGGGTTGCGGGAGAGTGGACCGCTGAATATAGATGGGGAAGTTGATGGAGATGTTGGTGAAGATGGTGGAGGTGTTGGTGAAGATTGCGGTGATGATGATGGCCCCCGGCAAGCAAGGGGGAGATAGCCCCCCTTCTTCTTCTTCTTCCTTGGCCTCCACCCTAGATGGGAGAAGGATTTCCCCTCTGGTCCTTGGCTCCCATGTCTTGGGAGGGGCGAGAGCCCCTCCGAGATTGGATCTATCTCTCTGTCCCTCTCTGTTTCTGCGTTCTTAGATTCTGCCCTTCCACTGTTTCTTTTATATCCGGAGATCCGTAACTCCGATTGGGGTCAATCTTTCTCCCAGATCTTTCTCATAAAATTAGCTTTCTTGCGGAAAAAGAAGAGCGTCAACCGCCTTATGGGGTGCCTAGGAGAGTCCAGGGCGCGCCTGCCTCCCTGGGGCGCGCCCCCTGTCTCCTGCCCCCCTCGGGCACCGTCTCGCGTTGATTTTACTTCCCAAAAATCATAAATATTCTAAAATAATTCTCCATCCGTTTTTATCCTGTTTGCACTCCGTTTGATATGGGTTTTCTGCAAAAAATAAAACATGCAACAAACAGGAACTGGCACTGGGCACTGGATCAATATGTTAGTCCCAAAAATAGTATAAAAATTTGCGAAAAGTATAGGAAAGTTGAATAATATTGGCATGGAACAATCAAAAATTATAGATACGACGGAGACGTATCAGCATCCCCAAACTTAATTCCTACTCGTCCTCGAGTAGGTAAATGATAAAAAAGATAATTTTTGATGTGGAATGCTACCTAGCATAATCTTGATCATATGTCTAATCATGGCATGAATATTGAGACACGAGTGATTCGAAGCAATAGTCTATCATTTGACATAAAAACAATAATACTTAGGGCATCCCAACAAACAATCATGTCTTTCAAAATATCAATGCTTCCAGAATGTTATCCCTAAAAAATAATATAGTCTTGTATGCTCCCTTTTCTTAACACAAGGTACCCCTCATGCCTGTCCCGGTGTCAGCCAAGCAATTGTTTCATACTTTAGTATTCTCAAATTTTTCAACCTTCATGCAATACATGAGTGTGAGCCATGGATATAGCACTATGGGTGGAATAGAATATGATGGTGGAGGTTATGTGGAGAAGACAAAAAGGGAGAAAGTCTCACATCGACGTGGCTAATCAACGAGCTATGGAGATGCCCATCAATTGATGTCAATGCGAGGAGTAGGAATTGCCATGCAACGGATGCACTAGAGCTATAAGTGTATGAAAGCTCAAACTGAAACTAAGTGGGTGTGCATCCAACTTCCTTGCTCGTGAAGACCTAGGGCATTTGAGGAAGCCCATCGTTGGAATATACAAGCCAAGATCTATACTGAAAATTTCCCACTAGTATATGAAAGTGACAACATAGGAGACTCTCTATATGAAGAACATGGTGCTACTCTGAAGCACAAGTGTGGTAAAAGGATAGTAACATTGCCTCTTTTCTTTTTCTTTTTTTCTTTTTTTTGAGTGGGCTTCTTTGGTACCCTTTTTTTATTTAGTCTTCTTTGGCCTCTTTTTTTTCTTTTTTTCTTTTTTTTTCATGGGGCAATGCTCTATAATGATGATCATCACACTTTTATTTACTTACAACTCAATATTACAACTCGATAGTAGAACAAAGATATGACTATATGAATGCCACCGGCAGTGTACCGGGATGTGCAACAATCTAGCGTAGCAATGACATCAAAAAATGGACAAGCCATGAAATCATCATGCTAGCTATCTTACGATCATGCAAAGCAGTATGACAATGAATGCTCAGGTCATTAATATGATGATGATGGAAGTTGCATGGCAATATATCTCGGAATGGCTACGGAAATGCCATGGTAGGTAGGTATGGTGGCTGTTTTGGGGAAGATATAAGGTGGCTTATGTGTGATAGAACGTATCGTATCACGAGGTTTGTATGCACCGGCAAAGTTTGCACCAACTCTCGAGGTGAGAAAGGGCAATGCACGGTACCGAAGAGGCTAGCAATGATGGAAGGGTGAGAGTGCGTACAATCCATGGATGCAACATTAGTCATAAAGAACTCACATACTTATTGCAAAAACTTATTAGCCATCGAAACAAAGTACTACACGCATGCTCCTAGGGGGGAGGTTGGTAGGAGTTAACCATCGCACGCCCTGACCTTCACGCAAAGATAAACAATCAAGATACAATGCGCGCCAATTTGGTTACATAGTTAGTAGACCATACGTGCATGCTTCGGGAATCACAAACCTTAATACCAACATCTTTACTAAACACAACCATCTACTAGTACGTCCCACATATTATCATCTCTATATCGCAAAACTATTGCAAGGAATCAAACATATCATATTCAGTGATCCACAAGTTTATGTAGAATTTTATGACTAACCATGTGAATGACCAATTCCTGTCCTCTCTCTAAATTGATATAAGTGAAGCAAGAGAGTTCAATTCTTTCTACAAAAGATATGCCCACTCTCTAACAAATATAAGTGAAGCAAAAGAGCATTCTACAAATGGCGGTTTTCTATGTGAAGAGAAACAGGCAATCCAGACTTCAAATGATATAAGTGAAGCACATGAAGCATGCTATAAAGCCATACTCAAAAGATTTAAGTGAAGTGAAATCAGCATTCTACAAATCAACCAAGGACTGTCTCATACCAGCAAGGTGCATAAAAGAAAAATGAAAACTAAATGGAAAAGACGCTCCAAGACTTACACATATCGCATGAACGAAACGAATCCTAAAACATACCGATACTTGTTGAAGAAAGAGGGGATGCCTTCCGGGGCATCCCCAAGCTTAGACGCTTGAGTCTCCTTGAATATTTACTTGGGGGCCTTGGGCATCCCCAACCTTGAGCTCTTGCCTCTCTTCCTTTTCCTCATATCGAGACCCCCTCGATTAGACAGTTCATCCACACAAAACTTCAGCCGAAAACTCGGTAAGATCTGTTAGTATAATAAAGTAAATCACTACTCTAAGTACTGTAGCAAACCAATTAATATTTTGTTTTCGCATTATGTCTACTTTAATATAGCTTTTCCATCGCTTAATACACTGATATAAATTGATAGTTTCATCAAAACAAGTAAACTATGCATCAAAAACAGAATCTGTCAAAAACAGAGCAGTCTGTAGCAATCTGAACATTCACCATACTTCTGGTACCCCAAAATTTCTACAAAAATTAGGAAAAATAAAAAATTTGTACGGCAAGACAGTGCAAGAAGAATCATAACCATTTGACAATCCAGTAAAGAATGTAAAATCGCGCACTACAGTCAAAGTTTCTATCCTGCACCGTACAAACCAACAAGCATTGTAAACATCCTAAAGGCAAACCTTGGCACATCTATTATATATAAAAAGCATTTGATGGGTACACCAGAAAAAAGAGAAATACAAAGAAATTACCACAAAAATTAGAAACATCTGACCATATATTTCGTAGTGTAAGATTTACAGCCATTAGATAAAATCTAGGTGAAAAAATTACCCACCACTGCCATTTCGATGAAAAAACGTTTCATAGAGGATTGCCATTATAAAAAAATAGTGTGGGACGTGGGATGTAATAAAGTAAATCATGGCCAATCGATATTTTCCGTATTCTATTTCTATATTACCCGAACATGCCATTACAAGTCCCAATCTCCTTATACGCCTAACCTAGGATCTCACGTCCAACTCACGCATCATGCCCTGGCCGCCACCAAAAACATTGGAGATTTTTTTCTGGCTAGAGATCACCGCGCAGCAATTCTTTCAGAGATCTCAAGAGTCAGAACCCTCTCAGGGAGAAGATGTTAGCATGGTTCAGGGTTTGCCGTGCGCCGCCGGATAGGTCCTGCGTCCGGTCATCGGAGAAGATGTTGATCATGGAGTAGAGTCCGGCCGTGAGCTCTCAGGACTCACTCAGGGAAAACATGTTGACGTGGAGCAGAGTTTCTCATGCGCCGTCGATTACCTCCAGCATCTGATCGCCGAACAATACGCTGGTCCCAAAGAAGATGCTGGTCGTGGTGCAGAGTCCATTGTGAGCTCGCCTCAGCCTACAGTTGATAAGTTGACAGACGACGGTGTCCATGCCACAAAAGAGATGATGTTCAGGCCAGGAAAGACACAACGTTGGAAAAAAAAGTCCTCCACAATAGGCTCCTTGACATCGTCGGCGTCAATGTCAGCCACATATGCATCTACGAGAAGATGATGTCCCACATCGATAGAGACAAGGGACAAAATCTCCTGGTCGTGTCATGCAATGAGCAAATAAGTGGTCCTTCTTGGCAAGATCTTCTCCGGAGAGGACGATGGCAGAAACAACAAGAGGAGAAGAAACATGGTCTTGATGTACAACCGGGATGGCGACCCATACATTGTGGAGTGTAGGCATTTGACGAGCAAAACTATCTACGATGTCAGGTTCTCCAGCTGGTGGCACGAGGTGTTCATGTTGATTGATCAGTCCATGGTAATAGCTCTTGCTACTTGAAAGATTCACGTACATGATTGAAGATTCTTAAGCTGACCCTGCCTAGCATGGATGCCACGGAAATCAGTTGAGCAGCCATGAAAAATAAGCTCATGCCGTGCAGATTGGAGCGAGGCAAGAAGACGTGTCTCATGCAATCGGGGCCTGGCTGAATAATTCTCTGTTATATTCACTTTTTCCCATCCTTATTCACTTGGAATAACAAATCCCAGGATCAACCAATTGGATAGAGAAAGATGTGAATTATGTAGAGGAGCTTTGAGTTGCTCCCAGAAGAATAAAGAAACGTGTAGCCACTTGGATGGACAAATAGTGAAGGTGCGCCTTGCCAAATAATTACTTTATATTTGAGATGAGCAGAGGTACAATGACGATAACTAGAATAACAGAAGGAACAAGATGATATATTTTGTATGCTGCCTATCGATTTGGAGGTTTACTAAACATTATATTAAATATATTTTGGCTTCAGCTTCTAGCATATGTAATGATGAGCTCAATATCTTTAGGTAGTACCAGATGTGCACTGACGCTATTAGGAAAAGGAGAAATGATAAGAATCATGTGATGCAGCCACAAGACACGCAAATTATATGCTAAGAGGAAACATATGTTGCTCAACATTTACCACAACCTACTGGTCTAGCAGCACCGATCTACATGTTTGTAGAATTATCTGAAAGTTCCTTTATTGATGTATTTTTAAGGAGAAAAGAATCATGAAGATATCCCTATTATTCCTCAGTGACAAAGAAACTATACTATGGTAAAATATATTTTTTCTAAAAAGACCAGTGACACCCATCCATCTTATCGAAGCTCCTTTGTGCTACATGCTCATGCGGTACTCCCTGAAAAGGTATTCCTGATTGCATACCATTATATCGTAGAACGATGTATTTAAGTATGCTTTTTGCAAGTTTCACATGGACATTCAAAAGGCTGTAGATTTATCTCACCCAAACATTCCATCAGAGTTATGTCGTTGTTCTCTGTTGTTAATGCAGTTTAGCTTTAAGAAAGTCCTTTTAGCAATATAAAGAATATCTTATAGAAGTGAAGGGGCGCCAACTTTGCTCTATTCAATTTGTTTTGAATTTTTCTCCTATATTTTTCACTCTTTTACGAAGAAATTAAAATATTTTTCGCTTAGAACATTTTGGTGTAGATCCTAAGAACATGGGAGCCTATGCTCTACAAATACACCAATAATAAAAGTATGTTGGAAAGCTTGAGTGAGTTAGATCAGAGTAGTTATTTTTTTCCTATAAGATTTAAAGGTTGAATAGTTGTTGCAGCATATGTACGTACACGACACCAGATTTGTTTCGTTTGCAGTGTTCTCGATTAATATCTACAGTACGCTTGACATTCAACTACAGTAGACCCCCGGTGAACTTCATAAAGCTATTTACAAATGGGCTGTGGGTTCTGTAGGAATGTGTGCAGGATTATCCAGTTATCAACCAAATAATTAGATCCAAATATGTTGGAAAGGTTGAGTGAGTTAGGCAACCAAGAAGGAAACCAGGGAACATTCGGAGTGATCCTCTCACGTTGTGGATCCATGCTGGAGCTGGATCAGCTACTTCCATGGGTGGGAGATACTAAGAAGACAAGAACAATATGGAAGGGGAAAGTGAAGGATCAACACGGCGGGACCATGAAACAACACTCCTTCTGTACACTACACTAAATAAGTAGTCTCGACATTGTTTTTTTCTAGAAAGTGATCACAATGTTATAGCGAACTTTTCTTGAGCTAAAACATGAGCCAACATTGGTAGCATGGCGCATGTTTATTAACATAACTAAATCAGATGATCATGCAAACAAAAACCTAGCAGTATAATTTTAATGTATATGTACAGTATACATATGCACACTAAGTTCATTTACCAAATTGAAAAAATCACTAGAATGATAAATAATATGTCAAGCTTGCAGAGTGTTAGAAAATTTACCCGTGCATGCCTCCATAAAATAATGACAACAATTAGATATGTGTTTAAAGAATTCAGTGCAACGTACATGGTAAAAATGCATGAAAAATGATACAAATATAATTAGTAGAACAGATGTGATCATGAAAAGAGTTAGTTCGGCATGCACAATCGGTAAATATATACTAAGACAAAACATTGTATAAGGGGATAATTATTTAAATGGTTGACATATATATTATTTAAGTATAAAAAAATCAAAGATAACTAAGACAAAACTATATTGTATGAGTCTTGTGTTTCTAAATGTCATCGTATTTGGTTCAATTTTTCTTTAGACAAAACAAAAAAAATGTTCTTACTATTAAATATTACAAAAATCTAGCTCGCGCATCGAGCGGGCCACTTTGCTAGTTATTTTTATAATACAATGGAATTGTACAAGGGGATAATTATTTTTGTTGAAAAGTTTCTGTGACTAAGATTCATAAAGTTTCCGTGAGCATGAACAAAGTTCAAGGCTAGCTCCCACTTCAACAATGCTTGTCTTTCTCACTTTCACTTTCCTTTTTGAAAAGTTTGATGTTCCCCTCTTTATTTTTTTTATTTTTTTTTTGTTTTTAAACTATATGAAAGAACTCAACAGAAATAAATCACTCTCTAAAACTTCCGGGTTGTCTCCCTGGCAGCGCTTTCTTTAAATCCATTAAGCTAGGCATATAGTGCTCAAGAAATGGATCCACCCGGATCCCAAGGTATATCAAAGCCAATTTTAATTAACAATGATTTGTAATTTAGTAGTGAGCACAAAGTAACATATATCATGCAAGAACGAAGTATAACTCTCTTCCTATGCATCGGCATGTCAAAAAAAACAATTCATGCACACTTAGTAAAGGCCAATGCATAGTATAAGAAGTTTCTTGCAATTCTGTCATGTTGGAAACATAAAGAGGCGGAGATCTAGTTCCTCTCTCATAATAATTGCATGTAGGAGCAGCAAGCACATGCATATTATATTCATCAAAATCATCATGTGCAACGGTAAAAGGCAACCCATCATATAATCCTTAATAAGAACAAACTTCTCCGATAT
Organism: Aegilops speltoides; assembly: GCA_021437245.1. Classification (NCBI taxonomy): domain Eukaryota; kingdom Viridiplantae; phylum Streptophyta; class Magnoliopsida; order Poales; family Poaceae; genus Aegilops; species Aegilops speltoides. Next base: position 161,567,879 of record CM038147.1, read on the forward strand.
AGTGTAGTTTGGAGAATTCAAAAAGATAATAGGACTATCATGCATGGGTGCAATAGCAACAATTTCGTGTTTAACGTAAGGAACTATAGCAAGTTCATCTCCATAAGCATAATTGATGTTGGCATCTTGGCCACAAGCATAGCAAGCATCATCAAAAGGGGATATTTCAAGAGAATCAACGAGATCATAACAATCATCATAGCAATCATCTTTCGGTAAGCACGAAGGGGAATTAAACAATGTATGAGTTGAAGAGTTACTCTCATTAGAAGGTTGTCACGGGTAGCTAATCTGCTCTTCCTCCTTTTGTTCTTCGCTCTCCTCATCATCTTTTTCATCCAATGAGCTCACAGTTTCATCAATTTCTTCTTCCATAGCTTCCTACAAAATATTAGTCTCTTCTTGGACAGCGGAGAATTTCTCAATATATAGTTTAACATAGGCATTAGAAGCATAATTATCATAACAATATTCAAGTATGGAAAAATTTTCAGATTTGTAAAGAGTGGCATCATACTTTTCAGTCAAAGAAGCAATTTCATAAGCACCCTTAAAAGCAACAAATTCTTCAATATGTTGAACATCATAGTAATTATAAACACCCTTAGCATTAAAAGATACGATTCCATTATCAATAAACTCACATTGGTAGGGAAGGTGTTTCTTAGGGTTTTCAGAACAACAAGTAACATCATATACTCCCTCCATTCCCTTATACAAGGCCACTATGAAAAATACATTTTGCATCTATACAAGGCCACTAATAGTAATCGAGGCAAAATTTAATGATGTTTTCTCTTACTAGCAACTTGTTTAATACTTGCATGCATGTAGTCATAATGACATTGTGCTACTTCCTTCTCATTTCTTCCTTGCATGCATGCGGGCGTATTAATGATCCCAGATAACAAGAAGAAAAGTTGGCTTGCAAAGTAGTCATTAAATTTTACCTAGGTACCTGTAATTTGAGTTTGTGGCCTTGTATAAGGGAATGGAGGGAGTAATTCACATAAAGTCCAAGCATAGCATTGCAAACATTGAATTTGATCAACTAAAAGTTTCCCTTTTTCAGATATACGGTGTCGCACATGACAAGCATGCTCATCTAAAGATTTGCCCTCAACTAAGCTAGTTGTGGTTTCAGCACGAGCACAAAGGGATCGAAGATGATCCAAGTAAAAAGCTTCATGAGTGTGATAGATTTTGAGTGGTTCTTCAATCATTGGTGTAGTAGGTACAACTAATTTTTTTGGTATTTTTTGTTTCCTACCCATTACTGAAGATAGAAAACAACTAAGAACAACAAATAAAAATTATTTAGTGATAAAGAAAACAAGCACACACGAGAATATTCACCCCACGCGATGACTCCCCGGCAACGATGCCAGAAAAAGGTCTTGATGACCCGCAAGTATACGGGATAATTGTAGCCTCTTTTGATAAGTAAGAGTGTCCAACCCAACGAGGTGCTAAAGGTAGAACAAATATTCTCTCAAGTCCTATCTGCCACTGATACGACTCTACGCACGCTTAGTGTTCGCTTTACCTAGAACAAGTATGAAACTAGAAGTACTTTGTAGGTGTTGTTGGATAGGTTTACAAGATAATAAAGAGAACGTAAATAAAAAGTAGGGGCTGTTTAGATAAAGAAGCAATAAAGTAAATATAGCGAGTATGGAAAAGTGGTGGTAGGAGTTGTGGAATTGTCCCTAAGCAATTGACTACGTTACTAGACCGGTAATCACTATTGCGATTCTATTTGAGGGAGAGGCATAAGCTAACATACTTTCTCTTCTTGGATCATATGCACTTATGATTGGAACTCTAGCGAGCATCCGCAACTACTAAAGATCATTAAGGTAAAACCTAACCATAGCATTAAAGTATCAAGTCCCCTTTATCCCATACGCAAACAACCTACTTACTCGGGTCTGTGCTTCTGTCACTCACGCCACCCACCATAAGCAAATCATGAACATATTGCAAACCCTACAGCGGGAATACCTCACGCTTGCGTGACACGGAGTGCACCATAGGACAGCACCAATAATAAAACATGCAACTCAAACCAATCATAGCAATTCATCAATCACTGACAGGACAACGAAAATCTACTCAGACATCATAGGATGGCAACACATCATTGGATAATAACATGAAGCATAATGCACCATGTTCAAGTAGAGGGTACAGTAGGGTGCGGGAGAGTGGACTGCTGAATATAGATGGGGGAAGGTGATGGAGATGTTGGTGAAGATGGTGGAGGTGTTGGTGAAGATTGCGGTGATGATGATGGCCCCCGGCAGCGCTCTGGCGCCCCCGGAAGCATGGGGGAGAGAGCCCCCCTTCTTATTATTCTTCCCTGACCTCCTCCCTAGATGGGAGAAGGGTGGTCCTTGACTCCCATGGCTTGGGAGGGGCGAGAGCCCCTCCGAGATTGGATCTATCTCTTTGTCCCTCTCTGTTTCTGCGTTCCCAGATTCTGCCATTCCACCGTTTCTTTTATATCCGGTGATCCGTGACTCCGATTGGGGTGAATCTTTCGCCCAAATCTTTCTCGTAAAATTAGCTTTCTTGCGGCGAAAGAATAGCGTCAACCGCCTTACGGGGTGCCCAAGGGAGTCCGGGGCGCGCCTGCCTCCCTGGGGCGCGCCTCCTGTCTCCTAGCCCCCTCGGGCACCGTCTCGCGTTGATTTTACTTCACAAAAATCATAAATATTCCAAAATAATTCTCCGTCCGTTTTTATCCTGTTTGGACTCCGTTTGATATGGGTTTTCTGCGAAACATAAAACATGCAACAAACAGGAACTGGCACTGGGCACTGGATCAATATGTTAGTCCCATAAATAGTATAAAAAGTTGCCAAAAGTATATGGAAGTTGAATAATATTGGCTGGAAGAATAAAAACTTATATATAGGACGGAGACGTATCACCCCCCTGTGGGACACGAGGAAGCCCAGTAGCTTACCGGAAGGGACGCTAAACACGGACTTCTCCGGGTTGTGTCGTAGGTCCACTTGGCGGAGGCTCGCGATGGTCTCCTCCAAATCCTGGATCAAGGTCCTTGCCTCCCGAGATTTCACCACAATGTCGTCGACGTAAGCCTCGGCGTTTTTCCCGAGCTGCCGGCCTAAGGCGATGTGCATCAGCCGCTGGAAGGTCGCACCCGTGTTGCGTAACCCGAATGGCATGCAAGTGTGGCAGTACACTCCACATGGGGTCAGGAAGGCTGTATTCTCCACGTCTTCAACCGCCATCTTGATTTTGTGATAACCCGAAAATGCATCTAGGAAACACAGCATGTCGCACTCGGCGGTGGAGTTGACAATCTGGTCAATGCGGGGGAGCGGGAATGGATCTTGTGGGCAGGCGTTGTTGAGGTTTGTGAAGTCGACGCACATGCGCTCCTTTCCTCCCTTCTTCGGCAAGACAACGGGGTTTACCAGCCATTCGCGGTAGCGAACCTCGCAAATAACACCTGCTGCCTCTAGCTTGCGGGTTTCTTGGATGATGAAGGCCTGCTTCTCGGTGGACCGCCGCCTTGCTTTATGCTTCATGGGGCGTACATTCGGGCACACATTCAGGTGATGTTCAATCACCTCCCTTGGGACCCCTGCCAGCTGCTTGGGTTCCCATGCAAGCACCTCCTTATTCGAGCGTAAGAACCTCACCAACGCCTCCTCTTGGCCGTGGTTGAGGTTGGCACCTATGGTGAAGGTGGCCCCTGAGGACCCGTCCTCCTCAATTGGCACCTGTTTGGTCTCCGCCTTGTCCTGAGTGAGTAGCTGCTTCTTCTTGGTCGGTGCATCCCCCTTGGCCTTGGAGGAGTATGTGCTGGCAGGTTGGGCTGCCGCGGCAGTCTTGAGGGCGAGCTTGAGCGCCAGCAGAGCCTCCTTGGTGTCTCCAGCCACGGTGAGGACGCCGCTGCTCCCGGGCATCTTTATGAGGTTGTAGGCCGGATGGATCGCTGCCATGAACTGAGCCAATGCAGGGAATCCGAGGATGGCGTTGTACGGGAGGCCGATGTGGGCGATGTCGAAGTCGACCAACTCCGTGTGTTGTTGTCGTGGGTGCTAAGGGAGTCCTAGATTAGGAGGTATCCAGACAGCCATACTATATACATCGTCCGGACTATTGAAGCATGAAGATACAAGACTCAAGACTCCATCCCGTGTCCGGATGGGACTCTCAATGCAAAGAGATCACTTGATAACTTCAACCCGCGGACAGGCATTCACCATCCGCTTGATCAGGCCGAAGTAGCTAGTGGGCAAGGGCTCATCAGGCCACATCCAGACTATGAAATCTTTCATAGCCACTTCGGCCGCCCTGTGGAGTTCAACCAAGTGCTTCAGTTGGTCACTCAGAGGCATTGGGTGTTCGGCCCCAGCATACTGGGACCAGAACAGCTTCTCCGTTGCGCTCCCCTCCTCGGCACGGTAGAACTCCGCGGTGTCTGATATGCTGCGTGGCAGCTCTGCGAATGCCCTTGGAGAGCTCCGAATTCGGGTAAGTAAAAGAAACGCCTCCTCCACATGCTTGCTTTGCATAAAGAATTTATTACCCGCCGCTATCTTCTTGGCCTCCTGGATTTCTTGCTGTGCCTTCTCGGCTTCGGCCTTGGCGTCTTTCATACTCGCAAGGGCCTTCGCAAGCTCAGCCTCTTTCACCTTAAGATCGTGCTCCAAGGACTCGAACTTTTAGCCGAGCTCCTGGAGCTCTTGCTGTACCTCGCCCACTATAGCATCTTGCTTTAGGCGCTCTTTGCGCTCCAGAGCCGCCTTGTCCTCGGCCTCGGACAGTGCTTTCTTCAGAGATGCCACTTCGGTGGTGGCCCCTGTTACAAAGTCACGACGCTTTGTCGTTAGAATAACCAATTTTGCCAATTCTTCATTGTATGAGAGTGGGGAATTACTCACCTTTGTTCTCTTTGAGCTGCCTCTTCGTGAGGTAGAGCTCTCCCTGCGCCTGCTCCAGGTCCCGTTTTAGTCCGGCGACCTCGGCTGTGCGGACAGTAGTGGCAAGCAGCACAGCCTGCTTATTCACATGCACACTTATTATTAGACTCCTGCGGATTATAACTGACCCTCTGTTTGGCTTTTCTTTCCGAACACCAAACAGAGTATCAGGGCTACTACCTATCAGGTGGTAATTTCACACATTTTTATTACTTACCTCAAAGCCTGTCAGGAGGCTGGTGCAAGCTTCGGTTACGCTCTTGGCGGACAAAACCTTCTGAATCACCGCACTCATAAGAGTAGGGTGCTCTTCATCCATGGAAGCGCCGCGAAGCGCTTCCAGCAGACAATCCGACGCCTCGGGCGTAAAGGAAGTCCTCGGCACGGATGGCTCGCCCTCCCTCACGAGGGGCTGCCAGCCTAAGTCTAGAACCATTGGAGGTTCCTGAACAGTATTCGGCTGAGAGCCCGGCTCACTGCGGCTCTCATCGACATGATCCACGGGGATCTTGAATCCCGCGTGTCCGACGTCTGGAATTCTGCCTTGGGGCGCCTCCAGAGTCACCTCCCCACGCTCTGGGAGCCTTTAGGAAAACACCTCCGTGTCATCCGCGGGCTGAGGAGTAGTGGCCGTCGGGAGTGAGTTCATCGCTGAATCACTCAACGACCCATCCAAAGACGATACCTCGGGATGGACCCTAGCCGGACTGTACACATGTTCGGTGTTATAACAAGACTATGAAGCAAAATCACAATAGAGTGCGGATACTTACGATCGTGCTAGGGGCTTCCCCCTGGGCAGCCATCCCTCCTTGCTATCGTCAGCCGTGGTGGAGTAGTCCGGAAGGGACGCCTTTCCCTTCTTGGACGTCCCAGCCTCCCCCTCCGGGGCGGCTTTCCTCTTTTTCTCCCCCCAGTGCGGGGAGGCAGAGTTTCTTCTTGTTTCCCCTCGCCTCCGCGGGAGGAATCTTCCTCATCATCGTCGGACGACGAGGGTATGACGACCTTGCGCCGGGGGTCTTTCCCGGCCCTCTGGTCCGCCTTCTTAGGCACCCCATCCTCTCCGGATGGGGCGGCCCCTTCCTCTTCTTCCTCCCCTGCGGGGGAGGAGTGTGCCTCATCGTCTTCGGACGAGGTGTTCGGTACGTCCTTATGTCGGAGACCCTTCCTGGTCCCTAGGGCCTTCTTTTCGGCCTTCTTCTCCGGTGCCTTGTAGGGCGCCGGGAATAGCATCTCCGTCAGGAGAGCATCAGCTGGACCTTCTGGCAGCGGAGCCGGACAGTCAATCCACTCCGCTGTCTCCACATTATCCTGGTCAAATATACACGATGACCTAAAACTTCCCCACAAATATATTTGGGAAAACTGAATCCGGAGGTAATCAGAAAACTCACCGGACCGGGGGGCGTGCGGCATGAAGTCCACGGTCCTCGGATGTGGGAGGAGGTACTTCGAAGGCCTTGAACAGCGCCTTCCATGCGTCTTTGAGCGTCATGCCGTAGAGCTTTCGAAGCGTCTGGTGTTCGGCCGGGACGAACTCCCACAGATTAAATACCCATCTTTGGCACGGGAGAACCCGGCGGACAAGCATGACCTGGATCACGTTGACAAGCTTGATGTTCTTGTTCTTCATATTCTTGATGCAGTTCTGGATTCCTGTCAGCTCTGCAGGTTCGCCGTGGGCCAGGCCTTTCCATTCCCAGGAGGTGAGCCACATGGGTGTTCCGGGTCTGAATTCGGGGGCCACCGCCCAGTTGGTGTCGCGCGGCTCAGTGATGTAAAACCACCCCGATTGCCACCCTTTCATGTTCTCCGCGAAGGAGCCGTCAAGCCAGGTGACGTTAGGCATCTTGCCCACCATGGCCCCTCCGCACTCCGCTTGCTGGCCGCTCACGATCTTTGGCTTCATGCAGAAGATTTGTAGCCACAAGCCAAAGTGAGGCTTGATGCGGAGGAAGGCCTCGCACACGACGATAAACACCGAGATGTTGAGGACGAAATCCGGGGCTAGATCATGGAAATATAGCCCGTAATAGAACATGAGCCAGTGGACGAAGGGATGAAGTGGAAGCCCCAGTCCACGGACGAAGTGGGCAAGGAACACGACCCTCTCGTGGGGTTCCAGGGTTGGAATGACCTGCCCTTCGTCCGGTAGCTGGTGCGCGATGTCTGTGGCCAAGTATCCGGCCGCCCGAAGATTCGTGATACGCTTCTCCTTCACGGTGGAATCTACCCACTTTCCTCCTGCTCCGGACATGTTTAGCTGTGCAGAGAAGGCTTGGACTAGGGCGCTGGAGCTCGAGGAGGCAAGGATGAGCAAGGAAGGAAGAAGGCGTGGGTGAAAATGGGGAACCCTTATCCATTTATAAGGCGACGAAAGCGGTGCGCCTCCCCACTTTCCCATTGAGAATCGCTTACTTCCCAAGCGCCACAATTGATGGCGCGGTGGGATTACCCATACACGTATTGATGATAATCCCGTGATAAGGGGACACGATCTCTTCTTTGACAAGACGTGTCAAGGAAACCACCTCGCAATATGCACTATGGCTGGTTGTGGGAAAACGGTTCGAATAATGACCCGACCGTAATGACATGTCACATTGTCTAAAAAGTTGTCAGCATATTACATTTGTGAAATCTCATTCTCTCTACGGTGGTATGTGAAGATAATTTTGCAAATCCGGACACGGTTCGAGTGTTCGATAGTTACTTTGGAGTATTCGGAGATGGAACCCGCCTTGCTATGCCGAAGACAAGACTGTGCGCCGGACTCATCGTCATTGAAGCCTAGTTTAGGGGCTACTGAGGGAGTCTTGGATTAGGGGGTATCCGGACAGCCCGACTATATACATCGTCCGGACTATTGAAGCGTGAAGATACAAGACTCAAGACTCCATCCCGTGTCCGGATGGGACTCTCCTTTGCATGGAAGACAAGCTTGGCGATCCGGATATTATATTTCCTTCCTTGTAACCGACTCTGTGTAAACCCTAGCCCTCTCCGGTGTCTATATAAACCGGAGAGGTTGGTCCTTAGAAGGCCGATAAACAATTACAATCATAATCATCATAGGTTATATTCTAGGGCATAGCCTCTACGATCTTGTGCTAGATCTACTCTTGTACTACTCATATCATCAATATCAATCAAGCAGGAAGTAGGGTTTTACCTCTGTTGAGAGGGCCCGAACCTGGGAAACATTGTGTCACTTGCTTCCTGTTACCATTAGCCTAAGACGCACAGATCGGGACCCCCTACCCGAGATCTGCCGGTTTTGACACTGACAGGTGCCAAAGGTCACAGGAAGGCGGATCTGCCCCAAGGAGCTGGAGGAACCGCCTCTGACGCCGAAGGGCTTGCTGCGTCGGAGCCGTTCCAGTGGTACATGGAGAAGGTTGAAGGCCTTCACCGAGAGCACGTTGAGGCCAACGCCCCCGTTGATGAGGGTTTTGGTGACAGCCACCTGGTAGATGGTGGGCGTGTAGAGCATCGGGAGCGCACCTGAGCAGGCGATGTTGACGGGGTGATCGTCCGAGTTTAAGGTCAGGTCGGCCTTGGGTGCCACCCAACCCGGGGGAGCTCCTTGCCGCACGAGGGGCGGCGCCGATATGGCCAAAGAATGGCTTGGCATGGCGGTTTGAGGGTGGCTCCTGCGAGCCGCCCAGGAGAGCTGTGACGACCGGGGGGCACCGGCGCCACGTAGTGGGCGAGGAAGAGGTCGTGCAGTTCCTCCCAGGAGGCCACAGAAGATGCTGGCAGGTTGAGCAGCCAAGCACGCAGGATGCCAGTGAGGGCCATGGGAAGCCAGTTTGCCATGACCGGTCTTGAAATTGTGCGGCCACTGCACCTGGCGCAAGGCGGGGGCCAAGGCTCGCAGCCCCCTGGCCCCGGTGCTGGCGCTGGCCGTTGGAGCCGGAGGCACGATGCCCGCCATGAGGGCGAAGCTCGGTGTTGGTGGAGAGCAGATCAACGGAAGGAAGAGCTCCGGCGCACCCCTACCTGGCGCGCCAAATGATGGATATCGGATTCTGGCAAAACCCTTAAGGTTCGAACACTGGGGTGCGCACGAAGATCTCCTCCTACCAAATCTCGCTCTCAGCCTCGCCGCGATCCCTAAGCTAGATCGATGAACAACACAAGAGACACAAGATTTATACAGGTTCGGGCCATCGTTGTGGTGTAATACCATACTCCTGTGTGTGGTGGTGGATTGTCCCTTGGGCTGATGATGAACCGTACAGAGGAAGAACAGCCTCGCGAGGAGAGGTGTTCTTGAGCTAGTGTGGTGTGCGTCTTCGGATGGGTTCAATCCCCTTCTACGGTGGTGGCTATCCCTATTTATAGAGGCCCTGGTCCTCTTCCCAAATATTGAGCGGGAAGGGACCCAACAACGGCCATTTTGAAAGGGGACATCAAGTACAAGCTATCCTGACTAAAGGCCGTCTTCGCCTGCCAAAGATGCTGGTGATGACGCCGTCTTGGGCTCCACGGTGACCTCCGTCCTGCCGTTCTGCTGGTCTTGGTCTTGTTGCATCGATATGGAAACCTTTGCCTGATGCCTCGGTACTCCGCGCCTGCGCTTGCCTCCTTTGCACCAAAGAGGAAACGAGGACGTTGTGTGGCCTGGCGCCCGCCTGGCCTTGATCGTCATGGCTTGCGTCACGGAAACCTCGCGTGGTACCCCTTGCCTTGATCTATCCGCCTCCTCGCGAGCCTGCCTGGCGAGGCCATTCCTGAGGAGGCCTTGTGTCATCCGCCCCGCGAGGCTTGGCCCCTCGCGAGGGTCTTGAGTGGTTGGTTGATGAAGACGGGCCGCACTTGGCCACTGGTTGAGCCACGCAGCAGGCCGTAGGCAGGCAAGTTTGGGGACCCCCGTTCCTAGAACGTCGACAATGTACTATGTGAAATTCCTATTAAGCATCTCGATCTATCCCTATAGATCTTGATGCCCAATATATAAGTAGCCTTACCGAGGTATTTTATAGAAAAATTCTTATTCAAGTATTCTTTTATGCTACCTAGAAATTGTATATCATTTCCAATCAACAATTTTTCATCCACATATAATATCAGGAATGCTACATAGCTCCCACTCACTTTCTTGTAAATACATGCTTCAGCATAAGGCTGTATTAAACCATATACTTTGATCACCTCATCAAAGCGTATATTACAACTCCGAGATGCTTGCACCAGTCCATAGATGGATCGCTGGAGCTTGCACACTTTGTTAGCACCTTTAGGATCGACAAAACCTTCTGGTTTCATCATATACAACTCTTCTTTAAGAAATCTATTAAGGATTGCTGTTTTGACATCCATTTACCACATTTCATAAAATGCAGCAACCGCTAACATGATTCGGACAGACTTAAGCACCGCTACGGGTGAGAAAGTCTCATCGTAGTCAACCCATTGAACTTGTCAAAAACCATTTGCGACAAGTCGAGCTTTGTAGATAGTAACATTAACATCAGCGTCAGTCTTGTTCTTGAAAGTCCATTTATTCTCTATGGCTTGCTGGTCATGGTGAAAATCCACCAAAGTCACAATTTGTTCTCATACATGGATCCTATCTCAGATTTCGTGGCTGAGGGAGTCCTGGATTAAGGGGTCCTCGAACAGCCGGACTATATACTTTGGCCGGACTGTTGGACTATGAAGATACGAGATTGAAGACTTCGTCCCGTGTCCGGATGGGACTCTCCTTTGCGTGGAAGGCAAGCTTGGATATTCGGATATGTAGATTTCCTTCTCTGTAACCGACACTATGTAACCCTAGCCCCCTCCGGTGTCTATATAAACCGGAGGGTTTAGTCCGTAGGACAAAAACAATCATAATGGTAGGCTAGCTTCTAGGGTTTAGCCTCCTTGATCTCGTGGTAGATCCACTCTTGTACTACCCATATCATCAATATCAATCAAGCAGGAGTAGGGTTTTACCTCCATCGAGAGGGCCCGAACATGGGTAAAAACATCGTGTCCCTTGTCTCCTGTTACCATCCGCCTAGACGCACAGTTCGGGACCCCCTACCCGAGATCCGCCAGTTTTGTCACCGACATTGGTGCTTTCATTGAGAGTTCCACTGTGTCATCGCGATAAGGCTTGATGGCTCCTTCAATCATCTTTAACGACGCAGTCCAGGGGGAGGTTTTCCTTCCCAGACAGATCTTCGTGTTCGGCGGCTTCGTACTGCGGGCCAACTCGCTTGGCCATCTGGAGCAGATCGATAGCTATGCTCCTGGCCATCAGGTCAGGTTTGGAAGCTTAAACTATACTGTTGTCGGTGCCAAAACCGGCGGATCTCGGGTAGGGGGTCCCGAACTGTGCGTCTAGGCGGATGGTAAAAGGAGACAAGGGACACGATGTTTTTACCCAGGTTTGGGCCCTCTCGATGGAGGTAAAACCCTACTCCTACTTGATTGATATTGATGACATGGGTAGTACAAGAGTGGATCTACCACGAGATCAAGGAGGCTAAACCCTAGAAGCTAGCCTATGGTATGATTGTTGTAATGGATGTTGTCCCATGGACTAAAACCCTCCGGTTTATATAGACACCGGGGAGGGCTAGGGTTACACAGAGTCGGTTACAATGGTAGGAGATCTACATATCCGTATTGCCAAGCTTGCCTTCCACGCCAAGGAAAGTCCCATCCGGACACGGGGACGAAGTTTTCAATCTTGTATCTTCATAGTCTTGGAGTCTGGCTGACGATGATAGTCCGGCTATCCGGACACCCTCTAGTCCAGGACTCCCTTAGTAGCCCCTGAACCAGGCTTCAACGACGATGAGTCTGGCGCGCATATTGTTTGGCTTTGCAAGGCGGGTTCGTCCTCCGAATAATTCATAGAAGATTGCGAACACCATGATAGTGTCCGGCTCTGCAAAATAATTTCCACATTCCACCGTAGAGAGAATATTATGTACACAAGTTCAATCTGCTGACGTATCTTGTAGCATGGCGTCAAGCCACTACCAAGCCCTTACTTGAATCATTTTTTATTATACCACCTCAGCGCGTTTAGCGAAGCAGTTTCCTTGGCACGTCTTGTCGAAGCAGAGATCGTGTTCCCCTTATTCTGGGATTCTCATCAATATGGACGTGGATAACCCAACCGCGCCATTGATGGTGGCCCTTGGGAGATAAGCGAGTTTTACCAGGCCTGTGGGGATGCATAGTTTCCGCCCGCCCATATATAAGGGGATAAGGATCCACCCCTTTTTACCTACGTCTTCTTCCTCCTTTGCTCATCCATCTTCCGCACCCTCGAGCTCCAGCGCCCAAGTCCGCGTATCTCGTCTCGACCTTCTCCAACCATGTCCGGAGCGGGAGGCAAATGGTTGGCCTCCTCCGTGACGGAGGAGCATATCACAAAACTGCGCAGTGCCGGATACCTTTCCGGTGACATCGTGCACCGGCTGCCCGACAAGGGGCAGCTCATCCCCACCCCCAGGCCCCATGAGAGGGTCGTATTCCTTCCCCACTTCCTCCGCGGACTGGGCTTCCCGTTGCATCCCTTTCTCCGGGGGCTCATGTACTATTACGGTCTGGATTTCCACGATCTGGCGCCAAACTTCATCCTCAACATCTCGGCGTTTATCATCGTGTGCGAGGCCTTCCTCTGCATCCAGCCCCACTTCGGCTTGTGGCTCAAGACCTTCAACATCAAGCCGAAGGTAGTGAAGGGCATCCAAGCGGAGTGCGGAGGTGCCATGTTGGGCAAGATGCCCAACGTCATCTGGCTCGAAGGGGCCTTCGTGGAGTCCATCAAGGGATGGCAATCGGGGTGGTTCTATATCACCGAGCCGCATGACCCAAAATGGGCGGTGGCCCCCCAGTTTAGATCTGGTATCCCGATGCAGCTCACTTCCTGGAAGGAGAAGGGCTTGCTATGGGGAAGTTCAGAGGAGCTGACAGGACTCCAGTCCTGTCTCCAGACCCTGGTGAACAAGAAGCTTAGGCTTGTCAATGTGATCCAGGTCATGCTCATCCGCCAGATTCTCCCCTGCCAACAACCGGCCTTCAACCTGTGGGAGTTCGATCCGGCACAGCACCAGACTCAGAGCGGGCTCTTCGAGACGACGTATGAAGCCGTCTGGAGGGTGATGTTCAAGGGCGGAGAAGCCCCCGCGTCCGCGATTGAAGATCGCAGATTCAGCACCAAGCGCCCGGCGGGTGAGGTAAGCTTTGTTATCCTCTATGGGACAGTTGTTTTCTTTCATAGTTTGACTCTATGTGGGATCTAAAACTCCCAATGCCTTTGACAGGACTGGCAGAGGACGTCCGGACAGGTAGACTGCCCGGCTCCCCTTCCCGAAGACCCAGCGGACGCCCGCTTAACGGGGCTGCTGGCCCTGGCACTCTATGTGGTGCCGGAGAAGAAGGCCCAGAAGAAGGCCACGGGAACTCGCAAAAGTTCCCGGCGCCAGGTGATATCGGACACATCGTCCGATGGCTCCGAGGCGGACTCCTCTCCCGAAGACGAGGAGGAGAAAGAGGACTCTCTCCCAGAGGAAGGAGATAGGAAGTGGAAGGCTTCCCCAATGAGGGAGGCCGAAGGGTCCAAGAGGGGAAGGACTATTCCCCCGGACAGCTCCGCCAACGCCAACATTGGCGAAGAGTGGCTCTCAAGGGCCAGGCCTCCGGCAAGATCGTAAGTATCCGGATTCCTGAATGATTTATAATTTCTCTTTTGTGTCACATAGTGTCCTTCTAATGCCGCACACTGCCTGCAGTCCGGCCGATGATGATCTCCCCGCTTCGCCGAGCGGGTCGTTGGCTCCGTCGGATGTAGATTCCATCCTGACTGCCTCCACCCCTCGCGACACTGAGGATGCCGAGGTGGGATCCCAGGAAGGGACCCATCAGGAGGAGGCTCCGGAGGCGCCACAAGGCAGCCTCCCGGACTTTGCGCCGGACTCCACGCCGGAACCCGCAGTGGTTCCGGAGTTCGGCAGGCGGCCCCTTTGCAAGAAGAGCAAGAGCGTGACACCGGCGGCCTCTGTCCAACCGGAGGCGCCGGACAACTTGTTGGAGGCGCTCAAAGGCGCTTCCATCAAGGAAGAACACCGCACTATCATGATTGCGGTGATTTAGAAGGTTCAGCTCGCCAAGAGCGGGCTGACCGAAGCCTGCAGTCGCCTTCTAATAGGCTTTGAGGTAAGAAGTTTAAAAATATGTAATGTAATACCGCATAGACAGTAGCCCCTGATGCTCGGTTCGGTGTTCGGAAAGAAAAACCGGATTGAGGATCTAAAAAAGATATACGCAGGAGTGCTAAAAATTGTGTCAATATGGGTTTGCAGGCTGCGCTGCTGACCTCTGCCGCACTGACCGCGGATGTCGGTGCTTTGAAGCAGGACCTCGAGCGGTCCGAGCAAGAGCTCGGCCTTGCCAAGAAGCGGCTCGAGGACAAAGAAGGTGAGTAATACCATCTTTAAATTTGTACCTTACAGAAAAGGATTTTGGTTGCAATGACAATAACAAGGATAACGTGGGTACTGCAGGGGCCACAAACGAGGTGGCAGCCCTGAAGGAGGCCGTGTTCGCGGCCGAACGCAATGCGGCTGCAGAACGGACGGAGCGAGAGAAGCAGGAGGCACGGGTGGCGGAGGTGCGGTAAGAGCTCCAGGCTCTCATGGAAAAGCATGAGAGTTTGGAGCGTGACTCGAAGACTCGAGAGTCCGCGCTTGCCTCGGCCCTTGAAAGCGCCAAAGCCGCTAAGGCCGAGGCCCATAAGGCCCTCCAGGAGATTGAGGCGGTGAAGAAAATAGCGGCGGGTAAGGCATTTTTCATGCAAAGCAAGCATGTTAAAGTAAATTACCTGTTACTTACCCGAATTCGGAGCTCTCCAGGGGCGTTTGTAGATCTGCCTCGCAGTGTGTCTGATGCCGCCGCATTCTACCGTGGCGAGGAGGGGAGCTCAATGGAGAAGGTTTTCTGGTCTTGGTATGCTGAGGCCGGACATCCGGTGCCCCCTAGCGACCAGCTGAAGCAGCTGGTCGAACTCCACAAGGTAGCTGAACAGGCCATGAAGGGTCTCATAGTTTGGCTGTGGCCTGGAGAGGCCATGCCTGGGAGCTACTTTGGCCTCGTGCGGCGGCTGGTGGATGCGTGCCCCTGGGTGGAAGTCATCAAGCTCTCCGCCTGTATTGAAGGTGCCCATCGGGCCCTTGCCCGCGCAAAGGTGCATTGGGGCAGGCTGGATGCGGAGAAGCTTATCACCGACGCGCCGCCAGCGGGCAAGGAGTATCGTACACCCAAGATGTACTATAAGACTGTCCTGAATGGTGCCCGTAAGATTGCGGATGAGTGCCCCAGGGATGTAATTATTGAGTAAACTCGCAATGTGTTATCCTGTGCGCTGAAAACTTTGTTCATATGCGCTAAGCAATGCTTATTGATTTAAAATATTACCTTCTGTGCGGCCGTTTATTAAATCTGAGAGATGGCAAGTCGTTGGCTTCAGCCCCCATGCCACGAGTGCTGGGGTGTTCAGCATAAACTTGAGCACTCTTGTTACCATTTTTGGGTCCATCTAGGGAGGCGCTCAACACAACGAACAAAGCAACCGGACTTATAATGCTTGAACACTCTCACTTAGCCATAGAATTCTATAATTTTAAATTTCGGCGAAGCCCCTAGTATTCGGAAGACCGAGTTCGGGGCGCTATCCACGCCTTGGCCGGACATTATCGGGTTCTTCGCTTGAAGCGGCGTAAGTCTTTAGGGACTCGAAAAGACCTCTCAAACAGGGACCAGTCTCTCGCCTTATCATGACAGTCAGTTTTAGCTTTCTCCACTAAGGCACTCGCCCAGCTCAACCGGGGCGCAATCGCAGTGGTTCTCCCAGTGCTACCTTAGCCGACAGAACGGAACATAAGGTACCAAAACATGAGAGCCGGGCAAACCCAACTATTGACCCAAGACATGATTCAGAGCTGATTCATATAATGCTATAAGTTCGGGGTGCCGCACTTGTGAAAGTGTTCGGACTTATCACACCATAATGCGGGGAACATAAGCCCCTGGTGTATTCGGCCGTACCAAAATATACGGGAGCAAGATTTCATTAATGAACATATATGTAAAAAAGGTAATGCAATTATAGGCGAAAGGTAATGCATTGTTTATCCAAGGAATTTTGCTATGAGTGCAGAGCGATACAAATAGTGCGGTAAGCAAGGGATTGGACTAATTAAGCGTGTCCCCCTCCAGGGGTGGGCTGCAGAATGGTGTATTTAACAAATTTAATGCTCGTAGTGGAGACCACCTGAGTGTTCGACGCAGCCTTTGTCCCTCCCTGGCTGTTGCATCGTGAGCTCGGCAGGTTCGCTGACGGACAGGGCCTCTGGTGAACGGAGTCCTGTGTATAAAAAGAAGGAAAATAAAAAATAAAAAGAGTGACACACTTGGGAGCCCCTGGTGTGGTCGAGCCGCACTATAGGTCAGTTGTGGTCGTGCCCCTCCCCCTATGCCCATGGTATCTCCAGAGCGTAATGATGTACGCAGAGAGCTGGTCTTGCAATCATGCGAGGGCTGGGGTTGGGGCCGCATTGCTACGCGTGCTCGGAACATGCCAGGTGGTCTTGATTGATGTTGCTCCGGGCGCGTTTGGCCGTGTCCGGTCGTTTAACGGCCGGACTCAAAAATTGCCTTAGAAGGCTGCTCTGTACTTCGGCCGCGAGAGCCGCTGTATGTTCCTCCGTTCGGAGGGAGCGTTCCGTATTTCCGTTGACCGTGATGACTCCACGAGGGCCTGGCATCTTGAGCTTGAGGTATGCATAATGCGGCACCGCGTTGAACTTTGCGAACGCGGTTCGTCCGAGCAGAGCGTGATAGCCACTGCGGAACGGAACTATGTCGAAGATTAACTCCTCACTTCGGAAATTATCCGGGGATCCGAAGACCACTTCCAGTGTGACTGAGCCTGTACAATTGGCCTCAACACCTGGTATAACGCCTTTGAAGGTCGTCTTTGTAGGTTTAATCCTTGAGGGGTCTATGCCCATCTTGCGCACTGTATCCTGATAAAGCAGGTTCAGGCTACTGCCGCTGTCTATCAGGACTCTCGTGAGGTGAAATCCATCGACGATTGGGTCTAAAACCAATGTGGCGAATCCGCCATGGCCGATACTGGTCGGATGGTCTCTTCGATCGAAAGTGATCGAGCAAGAGGACCATGGATTGAACTTCGGGGCGACTGGCTCCATCGCATATCGTCCCTCGATTGCGCTTCCGCTCCCTCTTTGGCATGTGGGTTGCGTATATCATGTTTACCGTCCGCACTTGTGGGGAAGCCCTTCATCCTCTACTGTTACGTGGCGGGTCTCTTCCTCGTCATCGCCAGTGCAGCCCCTTGTCATTGTTTTCGCAATTAACTTGCTCTGCTGCTTGAATACCCAACAATCTCTGTTGGTGTGGTTAGCTAGTTTTTCGGGGTGCCATGTATCCGCAAGAGCGGTCGAGTATTCGGTCCAAATTGGGCGGACCGGAGTAGTTCTTTTGAATGGCTTCTTCCACGACGGGTTTAGAGCCTCGAATCCGGCGTTGACCGATGTATCCTCATTGTTGTCGCCGTTAACGGCGTTTGTTTTTGCTTCGACGCGACCTGCCATTGTGGTCCTTAGTATCCGGACTGCGGCATTTTCTTGAGGTTGTTGCTGTGAGCTAGCCAGCTATCCTCTCCCGCCTGAAGCGGGTCATTAATGATGTGAGCTGCCATGGATTTCGGCTTTTCTGTCCTAGGTGCGGGCCAGCCATTTGTCGCGGATGTTATGTTTGAAGGCTGCGAGGGCCTCTCGCATCCGGACAATCGGCGATTTGATTTTTCTTTGTTAAGAACCGTGTCGAAATTGCTGGCGATTAAATGCGGCTGCTGAATTATGTGGCTTAGGTCATCGGCGTGTGGTGGTCGCACATATGTGCCCTGGAAGTTGTCGAGGAATGCGGCTTCCAGGTCCTCCCAACACCCAATTGACTCTGCGGGCAGGCTGTTAAGCCAATGCCGAGCTGGTCCTTTAAGCTTGAGGGAGATATTTGATGGCGTGGAGATAAATCGCGCGCGGGCCATATGGATATGAAGGAGATAATCTTTGATCCAAACTGCGGGGTCTGTTGTGCCATCGTAGGATTCAATGTTTACGGGTTTAAACCCTTCGTCAGTGAAGCATAGCGGGTGTGCGGCGCCTCTGTATTGAGAAATATCACGACGTAGCTCAAGGGAGCGTTGTCTGCTGTGTTCGGCCCGGCCGGAGTTGTTGTATCCGGCACGACGGTATTCGTCGTGGGTCGTGGGGCGCCCACGTGATAAATAGATAGATCTGGATTGTCTTGCCTTGTCCTCCAATATATCCCGCAAGTCCGGCGCGTTCCCCCGTGGCTTCGTACTTTTCGAGCGATGCCGGGGTACGGTCTTGATGGAGGGCCTGGATGCCTCTCTGTCGCGACCACGGGGTGGTCGGTCGGCCGTATTGTGCGCTAGTGATGAAGGTATGTAAGCTTCCTCCTCTAATCGGGGGAGCAACTTGCGTTTTGGGTAGCTCTTGGAGGGGCGTTCGAGTTCATACTCTTCGGCCGCGAGGACCTCGGTCCATCTGTCGGCCAGCAGGTCTTGATCAGCTTGAAGCTGCTGCTGCTTTTTCTTTAGGCTATTTTCTCTGGCCATTAGCCTACGTTTGAAACGCTCTTGTTCGACGGGATCCTCAAGCACGACGAATTCGTCGTCGTCGAGGCTTGCCTCGTCTCCGGAGGGAGGTATGTAATTATCATCCTCGACCTCTTCGTGTGCCGCTCTCTCGTGAGGGCTTGCTTCTGCATCCTCCTGCGCTGAATCTTGCTGGAGGGGGTTGTCTTCGGCACTTTCTGGGGTGTTATTATCTCCTGTGCCGGGATCTCCATTCTTACTGTGGCGGGATTTAGAGCGGCGCCGCTGACGTCGGCGCTTGGGCTGGTTCTTTGAGGAATCTGCCTCCGCTGCTTCTTCGCCGTCCCCACCTTTTGGGGTGTCCACCATGTATATGTCATATGACGAGGTGGTCTTCCAGTGCCCTGTAGGCGCTGGTTCTTGATTGTCTCCAGCATCGTCGTCCATACCGTTGATGTCTTCGGAGTCGTAGTCTAGCATGTCTGTTAGATCGTCGACAGTTGCTACAAAGTGGGTGGTGGGTGGGCTTTGAATTTCTTCGTCGTCCGCGTCCCAACCATCCTGGCCGTAGCCCGGCCAGGGCTCTCCGGATAGCGAGAGATGCTTTAGCGAATTTAGGATTTCGCCAAAGGGTGAGTGCTGAAAGATGTCCGCGGCGGTGAACTCCATGATCGGCGCCCAATCGGATTCGATTGGCAGGGGCGCAGGAGGTTCGGAGTCCGGCAGGGAGTCCGGCACCTCGGAGTCACGAGCTTTATAAGGGACAAGGTTAGTGTTCGGCTCCATCGCCGTGGAAGTTGCAGCTCCCGAGGCGGTGTCCAGCCACCCGTCCTCGATCTGCGCGATCGGCTCCGAATTATGGGTCGGAGCGGATTCGTGTGCGACCTCCAAGGCATTGTCCGGTGGCAGAGTTAGATCATGTCCATCGTGACAGTGCGGCACGCTCGTTTGCGGCTTGGATCCATCAAAGATCAAGTCCCCGCGGATATCCGCTGTGAAGTTTAGGCTTCCAAATCTGACCTGATGGCCAGGGGCGTAGCTTTCAATCTGCTCCAGATGGCCAAGTGAATTAGCCCGCAGTGTGAAGCCGCCGAATACGAAGATCTGTCCGGGAAGAAAAGTCTCACCCAGGACTGCGTTGTTGTTGATTGAAGAAGCCATCAAGCCTATCGGTGACGACACAGGGGAACTCTCAATGAAAGCACCAATGTCAGTGTCAAAACCGGCGGATCTCGGGTAGGGGGTCCCGAACTGTGCGTCTAGGCGGATGGTAATAGGAGACAAGGGACACGATGTTTTTACCCAGGTTCGGGCCCTCTCGATGGAGGTAAACCCTACTCCTGCTTGATTGATATTGATGATATGGGTAGTACAAGAGTGGATCTACCACGAGATCAAGGAGGCTAAACCCTAGAAGCTAGCCTATGGTATGATTGTTGTAATGGATGTTGTCCTACGGACTAAAACCCTCCGGTTTATATAGACATCGGGGAGGGCTAGGGTTACACAGAGTCGGTTACAATGGTAGGAGATCTACATATCCGTATTGCCAAGCTTGCCTTCCATGCCAAGGAAAGTCTCATCCGGACACGGGACGAAGTCTTCAATCTTGTATCTTCATAGTCTTGGAGTCCGGCTGACGATGATAGTCCGGCTATCCGGACACACCCTAGTCCAGGACTCCCTCAACTGCCGACATCTGCGGAGACTTGATCTTCGACGGATTCGAGCCCATGCCAGGCGCACCGAACAGTCACGATAGGCATGACTTTGATCTGTCGTCGGACTATATTCGGGAGATCGCGCCTGCTGTGGCACTGGGAATCAATCCGGAGCAGACCGTGCCTTCTGAGGATGGGTGGATGGACCCCGCCACGGAGGTCGCACACTCATCAGGGTCGGAGCTGAAAATTGATCCCACCTCCTGTGAGGGCGGTGTCATCGGACCCTCGGACTCGTCTCCGGCTACAGGATCCTGTTGGGGAACGTAGTAATTTCAAAAAATTTCCTACGCACACACAAGATCATGGTGATGCATAGCAACAAGAGGGGAGAGTGTTCGTCCACGTACCCTCGTAGACCGTAAGCGGAAGCGTTATGACAACGCGGTTGATGTAGTCGTATGTCTTCACGATCCGACCGATCCAAGTACCGAACGTACGGCACCTCCGAGTTCAGCACACGTTCAGCTCGATGACGATCCCCGGACTCCGATCCAGCAAAGTGTCGGGGATGAGTTCCGTCAGCACGACGGCGTGGTGACGATGTTGATGTTCTACCGGCGCAGGGCTTCGCCTAAACTCCGCGACGATATGACCGAGGTGGAATATGGTGGAGGGGGGCACCGCACACGGCTAAGGAACGATCCGTAGATCAACTTGTGTGTCCATGGGGTGCCCCCTGCCCCCGTATATAAAGGAGGGAGGGAGGAGGAGGCCGGCCCTCTACTATGGCACGCCATGGGGAGTCCTACTCCCACCGGGAGTAGGATTCCCCCTTTCCTAGTCCGACTAGGAGTCCTTCCATGTATTAGGAGTAGGAGACAAGGAAGGGGAAGAGAGAAGGGAAGGAAGGAGGGGGTGCGGCCCCTCCCCCTAGTCCAATTCGGACCAGGCCATGGGGGGCGCAGCCTGCCCTAGGCAGCCCTCTCTCTTTCCCTTGAGGCCCAATAAGGCCCAATACTTCTCCCCGGCGAATTCCCGTGACTCTCCGGTACTCCAAAAAATACCCAAATCACTCGGAACCTTTCCGAACTCCGAATATAGTCGTCCAATATATCGATCTTTATGTCTCGATCATTTCGAGACTCCTCGTCATGTCCCCGATCTCATCCGGGACTCCGAACTCCTTCGGTACATCAAAACTCATAAACTCATAATATAACTGTCATCGAAACCTTAAGCGTGCGGACCCTACGGGTTCGAGAACTATGTAGACATGACCTAAAACCATTCTTGGTCAATAACCAATAGAGGGACCTGGATGCCCATATTGGTTCCTACATATTCTACGGAGATTTTATCGGTCAAACCGCATAACAACATACTTTGTTCCCTTTGTCATCAGTATGTTACTTGCCCGAGATTTGATCGTCGGTATCCAATACCTCGTTCAATCTCGTTAACGGCAAGTCTCTTTACTCGCTCTATAATCGTCATCTCATAACTAACTCATTAGGTACATGCTTGCAAGGCTTAGGTGATGAGTATTACCGAGAGGGCCCAGAGATACCTCTCCGACAATCGGAGTGACAAATCCTAATCTCGAATTATGCCAACACAACATGTACCTTCGGAAACACCAGAGAGCACCTTTATAATCACCCGATTCGTTGTGACGTTTGGTAGCACACAAAGTGTTCTTCCGGTAAACGGGAGTTGCACAATCTCATAGTTGCAGGAACTTTGTATAAGTCATGAAGAAAGCAATAGCAGTATACTAAACGATCAAGTGCTAGGCTAACAGAATGGGTCAAGTCAATCACATCATTCTCCTAATGATGTGATCTCGTTAATCAAATGACAACTCTTTTGTCCATGGCTAGGAAACATAACCATCTCTAATAAACGAGCTAATCAAGTAGAGGCATACTAGTGGCACTATGTTTGTCTATGTATTCACACATGTATTATGTTTCCGGTTAATACAATTCTAGCATGAATAATAAACATTTATCATGAAATAAGGAAATAAATAATAACTTTATTATTGCCTCGAGGGCATATTTCCTGCAGTCTCCCACTTGCACTAGAGTCAATAATCTAGTTCACATCGCCATGTGATTTAACACCAATATTCATATCTGTATATGATTAACACCCATAGTTCACATCATCATGTGACCAACATCCAAAGGGTTTACTAGAGTCAATAATCTAGTTCACATTGCTATGTGATTAACACCCAAAGAGTACTAAGGTGTGATCATGTTTTGCTCGTGAGAGAAGCTTAGTCAACGGGATCATCACATTCAGATCCGTATGTATTTTGCAAATATTTTATGTCCACAATGCTCTTGCACGGAGCTACTCTAGCTAATTGCTCCCACTTTCAATATGTATCCAGGTTGAGACTTAGAGTCATCGGATCGGTGTAAAAGTTTGCATTGATGTAACTTTTACAACAAACTCTTTATCACCTCCATAATCGAGAAACATCTCCTTAGTCCTTACTAAGGATATTCTTGACCAATGTCCATGGATCTACTCCTAGATCACTATTGTACTCCTTGCCAAATTCAGAGCAAGGTATACAATAGGTCCGGTTCATAGCATAGCATACTTTATAGAACCTATGGTGAGGCATAGGGAATGACTTTTCATTCTCCTTCTATTTTCTGCTGTGGTCGGGATTTGAGTCTTACTCAATTTCATACCTTTGCAACACAGGCAAGAACTCTTTCTTTGACTGTTCCATTTTGAACTATTTCAAAATCTTGCCAAGGTATGTACTCATTGAAAATCTTATCAAGCGTCTTGATATATCTCAATAGATCTTGATGCTCAATATGTAAGTAGCTTTTACTTAGGTCTTTTCTTTTTAAAGAACTCCTTTAAAACACTCCTTTATGCTTTGCAGAAAAATTCTACGTCATTTCTGATCAACAATATGTCACTCACATATACTAATCAGAAAAGCTGTAGTGCTCCCACTCACTTTATTGTAAATACAGGCTTCATCGTAAGTCCATATAAAACTATATGCTTTGATCAACTTATCAAAGCGTATATTCCAACTCTGAGATGCTTGCACCAGTCCATAGATGGATCGTTGGAGCTTGCACATTTTGTTAGCACCTTTAGGATTGACAAAACCTTATGGTTGCATCATATAAAACTCTTCTTTAATAAATCCATTAAGGAATGCAGTTTTGACATCCATTTGCCAGATTTCATAAAATGTGGCAATTGCTAAGATGATTCAGACAGACTCAAGCATCGATACGAGTGAGAAAATCTCATTGTATTCAATACCTTGAACTTGTTGAAAACCTTTCGCAACAAGTCGAGCTTGGTAGATAGTAATACTACTATCAGTGTCCGTATTCCTCTTGAAGATCCATTCATTTAACATGGCTTGCTGATCATCGAGCAAGTTAATCAAAGTCCATACTTTGTTCTCATACATGGATCATATCTCAGATTTTATGGCCTCGAGCCATTTCACGGAATCTGGGCTCATCATTAGCTTCCTCACTAATTGGTGTAGGAATCACTGGAACTGATTTCCGTGATGAACTACTTTCCAATTCTGGAGAAGGTACAAATTACCTTATTGAGCTCTACCTTCCTCCCACTCACTTCTTTCGAGAGAAACTCCTTCTCTTGAAAGGATCTATTATCAGCAACAAATTTGCCTTCGGATCTGTGATAGAAGGTGTACCCAACAATTTCCTTTGGGTATTCTATGAAGACGCACTTCTCCGATTTGGATTTGAGCTTATCAAGTTGAAAAACCTTTTTTCATATAAGCATCACAACTCCAAACTTTAAGAAACGACAGCTTAGGTTTATTGCTAAACCATAGTTCATACAGTGTCGTCTCAACGGATTTAGATGGTGCCCTATTTAATGTGAATGCAGCTGTCTCTAATGCATAACCCAAAACGATATTGGTAAATCAGTAAGAGACATCATAGATCGCACCATATCCAATAAAGTGCGGTTACGACGTTCGGACACACCATAACGTGGTGGTGTTCCAGGTGGCGTGAGCTATGAAACTATTCCACATTGTTTTAATTGAAGACCAAACTCGTAACTCAAATATTCATCTCCATGATCAGATCGCAGAAACTTTATTTTCTTGTTATGATGATTTTCCACTTCACTCTGAAATTCTTTGAACCTTTCAACTATTTCAGACTTATGTTTCATCAAGTAGATATACCAATATCTGCTCAAATCATCTGTGAAGGTTAGAAAATAAGGATACCCGCCGCGAGCCTCAACACTCGTCGGATCACATACATCAGTATGTATTATTTCCAATAAGTCAGTTGCTCGCTCCATTGTTCCGGAGAACGGACTTTTAGTCATCTTGCCCAAAAGGCACGGTTTGCAAGCATCAAATGATTCATAACCAAGTGATTTCCAAAAATCCATCTTTATGGAGTTTCTTCATGCGCTTTACACCGATATGACCCAAACGGCAGTGCCACAAATAAGTTGCACTATCATTATTAACTTTGCGTCTTTTGGCATCAATATTATGAATATGTGTATCACCACGATCGAGATCCAACAAACTATTTTCATTGGGTGTATAACCATCGAAGGTCTTATTCACGTAAACAGAATAACAATTATTCTTTAACTTTAAATGAATAATCGTATTCCAATAAACATGATCAAATCATATTCATGCTCAACGCAAACGCCAAATAACATTTATTTAGGTTTAATACTAATCCCGAAAGTATAGGGAGTGTGCGATGATGATCATATCAATCTTGAAACTACTTTCAATACTCATCGTCACTTCACCCTTCAACTAGTCTCTGTTTATTCTGTAACTCCTGTTTCGAGTCACTAATCTTAGCAACCGAACAAGTATCAAATACTCAGGGGCTACTATAAACACTAGTAGGGCACACATCAATAATCTGTATATCAAATATACCCTTGTTCACTTTGCCATCCTTCTTATCCACCAAATATTCAGGGCATTTCCGCTTCCAGTGACCATTTCCTTTTGCAGTGTAAACACTTAGTTTCAGGCTATGGTCCAGCTTTGGGCTTCTTCGCAGGAGTGACAACTTGCTTGTCTTTCCACTTGAAGTTCCCTTTCTGTCCCTTTGCCCTTCTCTTGAAACTAGTGGTCTTGTCAATCATCAACATTTGATGCTCTTTCTTGATTTCTACCTTCGTCGATTTCAACATCATGAAGAGCTCGGGAATCGTTTTCGTCATCCCTTGCATACTGTAGTTCATCACGAAGTTCTAGTAACTTAATGATGGTGACTAGAGAATTCTGTCAATCACTATCTTATCTGGAAGATTAACTCCCACTTGATTCAAGCGATTGAAGTACCCAGACAATCTGAGCACATGCTCACTAGTTGAGCGATTCTCCTCCATCTTTTAGCTTTAGAACTTGTTGGAGACTTCATATCTCTCAACTCGGTTATTTGCTTGAAATATTAACTTCAATTCCTGGAACATCTTATATGGTCCATGACGTTCAAAACGTCTTTGAAGTCCCGATTCTAAGCCATAAAGCATGGTGCACAAAACTATCAAGTAGTCATCATATTGAGCTAGCCAAACGTTCATAACGTCTGCATCTGCTCCTGCAATAGGTCTATCACCTAGCGGTGCATTAAGGACATAATTCTTCTGTGCAGCAATGAGGATTAACCTCAGATCATGGATCAAATCCGCAACATTGCTACTAACATTTTTCAACACAGTTTTCTCTAGGAACATATCAAAATAAACATATGAAAGCAACAATGCGAGCTATTGATCTACAACATAATTTGCAAAATACTACTAGGACTAAGTTCATGATAAATTAAAGTTCAATTAATCATATTACTTAAGAACTCCCACTTAGAAAGACATCTCTCTAGTCATCTAAGTGATCACGTGATCCAAATCAACTAAACCATGACCGATCATCACGTGAGATGGAGTAGTTTTCAATGGTGAACATCATTATGTTGATCATATCTACTATATGATTCATGCTCGACCTTTCGGTTTCCGTGTTCCGAGGCCATATCTGCATATGCTAGGCTTGTCAAGTTTAACCTGAGTATTCTTCGTGTGCAAAACTGGCTTGCACCCGTTGTAGATGGACGTCGAGCTTATCACACCCGATCATCACGTGGTGTCTCGGCACGACGAACTTTGGCAACGGTGCATACTCAGGGAGAACACTTCTTGATAATTTTAGTGAGAGATCATCTTAAAATGCTACCGTCAATCAAAGCAAGATAAGATGCATAAAGGATAAACATCACATGCAATCAATATAAGTGATATGATATGGCCATCATCATCTTGTGCTTGTGATCTCCATCTCCGAAGCAACGTCGTGATCACCATCGTCACCGCGCGACACCTTGATCTTCATCGTAGCATCTTTGTCGTTCGCCATCTATTGCTTCTCGACTATCGCTACCGCTTAGTGATAAAGTAAAGCAATTACAGTATGCGTTGCATTTCATACAATAAAGCGACAACCATATGGCTCCTGCCGATTGCCGATAACCGGTTACAAAACATGATCATCTCATACAATAAAATATAGCATCACGTCTTGACCATATCACATCACAACATGCCCTGCAAAAACAAGTTAGACGTCCTCTACTTTGTTGTTGCAAATTTTACGTGGTTGCTACGGGCTTAGCAAGAACCGTTCTTACCTACGCATCAAAACCACAACGATATTTTGTCAAATAGACTCCGTTTTAACCTTCACAAGGACCGGGCGTAGCCACACTTGGTTCAACTAAAGTTGGAGAAACTGACACCCGCTAGTCACCTGTGTGCAAAGCACGGCGGTAAAACCAGTCTCGCATAAGCGTACGCGTAATGTCGGTCCGGGCCGCTTCATCCAACAATACCGCTGAACCAAAGTATGACATGTTGGTAGGCAGTATGACTTATATTGTCCACAACTCATTTGTGTTCTACTCGTGCATATAACATCAACGTATAAAACCTAGGCTCGGATGCCACTGTTGGGGAACGTAGTAATTTCAAAAAATTTCCTACGCACACACAAGATCATGGTGATGCATAGCAACAAGAGGGGAGAGTGTTCGTCCACGTACCCTCGTAGACCGTAAGCGGAAGCGTTATGACAACGCGGTTGATGTAGTCGTACGTCTTCACGATCCGACCGATCCAAGTACCGAACGTACGGCACCTCCGAGTTCAGCACACGTTCAGCTCGATGACGATCCCGGACTCGATCCAGCAAAGTGTCGGGATGAGTTCCGTCAAGACGACGGCGTGGTACGATGTTGATGTTCTATCGCGCAGGGCTTCGCCTAAACTCATGACGATATGACCGAGGTGGAATATGGTGGAGGGGGCACCGCACACGGCTAAGGAACGATCCGTAGATCAACTTGTGTGTCCATGGGGTGCCCCCTGCCCCCGTATATAAAGGAGGGAGGGAGGAGGAGGCCGGCCCTCTACTATGGCACGCCATGGGGAGTCCTACTCCCACCGGGAGTAGGATTCCCCCTTTCCTAGTCCGACTAGGAGTCCTTCCATGTATTAGGAGTAGGAGACAAGGAAGGGGAAGAGAGAAGGGAAGGAAGGAGGGGGTGCGGCCCCTCCCCCTAGTCCAATTCGGACCAGGCCATGGGGGGACGCGCAGCCTGCCCTAGGCAGCCCCTCTCTCTTTCCCGCAGGGCCCAATAAGGCCCAATACTTCTCCCCGGCGAATTCCCGTGACTCTCCGGTACTCCAAAAAATACCCAAATCACTCGGAACCTTTCCGAACTCCGAATATAGTCGTCCAATATATCGATCTTTATGTCTCGATCATTTCGAGACTCCTCGTCATGTCCCCGATCTCATCCGGGACTCCGAACTCCTTCGGTACATCAAAACTCATAAACTCATAATATAACTGTCATCGAAACCTTAAGCGTGCGGACCCTACGGGTTCGAGAACTATGTAGACATGACCTAAAACCATTCTTGGTCAATAACCAATAGAGGGACCTGGATGCCCATATTGGTTCCTACATATTCTACGGAGATTTTATCGGTCAAACCGCATAACAACATACTTTGTTCCCTTTGTCATCAGTATGTTACTTGCCCGAGATTTGATCGTCGGTATCCAATACCTCGTTCAATCTCGTTAACGGCAAGTCTCTTTACTCGTTCTATAATACGTCATCTCATAACTAACTCATTAGGTACATGCTTGCAAGGCTTAGGTGATGAGTATTACCGAGAGGGCCCAGAGATACCTCTCCGACAATCGGAGTGACAAATCCTAATCTCGAATTATGCCAACACAACATGTACCTTCGGAAACACCTGTAGAGCACCTTTATAATCACCCAGTTACGTTGTGACGTTTGGTAGCACACAAAGTGTTCTTCCGGTAAACGGGAGTTGCACAATCTCATAGTTGCAGGAACTTTGTATAAGTCATGAAGAAAGCAATAGCAGTATACTAAACGATCAAGTGCTAGGCTAACAGAATGGGTCAAGTCAATCACATCATTCTCCTAATGATGTGATCTCGTTAATCAAATGACAACTCTTTTGTCCATGGCTAGGAAACATAACCATCTCTGATAAACGAGCTAGTCAAGTAGAGGCATACTAGTGACACTATGTTTGTCTATGTATTCACACATGTATTATGTTTCCGGTTAATACAATTCTAGCATGAATAATAAGCATTTATCATGAAATAAGGAAATAAATAATAACTTTATTATTGCCTCTAGGGCATATTTCCTTCAGATCCGAACGGCGTGCGTCCGTGCCTATTGAATCGGATTGGGCACCCGTCATGGAGTTCACCGCCGCGGATATTTTTTAGCACTCACCCTTGGGTGACGGGCTAAACTCATTAAGGTATCTTTCCTTGTCTGGAGATTCTTGGTCGAACTATGTCCGGCTCGAGTGGGGAGCGGACGACGAAGAAATTCATCTCCCACCCACCACCCACTTCATAGCCACTGTTGATGACTTAACCGACGTGCTTGACTTCGACTCCGAAGACATCGACGATATAGACGACTATGCAGGAGAAGAACAGGAACCACCGCCTATTGGGCGCTGGACTGCCACCTCGTCATATGATATTTACATGGTGTAAACCCCCCAAAGAAAGCAATGGCGATGAGGCAACAGAAGATAACCCCTTGGAGAAACAATCTAGACACCAGCGTCATCGGCGCCACTCCAAGCCCCACCATTGCAAAAATAGTGATACCGGCACAAGAGATAACAATCCGGATGGTGCCGAAGACGAAGACAATCTTGCCCAGCCAGGCTTCGAGCAGGCCGAGATGGAGGATCGGCAAGCTAGCCCTAAAGAACAGGCAACTGATGGAGAATCAGAGGACGATAATTACATGCCTCTCTCCGAAGACGTAGTGAGCCTTAGCAACGAAGAATTCATCATGCATGAGGATCCCGTCGAGTAGGAGCGCTTCAAACGCCGGCTTATAGCCACTGCAAAAAGCCTAAAGAAAAAGCAGCAACAACTTCAAACCGATCAAGATCTACTAACTGACAGATGGACCGAGGTCCTGGCTGCCGTGGAATACGGACTCGAGCGCCCTAGCAAAAGCTACCCAAAGCGCAGGCTGCTACCTCAACTCGAGGAGGAGGCAGCGCATGATGTGGCTGACCAGCCATCCCGTGGCCGCGACAAAACGACATTCCAGCCTGAAGTCCAGACCGCACCCCTTAGCCAATCAAACGATAATACTAAGGCTCGGGTTTACATGAAGTACCTGCGAGATGTATTGGAAAACAAAGTAGGACAGTCAAGATCGATCTACGGATTACGGGGGCACGCCACAAGTCATGACGATGACCGTCACGCCGGATGCAATAAACCAAAGTCCGGCCGGGCCGAATACAATAGACCGAACTCATTTGAACTATGCCGGGATATAGCTCGGCATAGAGGCGCCACACACCCCCTATGCTTCACTGATGAAGTTATGGGTCACGAATTCTAAGAAGGGTTTAAACCAGTAAATATTGAATCATATGATGGCACAACAGACCCAGCAGTATGGATCGAAGATTTTCTTCTCCACATTCACATGGCCCACGACGATGACTTACATGCCATAAAGTACCTACCACTTAAGCTCAAAGGACCGGCTCGGCATTGGCTGAATAGCCTGCCAGCAAATTCCATTGGCAGTTGGGAGGATCTGGAAGATGCGTTCCTCAATAACTTCTAGGGCACTTACGTGCGACCACCGGATGCGGATGACTTAAGTCACATAACCCAGCATCCCAGAGAGTCGGCCAGGAAATTCTGGACTCGGTTCCTAACTAAAAAGGACCAAATTGTCGACTATCCAGATGCCGAAGCCTTAGCGGCCTTCAAGCACAACATCCACGACGAATGGCTCGCCCGACATCTCGGCCAAGAGAAGCCAAAGTCCATGGCAGCCCTCACGACACTCATGACCCGCTTCCACGCGGGCGAGGACAGCTAGCTGGCTCGCAGCAACATCACACCCAAACACTCAGGCGATTCAGACGCCAGGGATAGCAATGGCAAGCCACGACGGAATAGACACAAGCGTCGCAATAATGGCGACAATGCCAAAGACACGACAGTCAATGCCGGATTCAAAGGCTTTAAATCCGGACAGCAGAAAAATCCATTCAAAAGAAACAGTCTAGGCTCGTCCTGTTTGGACTGCATACTCGATCGCTCATGTCAAATTCATGGCACCCCCGATAAACCAGCCAACCACACCAACAGGGAATGCTGGGTGTTTAAACAGGCCGGCAATTTGAATGCCAAAAACAAGGAAAAGGGGCTGCATAGCAACAACGACGAGGAGCCACGACCGACGAACACGGGAGGACAGAAGAAATTCCCTCCCCAGGTGAAACAGTTAATATGATATACGCAACCCATATATCCAAGCGAAAACGGAAGCGTGCACTAAGGGACGTCTATGCGATGGAGCCAGTCGCCCCAAAATTCAACCCATGGTCCTCTTGTCCGATAACATTCGATCACAGGGACCATCCTACCAGTATCCGTCATGGCGGTTCGGCCGCAATGGTCCTTGACCCCATCATCGAAGGATTCCATCTCACAAGAGTCCTCATGGACGGCGGCAGCAACCTTAACCTGCTCTATCAGGATACAGTGCGCAAAATGGGCATCGACCCCTCAAGAATCAAGCCCACAAAAACCACATTCAAGGGTGTCGTACCCGGTGTGGAGGCCTGTTGTATGGGCTCAATCACATTGGAAGTGGTGTTCAGATCTCCGGATGGGACTTTCCTTGGCGTGGAAGGCAAGCTTGGCAATACGGATATGTAGATCTCCTACCATTGTAACCGACTCTGTGTAACCCTAGCCCTCTTCGGTGTCTACATAAATCGGAGGGTTTTAGTCCGTAGGACAACAATCACAACAACAATCATACCATAGGCTAGCTTCTAGGGTTTAGCCTCCTTGATCTCGTGGTAGATCCACTCTTGTACTACCCATATCATCAATATCAATCAAGCAGGAGTAGGGTTTTACATCCATCGAGAGGGCCCGAACCTGGGTAAAAACATCGTGTCCCTTGTCTCCTATTCCCATCCGCCTAGACGCACAGTTCGGAACCCCCTCCCCGAGATCCGCCGGTTTTGACACCGACATTGGTGCTTTCATTGAGAGTTCCTTTGTGTCGTCACCGATAGGCTTGATGGCTCCTTTGATCATCAACAAAGACGCAGTCCAGGGTGAGACTTTTCTCCCCGGACAGATATTCGTATTCAGCGGCTTTGCAATCGCGGCCAATTCGCAGCCATCCGGAGCAGATCGAAGTTCGCCCGCCATCAGGTCAGATTTGGAAGTCTAAACTACACGGTGACATCCGCGGAGACTTGATCTTGATGGATTCGAGCCACACCGACCAGCGCCAGACCTTGTCTCGATGGGCATGATTTAGCTCTGTTTGTCGGACGGCCACAGGCCGCACATGAGTCCGCTCCGACCCCTAATTTGGAGCCGATTGCGCAGATCGAGGATGGGTGGCTAGACATCGCCTCGGGGACTGTTGCCTCTACGATGATGGAGCCGAATACTGACCTTGTCCCTTGTGACGCTCGTGACTCCGAGGTGCCAGAATCCTCACCGGACACCGAACCTCCTGCGCCCGCTCCAATCGAATCCGATTGGGCGCCGATCATGGAGTTCACTGCCGCGGACATCTTTCAACACTCACCTTTTGGTGACATCCTGAATTCGCTAAAGTACCTCTCGCTATTAGGAGAGCCCTGGCCAAATTGCGGTCAGGATGGTTGGGATGCGGACGACGAAGAAATTCAAAGCCCACCCACCACCCACTTTGTAGCCACTGTCGACGATCTAACCGACATGCTAGACTACGACTCCGAAGACATCGACGGTATGGACGACGATGCCGGAGACGACCAAGAACCAGCGCCTACGGGGCACTTGAAGACCACCTCGTCATACGACATATATATGGTGGACATCCCAAAGGATGGGAATGGCGAGGAAGCAGCGGAGCAAGACTCCTCCAAAAAACAGCCCAAGCGCCGGCGTCAGCGGCGCCGCTCTAAATCCCGCCACAGCAAGAATGGAGATTCCGGCACCGGAGATAATAACACCCCAGAGAGTGCCGAAGAGAACCCCCTCCAGCAAGATTCAGCATAGGAGGACGGAGAAGCCAGCCCTCATGAGAGAGCGGCAGACGAAGAGGTGGAGGATGATAATTACATGCCTCCCTCCGGAGACGAGGCAAGCCTCAACGACAACGAATTCGTTGTGCCCGAGGATCCCATCAAACAAGAGCGTTTCAAACGCAAGTTAATAGCCACGACGAACTGCCTAAAGAAAAAGCAGCAACAGCTTAAAGCTGATCAAGACCTGCTAGCCGACAGATGGACTGAAGTCCTTGCGGCCGAAGAGTATGAACTCGAACGCCCCTCCAAAAGCTACGCCAAACGCAAGTTGCTCCCCCGATTAGAGGAGGAGGCATATAAACCTGCATCACCAGCGCACAATACGGCTGAATGACCACCTCGTGGCCGCGACAGAGAGGCCTCTAGGCCCTCCACCAGAACCGTACCCCGGCACTGCTCAAAAAGTACGAAGCCAAGGGGGAATGCGCCAGACTTGCGAGACATATTGGAGGAAAAGGCAAGACAATCAAGATCGATCTACGGATCGCGTGGGCGCCCCATGATGCGCGACGACGACCGCCACGCCGGATACAGCAACTCCAGCCAGGCCGAACACAGTAGACAAAGCTCGTTGGAGCTACGTCGTGACATAGCCCAATATAGAGGCGCCGCACACCCACTATGCTTCACAGATGAAGTAATGGATCATCAAATCCCCGAAGGGTTTAAACCCCTGAACATTAAATCCTACGATGGCACAATAGACCCCGCGGTTTGCATCGAAGATTATCTCCTTCATATCCACATGGCCCGCGGTGACGATCTTCACGCCATCAAATATCTCCCACTCAAGCTTAAAGGACTAGCTCGGCATTGGCTTAACAGCTTGCGGCCAGAATCAATTGGGTGTTGGGAAGACCTGGAAGCCGCATTCCTTGACAACTTCTAGGGCACATATGCGACCACCGACGTCGATGACCTAAGCCACATAATTCAGCAGCAGACGAATCAGCCGAGCATAGCTACGGACACGATTCTTAACAAAGAAAAATCAAATCGCCGATTTGTCCGGATGCAGAGGCCCTCACAGCCTTCAAACATAACATCCGCGACGAGTGGCTTGCCCAACACCTTGGACAGGAAAAGCCGAAATCCATGGCAGCCCTCACATCACTTATGACCCGCTTCTGGGGGAGAGGACAGCTGGCTAGCCCGCATAACAACCTCGGCAAAATTCGGCAGTCCGGATACCAAGGACCGCAATGGCGGTCGCGTCGCAACAAAACAAAACGCCGTTAACGGCGATAACACTGAGTATCGGCGATCAACGCCGGATTTAGAGGCTCAAACCCGGTCGTGAGGAAAAGCCTTTCAAAGAACTACTCCGGGTCCGTCCAATTTGGACCGAATACTCGACCGCTCGTGCCAGATACACGGCACCCCCGAAAAGCCAGCTAATCACACCAACAGGGATTGTTGGGTATTCAAGCAGGCAGGCAAGTTAATTGCCGAAACAATAACAAGGGGCTGCAT
Source organism: Aegilops speltoides (assembly GCA_021437245.1). Taxonomy (NCBI): domain Eukaryota; kingdom Viridiplantae; phylum Streptophyta; class Magnoliopsida; order Poales; family Poaceae; genus Aegilops; species Aegilops speltoides. The sequence continues at coordinate 161,602,363 of CM038147.1, forward strand.
AGCGATGACGAGGAGGAGACCCGGCCGCCGAACAATAGAGGACAGAAGGGTTTCCCCCCACAAGTGTGGACGGTAAACATGATATACCCAACCCACATACCCAAGAGTGAGCGGAAGCGTGCACTCAGGGACGTATATGCGATGGAGCCACTCGCCCCGAAGTTCAACCCATGGTCCTCCTGCCCGATCACTTTTGATCGAAGGGACCACCCCACTAGTATCCGTCACGGCGGATTCGCCGCATTGGTTTTAGACCCAATCGTCAATGGATTTCACCTCACCAGAGTCCTGATGGACGGCGGCAGCAGCCTGAACCTGCTTTATCAGGATACAGTGCGCAAGATGGGAATAGATCCCTCAAGGATTAAACCAACAAAGACGACCTTCAAGGGCGTCATACCAGGTGTAGAGGCCAATTGTGCAGGCTCGCCATACTCGAAGTGGTCTTCGATCCCGGATAACTTCCGAAGCGAGGAGTTAATCTTCGACATAGTTCCGTTCCGCAGCGGCTATCACGCTCTGCTCGGACGGACCGCGTTTGCAAAGTTTAACGTGGTGCCGCACTACGCATACCTCAAGCTCAAGATGTCAGGCCCTCGAGGAGTCATCACGGTCAACAGAAACACTGAATGCTCCCTCCGAACGGAGGAACACACAAGATCTCTCGGCGGAAATGCAGAGCAGCCTCTTAAGGCAATTCTCGAGTCCGGCCGTTAAGCCGGACACGGCTAAACGCTACCGAGTAACCTACAACAAGACCACCTGCACGTTCCGAAACGCATCGTAGAGTAATGCGGCTAACCCCTGCCCTTGCAAAATTGCAAGACCGGTCCCTCGCATACATCATTACGCTCTGGAGATACCATGGGCATAGGGGGAGGGGCACGACCATGACAGGCCCAGAGTGCGGCTCAACCACATCAGGGGCTCCCAAGTGTGTCATCTTTTTTTTCTCTTTCTTCTTTTCTTATCCACAGGACTCCATTTACTAGAGGCCCTGCCCGGCAGTAGACCTGCCGAACTCACGATGCAACAGCCAGGGAAGGAGAAAGGCTACGGCGAACACTCAGGTGGTCTCCATTATGAGCATTAAATCTGTTTTATACACCATTCCGCAGCCTACCCCTGGAGGGGGACATGTTTAATAGTCCCATCCCTTGCTTACCGTACTATTTGTATCGTTCTGCATTCATTGCAGTATTTCTGGAATAAACAATGCATCGCTTTTTGCTTATAATTGCATTTCTTTCTTATACATATGTTCATTTATGACATGTTGCATCCGTACACTCTGGTACGGCTAAACACACCAGGGGCTTAAGTTCCCCACATTATGGTGTGATAAGTCCGAACACTTTCACAAGTGCGGCACCCCGAACTTATAGCATTATATGCATCGGCTCCGAATCATGTCTTGGGTCAACAGTTGGGTTTGCCCGGCTCCCATGTTTTGGTACCTTACGTTCCGTTGTATCGGCTAAGGTAGCACTGGGAGAACCACTGTGATTGCGCCCCGGTTGAGCTGGGCGAGCGCCTCAGTGGAGAAAGCTAAAACTGACCGTCATGATACGGCGTGAGCTAGTCGCTGTTCGAGAGGTTTTTTCGAGTCCCTAAAGACTTATGCCACTTAGAGCGAGGAACCGGCTTTGTCCGGCCCAGGCGTGGATAGCGGCCCGAACTCGGTCTTCCGAACACTAGGGGCTTCGCCGAAATTTAAAATTATAGAATTCTATGGCTAAGTGAGAGTGTTCAAGCATTGTATGTCCGATTGCCTCGTTCATTGTGTTGCGCGCCTCCCTAGATGAACCCAAACATGGGAACAAGGGCGCTCAAGTTTATCCCGAACACCCCAGCACTAGTGGCATGGGGGCTGAAGCCAACGACTTGCCATCTCTCAGATTTGATAAACGGCCGCACAGAAGGTAATATTTTAAATTAACAAGCATTGCTTAGCGCATATGAACAAAGTTTTCAGCGCACAGGATAACAAAATGCGAGTCTACTCAAATATTACATCTTTGGAGCACTCACCCGCAATCATGCGGGCACCCTTGAGACACTCTTATAATACATTTCGGCGTCTGATACTCCTTGCCCGCCCGGTGGCGCGTCCGTCACAAGCTTCTCGGCGTCAATCCTGCCCCAAAGCACCTTTGCACGGGCAAGGGCCCGACGGGCACCTTCAATGCAAAGGAGTGCTTAACGACTTCAACCCAGGACACGATCCACCACCCGCCGCGCAAGGCCAAGTAGCTCCCTGTGCATGGCCTCCTTGGGCCACACCAAGTATGAGGCCCTTCATGGCCTGTTCGCCACCTTGTGGAGCTCGACCAGCTGCTTCACCTGGTCGCTAAAGCATCGGATGTCCGGCCTCAAAGATACTTGAGACCAAGACATTCTCCATCGAGCTCCCTCCTCAGCTCGGTAGAAAGCGGCAGCATCGGACACACTGCGGGGCAGATCTGCGAACGCTCCTGGAGAGCTCCGAATTCGGGTAAGTAATAGGTAATTCACATTCACATGCTTGCTTTGCATGAAAAATGTCTTACCCGCCGCTATTTTCTTCAAATCCTCGATTTCCCGGAGGGCCTTGTGGGCTTCGGCCTTAGCGGCTTTGGCACTCTCAAGAGCCGGCGCAAGCTCGGACTCTCGAGTCTTCGAGTCATGCTCCAAACTCTTGTACTTTTCCACGAGAGCCTGGAGCTCTTGCTGTACCTCCGCCACCCGCGCCTCCTTCTTCTCTCGCTCGGCTCGTTCATGGCGCGATTATGCGTTCGACATGGACACCGCCTCCTTCGTGGTCGCCACCTCGCTTGTGGCCCCCTAGAGTACCCATGTTATCCTTGTTATTTCTCTTGCAACCAAATCCTTTTCTCAGAAGGTACAACTTTAATACGGTGTTACTCACCTTCCTTGTCCTCGAGCTGCTTCTTGCACGGCCGAGCTCGCTCTCGACCGCCGAGGCTCTGCTTCAAGGTATTGACCTCCACAACAAGGTCGGCAGAGGTCAGCAAGACAGCCTGCAATCCCATATTGACATATTTTTTAGAACTCCTGCGTATATCTTTTTAGATCCTCAGTTCGGCTTTTCTTTCCGAGCACCGAACCGAGCATCGAGGCTACCGTCTATGCGGTATTATATTACATATCTTAAAATTCTTACCTCAAAGCCTGTTAGAAGGCTGCTGCGAGCTTCGGTCAGCCCGCTCTGGCGAGCTGAACCGTCAATCACCGCACTCGTGACAGTGCGGTGTTCTTCTTCGATGGAAGCGCCGTTGAGCGCCTCCAGCAAGTTATCCGGCGCCTCCGGTTGGATAGAGGCCGCCGGTGTCACAGTCTTTCCCTTCTTATGAAGGGGCCGCTTGCCGGACTCTGGAACCACTGCAGGTTCCGGTGCGGAGTCCAGCGCAGAGTCCGAGAGGTTGCCTTGCGGCACCTCCGGGGCCTCCTCCTCCTTGCGGGTCCCTTCCCGGGATCCCACCTCGGCGTCGTCAGCGTCACGGTGGGTTGAGGCGGTCGGAAGAGAATCTATATCCGACGTGCCCAAGGACCCGCTCGACGAAGCGGGAAGATCGTCCTTGGCCGGACTACAGGTTGTATGCGGCATTAGAAAGACACCGTGTGGCAAAAAGAAAAATTATAATTTATCTAGGAGTCCGGATACTTACGATCTCGCCAGGGGCTTGGCCCTTGAGGGCCACTCCTCGTTGCTGTCGCCAACGTTGGCGGAGCAGTCCGGGGGAAGGGTCCTTCCCTTCTTGGACCCTTCGGCCTCCCTCGTCGGGGAGGGCTTCCTCTTCTTCTCTACCCCTACTGGGGGAGAGGCCTCTTTCTTCTCCTCCTCGTCCTCCGGGGAGGAGTCTGCCTTGGAGTCATCGGACGATGAGTCCGATACCACCTGACGTCGGGAACTCCTTCGGGTTCCCGTGGCCTTCTTCTCCGGCACCATGTAAAGTGCCAGGACCAGCAGCCCCGTCAAACGGGTGTCCGCTGGGTCTTCTGGAAGGGGAGCCGGACAGTTAACCTGTCCGGACATCTTCTGCCAGTCCTATTAAAGGTATTGGGAGTTTAGATCCCACATAGAGTCAAACTATGAAAAAAATAAGTGTCCCATAAAGGATAACATAGCTTACCTCGCCAGCCGGGCGCTACGTGCTGAATCCGCGATCTTCGGTTGCGGATGCGGGAGCTTCGGCGCCCTTGAACAGCACCCTCCAGGCAGCTTCGTATGTCGTGTCGAAGAGCCCGCTCAAAGTCCGGTGCTGTGCCGGATCAAACTCCCACAAATTGAAGGACCGTTGCTGGCAGGGGAGAATCCGGCGGAGGAGCATGACCTGGATCACATTGACAAGCTTAAGCTTCTTGTTCACCAGGATCTGGAGACAGGACTGGAGTCCGGTCAGCACTTCCGAACTACCCCATAGAAAGCCCTTCTCTTTCCAGGAGGTGAGCTGCATGGGGATGCCAGATCTGAATTCGGGGGCCGCTGCCCATTTAGGGTCACACGGGTCGGTGATGTAGAACCACCCCGATTGCCACCCTTTGATGGATTCCACGAAGTCACCCTCGAGCCAAGTGACGTTGGGCATTTTGCCCACCATGGCGCCTCCGCACTCCGCTTGGCTGCCGTTCACAACCTTCGGCTTGACATTGAAGGTCTTTAGCCACAAGCCGAAGTGGGGCTGGATGCAGAGGAAGGCCTCGCACACGACGATAAACGCCGAGATATTTAGGATGAAATTTGGGGCCAGATCGTGGAAATCCAGGCCGTAGTTGTACATGAGCCCCCGGACGAAGGGGTGGAGTGGGAAGCCCAGTCCGCGGAGGAAGTGGGGAGGAATACGACCCTCTCATGGGGCCTGGGGGTGGGGATGAGCTGCCCCTCGTCGGGTAGCCGGTGCGTGATGTCGCTGGACAGGTATCCGGCGCTGCGCAGCTTCTCGATGTGCCCCTCCGTAACGGAGGAGGCCATCCACTTGCCTCCCGCTCCGGACATGGCTGGAGAAGGTCGAGGTGAGATGTGCGAACTTGTGCGCTGGAGCTCGAGTGCGCGGAGATGGATAAGCAAAGGAGGAAGAAGGCGTAGGTAAAGGAGGTGGATCCTTATCCCCTTATATATGGGCGGATGAAACTATGCGTCCCTACTAGCCTGGTAAAACTCGCTTATCTCCCAAGCGCCGCAATCAATGGCGCGCTTGGGTTACCCATGTCCGTATTGATGGGAATCCCGGAATAAGGGGGACACGATCTCTGCTTCGACAAGACATGCCAAGGAAACCGCTTCGCTAAACGCGCTGAGGTGGTATAGTAAAAACGATTCAAGTAAAGGATTGGTAGTGCTGTGACGTCACGCCACAAAATACGTCAGCAGATTGAACTTGTGTGAATATTATTCTCTCTACGGTGATACGTGGAATTTATTTTGCAGAGCCAAACACTATCTTGGTTTTCACAATCTTCTATGAGTTATTCGGAGGAGGAACCCGCCTTGCAATGCCGAAGACAATATGCGCGCCGGACTCGTCGTCATTGAAGCCTGGTTCAGGGGCTACTGAGGGAGTCCTGGACTAGGGGGTGTCCGGATAGCCGAACTATCATCATCGGTCGGACTCCAAGACTATGAAGATCCAAGATTGAAGACTTCGTCCCGTGTCCGGATGGGACTTTCCTTGGCGTGGAAGGCAAGCTTGGCAATACGGATATGTAGATCTCCTACCATTGTAACCGACTCTGTGTAACCCTAGCCCTCTCCGGTGTCTATATAAACAGGAGGGTTTTAGTCCGTAGGACAACAATCACAACAACAATCATACCATAGGCTAGCTTCTAGGGTTTGGCCTCCTTGATCTCGTGGTAGATCCACTCTTGTACTACCCATATCATCAATATCAATCAAGAAGGAGTAGTGTTTTACCTCCATCGAGAGGGCCCGAACCTGGGTAAAAACATCGTTTCCCTTGTCTGCTGTTACCATCCGCCTAGACGCACAGTTCGGGACCCCCTACCCGAGATCCGCCGGTTTTGACACCGACACCGGCTATCAAACACATAGCGGGACGGACACATCAGGAGGACAAGAAGCTTTGGCATATGAGGGAATCCTCAGGTGGTCTCTGATAACAATCGCCATACCTGTTTTACATACCCGCATACCGCCCGCTCCTGGTCAGGATGTGTCAAACAGTCCTATTCTGCTTATCGCACTACTTGTATATGTACGCTTTGACGTACCATTTGAACAAGGGAAAATAGTATACAGCGTCAGCTTGCTATTAAGTTTATTTGCCCCTTTTTCTTTACTACTTATTTATTATACCCAAGCATTTTGGCACGACCAGTTTGCCAGGGGCTTCTGTACCCCATAATCTGGCAAGACAAGTCCGAACATTGTCGATAGTGCGGCACCCCGAACTTATAGCACTATATGCATCAGCTCTGAATCATGTCTTTGGTCAATAATTGGGTTTGCCCGGCTCCCTTGTTTTGGTACCTTACGTTCCGCTATATCGGCTAAGGAAGCGCTGGGAGAACTACTGTGATTGTGTCCTGGTTCTTTCGGACGAACACCTCAGTAGAGAAAGCCGAAAACTGACTGTCATGATAAGGCGAGAGCTGGTCGCTGTTCGAGAGGTCTCAAATCCTTAAAGATTTTTTCCGCTTCAGGCGAGGAATCGGCCTCGTCCGATTTAGGCGTGCATAGCGCCCCGAGTCCGGCTTTCTGGATACTAGGGGCTTCGCCAAAATTTAAAATTGTAGACTTCTATGGCTAAGTGAGGGTGATAAAGTCGTATAGTCCGATTGCCTCGTTCCTGGCGCTAAACACCTCCATCAAAGGACCAAAAATTTGGATAAAGAGTGTTTATATTTATCCCGAACACCCCAGTACTAGTTACATGGGGGCGGAAGCCGATGACTGGCCAACTCTCAAGATTTATTAAACGGCCGCACAGAAGGTAATATTTTAAATTAACAAGCGCCACATAGCGCACATGAACCAGTTTTCATAATAGAGGATGACATGAGTACATTCATTCAAATAGCACATCCTTCGTACATTCATCCGCCACAAGGCGGACACCCTTAAGGACATTTTCATAATACTATTCGGGGTGAAGATGCTCCTTGCCCTTCGGTGGCCCCTCTGTCACCAGCTTCTCGGCATCCATCTTCCCCAAGTGCACCTTCGCACGAACCAAGCCCCGGCGTGCACCCTCAATGCAGACTGACTTCTTGACGACTTCAAGCCGCGGACAGGCATTCACCATCCACTTGACCAAGCCGAAGTAGCTGCTGGGCAGGCGCTCGCCAGGCCACAGCCGGACTATGAAGTCCTTCATGGCCAGTTTGTCGGCCTTGTGAAGTTCGACGAATTGCTTTAGCTGGTCGCTCAAGGGCATCGGATGTTCGGCCCCAATATACTGGGACCAAAACAGCTTCTCCGTCGAGCTCCCCTCCTCAGACTGGTAGAACTCTGCGGCATCAGAGATGCTACGCGACAGATCTGCCAATGCTCCTGGAGAGCTCCAAAGGAGGGTAAGTAAAAGGAAAGTCTCCTTCACATGCTTGCTTTGCATAATGAAAGCCTTACCCGCGGCTATCTTCCTGGCCGCCTCAATTTCCTGGAGGGCCTTCTGGGCTTCGGCCTTGGCATCTAGTGCGCTCTAATGGGCCTTCGCAAGCTCCGACTCTTGCGTCTTGGAGTCACGCTCCAAGGACTCAAATTTTTTGACGAAGTCCTGAAGCTCTTGTTGGACCTCATCAACTCGCGCCTCTTGTTTTTCGCACTCAGTGCGCTCCTTGGCCGCTTTGTTTTCGGCCTCGGACAACGCCTTCTTAAGGGCCACCACTTCGGTCGTGGCCCCTAGTAAAGTTTACCATGCTTCTATTAGCATCTACGATTTTTTCCTTTATAACATTCAGACGGGGTATTGCTTACCTTTGTTCTCCTCGAGCTGCCTCATCACAAGGCCGAGCTCCTCTTCGGCCCGCCCAAGGCTCTGCCTTAGTCCGGAGGCCTCCGCAGTGGCAGCGGTGGCGGCCAGCAGCGATGCCTGCTTATTCACATAGACATAAAATGATTAGACTCCTGGGAATAATATTTGATCCTCTATTCGGCTTTTCTTCCCAAACACCAAACAAAGCATAAGGGGCTACTGTCTATACTATGATACTTTCTCATAATTTAAATTACTTACCTCAAAGCCTATCTGGAGGCTGGCGCAGGTTTCGGTTAATCCGCTTTTGGCAGACTGAACCTTCGCAATCACCGTACTCATAAGAGTACGGTGTCCTTCATCAAGGGAAGTGCTTTGAAGCGCTTCCACCAAGTTACCCGATGCCTCTGGATGGACAGAGGTCATCTGCACAAGCGGCTCTCCTCCCTTAGCAAGGGGCTGCCTGCCTAAATGCGGAACCACTGGAGGTTCCGGTGCAGTATCCGACTGGGGGCAAAGCCTGCTGCGGCCCCCCCTCATCCGAATCCATGGGGATCTTCCCCCCCATGAGCCCGGCATCGGAAGTCTCTCCTAGAGGCATCTCCAGGACTATCTCCTCCTAGCCCGGTACCCTCTGAGATAACACCTCGGTGTCATCCACGGGCCGGGGAGTGGAAGCCGTCGGGAGCGAAAAGTTGATCATCTCCGACGAGCTCAAGGACCCATCCGAAGAGGATAGGTTGATATGGGCTTTGGACGGACTGCACAAACATATCTTGACATGATAAGAAGCCATAAAGCTGAAACATGCATGAAGTATTACGGTATCCGAATACTTACGACTTTGCCAGGGGCTTGGCCCTGGGTAGCCACTCCTCCTTGCTGTAGGCAGCAGTTGTGGAGTGGTCCAAAGGGAGGGTCCTTCCCTTCTTGGACCCTTCGGCCTCCCCGGAAAGGGCGGCCTTCCTTTTCTTCTCCCCCTCGGTTTGGGGGAGAGGGTTTTCCTCCTCCTCCTCCTCATTGTCGTTGGAGGAGTGCGCCTCGGTGTCTTCGGACGATGAGTCCGACACCACCTTGCGCCGGGAACTTCTTCTGGTCCTCGTGGCCTTCTTCTTGGCCCTCTTCTCCAGCACCTCATAGGGTGCCGGAACCAGCATCTCCATCAGGAGTTCGTCTGTTGGGTCTTCAGGCAACGGAGCCGGACAGTCGATCCGCTCCGCTGTCACCACATATTCCTGTTAGATCAGTATGGTGGCTTAAGTTCCTCCCACGAATATACTGAGGAAAGGCAGATCTTGCGAAATGTAGAATGCTTACCACATTGGCGTGGCGCCCGGCGCTGAGTCCGTGGTCCTCAGAGGTGGGAGGAGGAACTTCGCTGGCCTTGAACAACACCTTCCGGACGTCTTTGTGCGTCGTGTCGAAGAGCCCTTGCAGTGTCTAGTGTTGGGCCGCATTGAACTCCAACAGGTTGAATGCTCGTCCTTGACACGGGAGGATTCGGCGAAAGAGCATGACCTGGACTGCGTTGACAAGCTTGATCTTCTTGCTTATCATATTCTTGACGCAGTTCTGGTGTTTGGTCAGCTCCACGGGTGCACCTCAGGCTGAACCCTTCTTCCAGGAGGTGAGCCTCATGGGGATGCCGGACCGAAATTCGGGGGCCGCCTCCTGTTGGCGTCGCACGGCTCGGTGGTGTAGAACCACCCCGATTGCCACCCCTTCACGATCTCCACGTAGGAGCCTTCAATCCAGGTGACGCTGGGCATCTGGCCCACCATGGTGCCTCCGCACTCCGCCTGCTGACTGACCACGATCTTCGGCTTCACGTTGAAGATCTTCAGCCACAGGCCGAAGTAGGGCTTGATGCGGAGGAAGGCCTCGCACACGACGATAAACGCCGAGATGTTGAGGATGAAGTTAGGGGCCAGATCGTGAAAATCCAGCCCGTAATAGAACATGAGCCTGCAGACAAATGGGTGGAGGGGGAATCCCAGTCCGCGGACGAAATTGGCAAGGAACATGACCATCTCGTGGGGTCCCAGAGTTGGAATGATCTGCCCTACGTCTGGGAGCCGGTGTGCGATGTCTGCGGCCAAGTATCCGGCCGCCCGGAGCTTTGTAATGTCCTCCTCCATGACGGAGGAGGCAATCACTTGCCTCCTGCTCCGGACATGTTTGGTGGTACGGAGAAGGTGAGAACTGGGGCGCTGGAGCTCGAGCGTGCGAGAATGGATGAGCGAAGAAGAACGAAGGCATGGGTGAAGAAGGAGAGTCCTTATCTCTTTATAAAGGCGGTAAAAACTGTGCGCCTCCCCACTTGCATGTTAAGATCGCTTATTTCCCAAGCGCCACGATTGATGGCGCGGTTGGTTTACCCATACCCGTATTGATGACAATCCCGTGATAAGGGGACACGATCTCTGCTTCGACAAGATGTGTCAAGGAAACCGCCTCGCATTACGTGCAGTAGCTGGCTGTGAAAAACGGTTCGAATAATGAAGGACCGTGGCATGATGTCATAAAGAGCTGTCAGCAGATTAGATTTGTGGAATATTGTACTCTCTACGGTGGTATGTGGAATTTGTTTTGTAGAGCCGGACACGATTCTCGTGTTCAAAATCTTCTATGGAGTATTCGGAGAAGGAACCCGCCTTGCAATGCCGAAGACAATTTGCGCGCCAGACTCATCGTCATTGAAGCATGGTTTAGGTGCTACTGAAGGAGTCCTGGATTAAGGGGTCCTCGGACAGCCGGACTATATACTTTGGCCGGACTGTTGGAATATGAAGATACAAGATTGAAGACTTTGTCCTGTGTCCTGATAGGACTCTCCTTTGCGTGGAAGGCAACCTTGGATATTAGGATATGTAGATTTCCTTCTCTGTAACCGACTTTGTGTAACCCTAGCCCCCTCCAGTGTCTATATAAACTGGAGGGTTTAGTCCATAGGACAACAACAATCATAATCATAGGCTAGCTTCTAGGGTTTAGCCTCTACGATATTGTGGTAGATCAACTCTTGTAATACTCATATCATCAAGATCAATCAAGCAGGAAGTAGGGTATTACCTCCATCGAGAGGGCCCGAACCTGGGTAAAACATCGTGTCCCCTGCCTCCTGTTACCATTCACCTTAGACGCACAGTTCGGGACCCCCTACCCGAGATCCGCCGGTTCTGACACCGACAATGGCCTCAAGCCATCCGTCGGAATCTGGGCTCATCATAGCTTCTTCATAGTTCGTAGGTCCATCTTGTTCTAATAACATGACTTCCAGGACACGATCACCGTACCACTCTGGTGTTGATCGTGTTCTGGTTGACCTACGAGGTTCTATTGTAACTTGATCTGAAGTTTCATGATCATCATCATTAGCTTCCTCTCTAGTTGGTGTAGGCATCACAGGAAAAAAATCTGTGATGTGCTACTTTCCAATTCGAGAGAAGGTACAATTACCTCATCAAGTTCTACTTTCCTCCCACTCACTTCTTTAAAAAAACTCCTTCTCTAGAAAGGACCCATTCTTGGCACAAAGATCTTGCCTTCGGATCTATGGTAGAAGGTGTACCCAATAGTTTCTTTAGGGTATCCTATGAAGACGCACTTCTCCGATTTGGGTTCGAGCTTATCAGGATAAAGCCTTTTGACATAAGAGTTGCATCCCCAAACTTTAAGAAACGACAGCTTAGGTTTCTTGCCAAACCACAGTTCATACGGTGTCGTCTCAACGGATTTAGACAATGCCCTATTTAACGTGAATACAGCTGTCTTTAATGCATAACCCCAAAATGATAGTGGTAAATCGATAGGAGACATCATAGATCGCACCATATCTAATAAAGTACGGTTATGACGTTCAGACACACCATTACGTTGTGGTATTCCAGGTGGCATGAGTTGTGAAACTATCCCACATTGTTTAAATGAAGGCCAAACTCGTAACTCAAATATTCGCCTCCATAATCAGATCGTAGAAACTTTATTTCTTGTTACGATGATTCTCCACTTCACTCTAAAATTCTTTGAACTTTTCAAATGTTTCAGACTTGTGTTTCATCAGGTAGATATACCCATACCTACTCAAATTGTGGCACCCCGGCTCAGAGAAACCAAAATGCACCCGTATTCCATCCCAGAGATCAAGGCGAAGTCTTTTGGAATACGACACTGCTTAGCATAGAACAAACCAGCTTTCTATTATAGCTCGAATATGAATACAAGGTCGCGATATTACAGTGAATAATACCGGTACGGCGACACTACGCCAGCCACAGTTTCTCTATACAAGCAGCATAACAACTCGAGGCAACGGAACCTCTACTGGCAGCGGAAGGACTATTGGCAGCGGAACAACGAACGATGATGATGGACTCCAATCAGTAGGGACTCTGGCTGGAACGATTATCCTAGCTCGCGAACAAAAGAACCACACCAAACAAGCAAGCAATCTAGGCACGACCTGCAAACTAGCATGACATGCCAGGTCAGTACATTGAATGCACTTGCAAGCTCACAATAACCAAAAGCAATCAAGGCAAACATCAACATGACATTAGCAGGTTAAATCAATCATGAGCACAATATTAACAGAACAACATGGCGTGCACAACTGAACATGATACAACTTTAGCATGGCATAAGCATATGATGATACTACATGCAATAGTTGAACAATATCATGCACCAACTTACTCTTGCTCGGGTTACCTCGTAACCAACACATGCATCAACTTACCAACATCGGTATCCTCGATACCACGGTGATCCTCTCTCGATCACAACCAACATCTTTCTCATCATCGAATCAGGGTTGTTATTAAGCAGGTTATCATTATTGTTGGCTCATAGTTTGACCTACTCCGAACTGGGCTCATATCCGCGGGCGCGGATATTGATAGATTTAACACACACACACACTCTGTAGAGGTTAGCACACTTTACCCACACCATAGAACCCATGGCCTCGCACTCCCATTGGGGTGGACCAACGGCGTTCCTACGAAACCCTTCCCTTGCCATGACACTCGCCCGGCCACTCCAACCAACTCCCTCTCAGGGCTAAGTCATGGGTGGCCCCATGCCTACTAAAGGCATCTTCGGCCACCGTCGTGACAAAATAAACGATCCCAAACGGGGACATGGATCCATACAACAACAGGCACACAAGGTTATGTCTGCTTACCGGGACAGGGTACCGCACGCCCATAACCTTCCCTTGTTGGAGGCACCAGCAAGAGGCACGACAAAAGACCGAATCAAGACCCCCCATAAGGTAAATGTGGTTGCACTGGTCAGCTCGATTTCAGAGGCAGCATGACTCAGCCAACAGTTGTTCAAGTTCAATTAAGTCCGGTTAAACTTGAATGCAATAAGCCGAGTCATATGAAAATAACATGATGCAACAATAATGCATGATACTAACATAAACATGGATGCAACATAAGCATTAAGCATAATAATAGTGAATCATTTATCCAGATGAGCATGGCATACTGACGTGCATGATTAACACAAGCATAACTCTATCATAAGCACATCCTGACAACTAGCATCATGAACAACTACCATGCAAGAACATAGCAAGAACACTACCAAGTAAGCATGTGACCAACTAGATGAAACGGAACCAACATAGCAACGGTACTGAATAGCAGACTAAGCATGCATCCGAAGAACATCACAACTACCAGCATGTATTACTACTACCAACAAGCATGACATGAGAAAATGATACTAGCAAGTAGCACAAGATATCACGATGCATCATAACATAGCATGAAGGTGGAGACGAGTCTGCGAGTAAAACAGAAGCAACGACAGTAGAAGAAAACAAGCAGGCAGATAACGTCAAACTTTTATTAAATTTTCAAGTTGAAAACTAAGGCTACTGCATGACTATCATGAAAGTGGCTGTTGTGGCTAGCCTGGGGTGAGGAAGGCACCGGGGAGAAGTGCGGTGAAGCTCGCGGAATGAAGCTTCGGACGGTGCTCTCTCGAAGGGGGCTGATAAGGGTAAGGGCAAACTGGTCATTTTTATTATGGGACCACCTAGTGAAAATGGATCTAACAGAAAGAGCTCGATGATACGAAGATGTGAGCGTTAGTTTCACCTCGATCGGAGTTACGAGCAAAAAGTTGTAAGGTGATGAAGTTCAGGGACTTTTCTGTAAAAATATCACCACAAATAGGTCCCTGAGTGGATAAGGCAGAAGCTCATAATGTGAAATACGTTTTCATAAAAGAGGAAATGTATTTTGCGCCGCAGTAGACCTGGAGTACCCTCTCGTAAAAGTGAAAGACGTATTTGGTCCTAGAGCTTCATGAATACACTTTCCTTTAGCAAAAACGTATTTCGAGAAAACGTTTCCACTTAAAAACAACTGGGCGGGGGGTTCAGTCGCTTACAGGTGGGGTCGGGGAGGAACGGAGCCCACCGAGGAGACAGAGGAGAAAACGACCGAGGCAGGGGCGGGCTCCGGCGAGGGGGCCGGCCAGCTCCGGCCGTCCCTGGCCGAACGGAGGACACCGGCGGCCGCGGCGGGGCCCACCGCACCCGTTCCCGGCCAGAGGGAGGCGCGGGAAGGCGCGGGGACGCGGCGTCTGGCGGCACCAGAGGAGGATAGAGGCGGGCGGGACAGTGGCAATCTCCAGCGACAAGGGCAGCTCCGGCGAGGGTAGCGGGTTGGGGAGGCTCTACGGGAGGTGGGGGAGGCCGTGGTGAGGTCTTAACGGAGCAAGGAGCTCTAGATGGCCGAGCCGACGAGGCGGCCGAGGGAGACGCGCGGTGGCCGGATGAGGAGCACTCGGCCACGGGGCTCTTCGGCGATGGGCAAGGGGTTGGCGTGACTCATTGGGACGAGGGGAAGACGATGGACAGCTCGGGAAGGGTGGAGAGAGGCTGGGCTGCTCGGAACCAAAGAGGAACCAAGGCGGCCGTGGCGGACATAGGCGAACTCCGGCGAGATGCCGTTGCTCTGGTGGACTAGGAGGGATGAGGACGGGCTTGGGAGCTGCGGGAGAGGTCGGGGTCTCTTATATAGGTGCGGGGGAGGCTTCGGGAGCTCACGGACGAGCTCCCGACCAATCTTTAATGGTGGTCAGAGGCTGGGCATGGCACGGGCGCGACGACGGCGACCAAACGGCAGCTATCCAGGGCGGGCAGCGACGCAGGGTGACTGTATTGAGCACGGGCTTGCTCCGAGACAAGGTGGGATGTCGAGACGCGGAGGAAGGTGATGGGAACAGGGGGAAGAACACGCCAGAGCACGAGTTTAACATGACGCAAACATGATCACCACGCACAGTGGTGCAAAATGAGAGTTTTGGTCAGGCCGACCGTGTCTAGCAGAATGACCATGACACCCTGAGCCTAAAATAAGCACTAAGTCGGTTTTCGGACAAAGAAGAGATTTGTAGGAGGAGCCAAAAGGTTTTGGCAGCAAGGTGTTTGTACTATCCAGAGGGGACACATACTTGGGAACGAAGGAATTGATTTATCTGGTGCTTATCACACACTAAGGTAACTATGATCACCAGTAATCAGCTTAAGAGGAGTTTAGATGGTGGTCGTTGTAGAAAATGCCACAATGGCCAGAAAATGGGGATTTGGATGATGCACTCACATAGTTGCTTCAATTGAGCAGAAAATGGTTATGACCCAATGATTTTAAGATATTAAGATGTCCAAGGAGTTTCATGCCATTTGGATTAACCAAAATAGCACTTGCTTCACAAGGCTTCTCTCTGGACAAAAACTTGGAAAATTCCACAGGAAAATGGCCAAATAGATTGATCCAAAACTTGGTGGAGGGAGTTTTTATGGATGAGGGAATGTCCTGGTAATTGGCAGCTTAAATGAAGCAATATAAAATATAGTTGCTTCACAAACTGAAAATTTGACCAGAAACCAAGATTTGGAGCTGTGCCCACATAGAAAGGTTACATGAGCTCATATTGAGTGGAGAGTGATGATTTGAAAAGTGTAGGATGTGGCCAAAGTTCATCTCATTTGGACATGCCTAGAATATACTTCCTTCACACAGTTTCATTCTGGGCAGAAACTTTGTAAAATCATAGAAAAATAATTACTAGGAAAATGAGGTTGAACTTTGGCACATGGCAATGATATGGATAGGAAAAGTGGTCCAAGAAGTTGTAAGTCAATTGGGCAAAGATAAATAGCATTTGCTTCACAAAGTGTCATTTAGGGCAGAATAGGAAAAGAATTATTGGAGGATTATTTTTTATCATGGCAATGAAAAGTTTTGCCACATTTGATCAAGATATGACCCAAAAAATTTATGAGAATTATTTGGGGATTTTAGGAGTGACAGAAATATAGGTTGCTTCACAACTTAGGGCAAATTGAGTTATTCCTTTAATAGAAAAGGAATATTCCCAATACAAATAATATTGGGATTTGGTCCAAGGTGGAAATGGAAAGGTCTAGGGAAGGATTTGGGGGATGACAAGCCACTCCGGAAAGAAAGAAGTGGTCATGTTCTTCAGTTTCCATACCACATAGCCACGGGAAAAGAAACTCAGGCTAAAACCTCAGAAAATCATAGTCAAAAAAAAAAAAACCTCAGAAAATCAAAAGAAAAAGAAACGGTCAAAAATCAGGCTGTTACACAAATCATCTGTGAAGGTTAGAAAATAATGATACCCTCCGCGTGCTTCAACACTCATTAGATTACATACATCGATATGTATTATATCCAATTAGTCATCAGCTCGCTCCATTGTTCCGGAGAATGGAGTTTTAGTCATCTTGCCCATGAGGCATGGTTTGCAAGTATCAAATGACTCATAATCAAGTGATTCCAAAAGTCCATCTGCATGGTGTTTCTTCATGCGCCTTACAGCAATATGACCAAAACGGGAGTGCCACAAGTATGTTGCACTATCATTATCAACTTTGCATCTTTTGGCATCAATATTATGAATATGTGTATCACTATGATCGAGATTCCATAAACCATTTACATTCGGTGTATGACCATAGAAGGTTTTATTCATGTAAATGGAACAACAATTATTCTCCGACTTAAATGAATAACCGTATTGCAATAAACATGACCGATCATATTCATGCTCAACGCAAACACCAAATAACATTTATTTAGGTTTAACACTAATCCCAAAGGTAGAGGGAGTATGCGATGGTGATCTTATCAACCTTGGAATCACTTCCAACACACATCATCACTTTGCCCTTAACCAGTCTCTGTTCATTTTGCAACTCCTGTTTCGAATTACTAATCTTAGCAACTAAACCGGTATCAAATACCCAGGGGCTACTATGAATACTAGTAAAGTAAATATCAATAATATGTATATCAAATATACCTTTGTTCAGCTTCCATTATTCTTATCCGCCAAGTATTTGGGGCAGCTCCGTTTCCAGTGACCATTATCCTTGTAGTAGAAGCACTCAGTTTCAGGCTTGGGTCTAGCTTTGGGTTTCTTCATGGGAGCGGCAACTTGTTTGTTGTTCTTCTTGAAGTTCCCTTTCTTTCCTTTGCCCTTTTTCTGGAAACTAGTGGTTTTGTTAACCATCAACACTTGATGCTCTTTCTTGATTTCTACCTTCGTCGATTTCAGCATCGCGAAGAGCTCGGGAATTGTTTTGTTCATCCCTTGCATATCATAGTTCATCGCGAAGTTCTAGTATCTTGGTGATAGTGACTAGAGAATTATTGTCAATCACTATCTTATATGGAAGATTAACTCCCACTTGATTCAAGTGATTGTAGTACCCAGAAATTCTGAGCACATGCTCACTGGCTGAGCTATTCTCCTCCATCTTGTAGGCAAAGTACTTGTCAGAGGTCTCATACCTCTCAACATGGGCATGAGCCTGAAATACCAATTTCATCTCTTGGAACGTCTCATATGCTTTGTGGCGTTCAAAACATTTTTGAAGTCCCGGTTCTAAACCGTAAAGCATGACGCACAAAACTATTACGTAGTCATCAAATCGAGCTTGCCAAACATTCATAATGTCTGCAGCTGCTCCTACAATAGGTCTGTCACCCAGCGGTGCATCAAGGACATAATTCTTCTGTGCAGCAATGAGGATAATCCTCAGATCACAGATCCAGTCTGCATTATTGCTACTATAATCTTTCAACTTAGTTTTCTCTAGGAACATATCAAAAAATAGGGGAGCTACAACACGAGCTATTGATTTACATAATTTGCAAATACTACCAGGACTAAATTCATGGTAAATTAAAGTTCAATGAATTAATTACTTAAGAACACCCACTTAAATAGACATCCCTCAAGTCATCTATGTGATACGTGATCCAAATCAACTAACCCATGTCCGACCATCACGTGAGATGGGGTAGTCATCAATGGTGAACATGTAACGCCCCAGATCCGATGCGCCAGGTGTCCGCCAGTTGTTTGCCGTCGTTGCCATGTCATTTGCTTGCGGGTTGCATTTTATCATGTCATCATGTGCATTGCATTGCATACATGTTCGTCTCATGCATCCGAGCTTTTTCCCCGTTGTCCGTTTTGCAATCCGGCACCCCTATGTCCTCCGGCGTCCCCCTCTTGTCTCTTTTCATGAGCGGGTCTTAAACGTTCTCGGAATGGACCGAGGCTTGCCAAATGGCCTTGGTACACCACCGGTAGACCTCCTGTCAAGTTTCGTGCCATTTGGAGTCCGTTTGATACTCCAACGGTTAACCGGGGAACCGTAAAAGCCTCTTTTGTGTGCAGCCCAACACCCCTCCAAAATGGCCCAATAACCCATCGAAACCCCCTCCATGATCTCGGCCGTTCGATCACGATCGCGTGGGCCAAAACCACTCCTCATTTGGACTCTCCTCGCTCCCTCCACCTATATATATGTGCATCCCCCGATTTTTCGCGCAGTCCAAACCCTATCCATTTTCCCCTCGCGCCGCCGGACATGTCCGCCGCCGTCCGGACGCATCCGCCGCCCCGCATCCACGTCGCCCGGACCAATCCGGGGCCGACACGCCATCGCGCCGCCGCCCGTCCCACACGCACGCGGCCGTCTGGGGGGCCCGAGGCCGCCCGCCTGCCGCCGCGCCGCCGCCCGGCTCGCCTCGCCGCCGCCGCTTTCGCCGCCTCATCGCCGGATTTCGCCACCGCCGCCGGCGCTGATTGCCGGCGCCCGATCCGCCGCCTAAGCTCTCCTCGCGCTGTGCCCCGAGCCCCTGCCCGGCCGCGGACCTCAGGCCACCGCCTGCACCTCACCTCCCGCCTCGAGCCGCCTCGGCTCTTCACGGAGCTCCGTCCGCTCCTTCTTGCCGCGCCGCCCGACCTCCCGCTGCGGCCGCTTTGCCGCCCTCCCGCCTTGCTTGCCAAGGCCTCATGGGAGTGCCGCCCGCCGCCGCTGCGTCCTCCATCCTGGCCCCGCCCGCCCCCGTCGTCCGCCGGAGTTCGCCGGAGCCCTTCCCGGCCGGATCCGAAAAAGGTGGACCAGATCCACCTGGATCTCATCCAAACGCCCCGCCGTCCCGCTCCGCTCCGTCCCGGGATCTCCCCGTCCAACTTCCGCGGAGGTGAAATTCCACTTGTCCCTGAATCTGTGACATTTTCATGCCCTGTTCATCGCATCATATCTCCATCGATGCTGCTCCGTTTTGCATGCATGATATATCAAAATGTTTGTTGTGAGATGCTATTCATTTTGTTCCATTGTCACATGTTTGTTTGAGTTCATCTGGATGCCCAAATCATCGTTGCAAGAGTGCTATATGATGTTAACCTGCTGAAACTGTTATAACTTGCTATTTTGTCTTTTTCATTGCATTTTGTGTGTATATCCTATGAGCTCGATGTCTACATGAGTTTTGAGCTACATCATGCCATCTTCACAGTGGTGCAATCCATGTATTTTGTGAGTCTTGTAGTGAGTGCATCGAGCTTGTGAAAGTAGGGTACTTGCTGTTTCTGTTTTGCTAGTCTGAATCTGCTATATCATGATGCTATGTAAACCTGCTGCTATAAGTCATTCTATGCATAATCTGGAGATGTTCACTAAGGATGTTTTGTTACACATGTCATGCTCTATCCATTGATGCCCCTGGTTGCATTTATAGCCTGCTGTAACTTGTTGTTATCTTGCTCCAAACTTGCTAAATAATGTTGCTGTCAGCCTATTGACATTAAGTTTAGTATTGCCATGATTGTTGTTAGTGATCCAAGCATGCTATGAACATGATCTTGCCATGTTTACCTTCATAATTATGTCTTCTTCCTGTTGGTTACCTTTCCATGCCATGTATTAATCTGTGGTGAGTGGTTCAAGCTCACCAACATTCCTACTTATTGTTGTTAATGCCATGTCTGAATCTGTCATATCATTTGCCATGTTTGCATGGATGCTACAATCTTTTCAGTTGATCTTTGGAATAAGTTCAGTATGGAGTTCTATTATTTGTCTTTAGTATTAGCTTTCCATGCCTTTGTTTGCCTTGTCAAGTACCTGTAACATGTTGTTTGATAGCTCTAAACATTGCAACCTGATGTTCTTTCTGCTAAGTCTGTAAACTGTTATTATTTGCAATTTTGCCATGTCCTTTTGAGCATGTTATAGTTATTTTTGGAGATAGCTCAGTGTTCATCTTTTGTCATGCTTTACCTGTACTTCATGCCCCTGCCTTTTCTTCTTATGTTGAGGTGTCGTAGCATATTGTTTTGATGCTTGCAAGATGCCTAGTTGTTGTTTTGGACAGCTTGTCCTTTAAACTTGTCTAGAGTGTATGTGTTGCATCGTTGCTCCATTTTGAGTGTGCTATATATGAAACTTGCTTGATTTTGGATGAAGTTTCATATTATCATGTTGCATCCTTGTTTTAAGTGTTTGCTTGATGTTTGTATGCATTTGGCATCAATGCCATGTTTAACTTGTTTTGCTCATATCTTCTAGGCCGTAGCTCCGAACTAAATGAACTTTATATGTAACGTGACTAGAATTTCATGTAGATCCTCTTGATGCTCTTTAACTTGTTGTTTAACAACTTTAACTTAATGTTTGTTCAGATCTGGACCAACTTAGAAACTTGCATATGAGGACTTACCGGAATTGTTATATGTTATTCGGGCCTCATTTAAACTTGCCTTGATGTGTTGTTCTTGTTTGCATCATCTCTTGCCATGAGTAGCTTCATGTAGCCCTGTCATTCATCATGCTTGTTCTGCATCATGTCATGTATATGTATGGTGTGTTTACCATGTTGTGTGCTTCTTCTTGATAGTTCCTGTTTCGTTGCGATCGTGAGGATTCGTTCGTCTACGCTTGGTTCGGCTTCATCCGTTCGTCTTCTTCATGGACTCGTTCTTCTTCCTTGCGGGATTTCAGGCAAGATGACCGTCACCTTGGATCTCACTACTATCATTGCTATGCTAGTTGCTTCGTTCTATCGCTTTGCTGCGCTACCTATCATTTGCTCTTCAAGCCTCCCAAATTGCCATGTCAGCCTCTAACCTTTTCACCCTTCCTAGCAAACCATTGTTTGGCTATGTTACCGCTTTTGCTCAGCCCCTCTTATAGCATTGTTAGTTGCAGGTGAAGTTGAAGATTGCTCCATGGTGGATAGGATTTTGTGGGATATCACAATATCTCTTATATTATTAATGCATCTATATATTTGGTAAAGGGTAGAAGACTCGGCCTTATGCCTGGTGTTTTGTTCCACTCTTGCCGCCCTAGTTTCCGTCATATCGGTATTATGTTCCCGGATTTTGCGTCCCTAACGCGGTTGGGTGATTTATGGGACCCCCTTGATAGTTCGCCTTGAATAAAACTCCTCCAGCAAGGCCCAACATTGGTTTTACCATTTGCCTCACCACCACCTACTTTTCCCTTGGGAGTAATTAACCCAAGGGTCATCTTTATTTTAGCCCCCCCGGGCCAGTGCTTCTCTAAGTGCTGGTCCAAACTAGAGCCCTTTCCAGCGCCCCCTTAGGTAAACTTGAGGTCTGGTTTTAGTTGTATGGATTGCTCATCCGGTGTTGCCCTGAGAACGAGATACGTGCGACTCCTATCGGGATTGTTGACACATCAGGTGGCTTTGCTGGTCTTGTTTTACCATTGTCGAAATGTCTTGTAAACCGGGATTCCGAGACTGATCGGGTCTTCCTGGGAGAAGGTATATCCTTCGTTGACTGTGAGATCTTGTGATGGGCTAAGTTAGGACACCCTTGCAGGGTTATAAACTTTCGAGAGCCGTGCCCGTGGTTACGTGGCAGATGGGAATTTGTTAATGTCCGGTTGTAGATAACTTGACACCAGATCCGAATTAAAACACATCAACCGTGTGTGTAGCCGTGATGGTCTCTTTTCGGCGGAGTCCGGGAAGTGAACACGGTTTTGGGTTATAATTGACGTAACTAGGAGTTCAGGATCACCTCTTGATCATTACTAGTTGACGACTGTTCCTTTGCTTCTCTTCTCGCTCTTATTTGCGTATGTTAGCCACCATACTTGCTTAGCCGCTGCTGCAACCTCACCAATTTACCCCTTCCTTACCCATTAAGCTTTGCTAGTCTTGATACCCATGGTAATGGGATTGCTGAGTCCTCGTGGCTAACAGATTACTACTACAACAGTTGCAGGTGCAGGATTTGCGATGATCATGACGCGAGAGCGATGTTTGCTTGTTTTGGAGTTCTTCTTCTGCTTCTTCTTAGATCAGGGGATAGGTTCCAGGTCGGCAGCCTGGGCTAGCAGGGTGGATGTCGTTTGAGTTTCTGTTTGTGATCCATCCGTAGTCGGATGATGCTCTTATGTATTGTGATGTTGTATTCGTGTGGTATTGTAATGCCTCTTGTATGTATCCCCTCTATTATGTGATGTTGATGTAATGATATCCACCTTCTAAAAGCATATCAATATGCGGCTCTATCCTTGGTGGGACCTTCGAGTCTCTTTAGGATAGTATCGCATATTGGGCGTGACAAGTTGGTATCAGAGCCTCGACCGACCCTAGGAGCCCCCTTGATTGATCGTGTAGTTTGGCCGTTGTCGAGTCTAGAAGAAAACTATTTTTGGAGTTTAGTTATATCGGAGAGTAGGAATTCTTTTTACTCCTCAGCCCCTTCGTCGCACTGGTGAGGAATCTTGACGCAGGTGTTTTGAATTACTCCTCTTTCCCTTCAAAATTTTCTTTAGGATCACGCGGTTAGTTTTTTTCGTTCGTTGGTTCTCAGCTCTTTTATCCGGTGCATTTCTCGTCAAGTTGACTCGAGCCTCTTCATCTTTGAGTTCAATCCTCAGTTGTTTTCTTTTCCCACCCACCCACCCTTTTCATCTCGGAGTCGGAGTCTGTAATCGAGTATCCATCCTACTCGTGCGAAGTCTTTGCTTTCTTTCCTCAATTATCTCAACCGGTGCTTTCTCTTCAAGTTATTTGTCGGCTCCCACTTCCAAGTTGCCTTTGTTTTCCCGCCCTCCCACCCTCTTCTTCCCGAAGCGTTAGTCTCTTTCGAGCGTCAATTTCATTCGCGTGGAGTCTCTTTAGTCTTCCCTCAATTATTTCAGCCGGTGAGTTCTCGTCTCGTTCGTCATTCTTCATCCCTTTCTTTTCCGGTGCACTCAATTCAAGTTTTTCGGATTGATCACATTCTTTTCCTTGGATCAAGTGTTCTCCTTGCTCGTTTGCCTCTCATCATTCAATCATTCCGGAGATCAAGACATCTCAGGAGATTTGTCTGTGTTCCAATTAATTCGAGGTTGTCACCTCATTCAAATATTTCAATCATTCCGGTGCATCATTTCTCATTCGACAATCCTTTTCCAACGGTGTTTTCTTTTAGTGGGCCCTAACCCACAGGTCTTTTCCCAGGATCTTACCTGACTCTTCTAATTCCCCCAGAGTTGTTCTCAATTCTTTTCAAAGTGTGACGTAAGAATGGTTTCCATCAGTCACATGCCTTCTCCAAGATCGCTTTCAAATTCTTTTCATCTTTGGTTCAACCCTTCCTCTTCATTTTTCATTCTCCTGGAGTATGTGAATAATTTTGGTGGTGTTTTCCATCAACATTTGAGGATCAAAGAAGAGTTTCTTTCCTCTAAACCTTGTCCGTTCTCTCGAATATTTGTGGTTCTAGCTTCATGTTATCCTCGCGAATTATTCCATTTGTTAGATATTCTTTTCATCCATCCTTAGTATTTCAAGAGTTGTTTTTTCTTTTCTCCGTCTCGATCATCCGGAGGTCATCCTTGTGGAATATTTCTTCGTTCCAAGTTTTCAGATTCGTTCTCCAATTATTCTATATCCATGCCCCTTCGTTCATCTCAATATTCTTCGGGTGCTTCGTTCAAGTATTCTTCTATTAGTTTGCGATCTCTTCGTTCTCTTGTCTCTAAATTCCCTCAAGTATCCTTTTGCGTTTTTAATTCTTCCCGGTGATTCCATTCCCTTTTGCCATTCAATTTTGAATTCTTCCGATGGTTCGCTGAAGAGTTCATTTCTGTTGTTATCGTATCAATTCATTCGTTCTTTCCAACCCTACCGGTCGTTCATGAAGACTTTCTTAAGTTTTGAGCATTACCTCTTAATCCTTTTCAAGAAGAATAAGTTGCATGCCAAATCCGGTTGTCATCAATTAAATTTGATGAGGATAAGCATAACATAAATCTTATTGTTTTTTCCTCAAAGTGAGTAATCCCTTTCTTCGGAGTTTGTTCTTGATGAATAAATTCTAGTTCCAAGTGTTTTCATCTTTTCTTTTCCGGAGTTCAAATTTCCTCGGCCATTTCGTCGGAAACTCCATCTAAATGATCGCAAGGCTCATCTTATTCTTTCATCCTTCATTCTATCTCATCATCCTTTTCGTTACTGGAGTTCTTCTTGGTGGTTCTTCATGATTTAATTCATTCTTCAAGAGTTCATCAAGATTTTGTTGGAGGAATTCAAGTATCTTTTCTTCTTGCATCTCGAAGTGCAATTAATTCTCCATATTCTTTTGAAGTGGAGTTTTGCATTTCTTTGTTCCTCTCAGCTATTCAATCTTTTCCGCTTGTGGTTGGTTATCACCTCATAATTTTGAGATCTTATCCATAAGCCCACAACAAGCTTATTCTTTTGTTGTTGAATTTCCAACAACTCCGTTCAATCCTTTCTTCTAAGGTTGCTTTCTATTTCGTTCGTGGTAGAAGTTGCCTTTTTCTTCCTCGTTCTTTTCATTCCACTCTTTCAAGTCTTCCGGAGGCATTGTGCTGTTCCTCTCATCAACTATTGTCCCATTTTTGTCAATCTCAGTTCCAACTCTTTCCATGTTCAGCCGGAGTGCTGCATAAATTCTTTCGTTCTTATTCCTTGTCTAGCTGTTCTAACTGGAGTGATTTCAGAGTCTATCTTATTCCTTGAGCTTTTGATTCTTGTCATACTCATCATTCCTCTTTTCTACCGAGTGCTCTCGACTTTTTTCATCTTCTTCTCTTGAGTTCTTGTTTCACCTCCTCCACTTTCTCCCTTGTCTCGGTCCTAAGATCACGGAACGAGATCTCTTGTTAGTGGAGGAGTGTTTTAATGCCCCGGATCTGATGCGCCAGGTGTCCACCAGTTGTTTGCCGTCGTTGCCATGTCATTTGCTTGCGTGTTGCATTTTATCATGTCATCATGTGCATTGCATTGCATACGTGTTCGTCTCTTGCATCCGAGTGTTTCCCCGTTGAAAGGATTGATATGGTTGACTAGAGGGGGGGTGAATAGGCAACTAACAATTTTTAAGCTTTTCTTTACCAAATTAAACTTTGCAACAAAATAGGTTGTCTAGATGTGCAACTAAGTGAGCAACCTATATGATGCAATAACAACTAGCACACATGCAAGCAAAGGATGTAAAACAAGTAGGCTTGCAAAAGTAAAGGCACGAGATAACCAAGAGTGGAGCCGGTGGAGACGAGGATGTGTTGCCGGAGTTCCTTCCTTTTAAAGGGAAGTACGTCTCCGTTAGAGTGGTGTGGAGGCACAATGCTCCCCAAGAAGCCACAAGGGCCACCGTATTCTCCTCACGCCCTCACACAATGCGAGATGCCGTGATTCCACTATTGGTGCCTGTCGGTGTCAAAACCGGCGGATCTCGGGTAGGGGGTCCCGAACTACGCATCTAGGCGGATGGTAATAGGAGACAAGGGACACGATGTTTTACCCAGGTTCGGGCCCTCTTGATGGAGGTAAAACCCTACGTCCTGCTTGATTTATATTGATAGTATGGGCAGTACAAGAGTGGATCTACCACGAGATCAAGGAGGCTAAACCCTAGTGTCGGTGTCAAAACCGGCGGATCTCGGGTAGGGGGTCCCAATGCATGTCCTAGGCGGATGGTAACAGGAGACGAGGGACACGATGTTTTACCCAGGTTCGGCCCTCTTGATGGAGGTAAAACCCTACGTCCCCGCTTGATTAATATTGATGATATGGGTAGTACAAGAGTGGATCTACCACGAGATCAAGGAGGCTAAACCCTAGAAGCTAGCCTATGGTATGATTGTTGTAATGTATGTTGTCCTCACGGACTAAAGCCCTCCGGTTTATATAGACACCGGAGGAGGCTAGGGTTACACAGAGTCGGTTACAATGGTAGGAGATCTACATATCCGATCGCCAAGCTTGCCTTCCACGCCAAGGAAAGTCCCATCCGGACACGGACGGAGTCTTCAATCTTGTATCTTCGTAGTCTTGGAGTCCGCGGATAATGATAGTCCGGTTGTCCGGACACCCCTAGTCCAGACTCCTCAAGAGTCCTCGAACCAGGCTTCAATGACGATTAGTTCGGTGCAAGCATAATGTTCGGCATTGCAAGGCGGGTTCTTCCCTTGAATAATACAGAAGAGCATGAACACCAGATAGTGTCCGCTCTCGCAAAATAAATTCCACATTCCACCGTAGAGAGAATAAAATGTACACTTAGTTCAATCTGCTGACGTATTATGCGGCGTGACATCACACCGCTACCAAGCCTTTGTTTGAATCGTTTTTTACTATACCACCTCAGCACGTTTAGTGAAGCGGTTTCCTTGGCATGTCTTGTCGAAGCAGAGATCGTGTTCCCCTTATTCTGGGATTCCCATCAATACGGACGTGGGTAACTGTCGGTGTACTAAAGTAGGGGTACCTTAGTACCCCGAACTTGTGCACGGGCAGTCGCAGCGTCCTGCGGCAAGGCTTGCCGGGCGTCCGCCAAGACCCTTCGTCATTTCCTATTACTGCCATTCAAGAACAAAGTGTTAACTGAGAAGACAAGGCCCCGGCAAGAGAAGCTTGCCGGGAAGGACAGGGCCCCGGCAAGAGAAGCTTGCCAGGAAGGACAAGACCCCGGCAAGAGGAGCTTGCCGGGAAGGCCAACCAAGGCGTTGCAAGAGACTTGCCGCGACGCACCGCGCGTCCCGGCAAGACCCGACGAGCGGCAAGCTTGCGGGTGCGACAAGACGAGATCATGCAAGGCGCTTGTCACGACGGCTACCACTCTGCTACCACGCTCCAGCTCACCCGACGACGGTCGCCGCAGATCACTCCCGGTGCACGTGGCGGGTGGCTGTGCAGCCTAGCGGTGCGAGGTGGCAAGTGAAGGTGACTAGGAGGCCATCGTGGTGATCGGTGGCGCCCCTAACGGTCGCTTCCTGCACCGTTGAGCGACCGGACGGGCATTAAATGCCCTTGTCCCCGCCGCCGAGTTAGGTAGGGGCATCATGATAGTGGTTGTACCAACCCGCGTTTTTACCTTTTTACCCCTTTCTCTACGCTGCCACCTGTTGGTGACCCCTTTAGACTATAAAAGGGAGGCCCATGCGCACGTAGAGGGGGTTCGGCTCGACTCATTCGAAACCACAGCATACCCACGCTTTCGAGCAAGAACAAATACAAACACAAAGCAGCAGTAGGAGTTTTATCTCTCCGGAGAGCTCCGAAGCTGGGTAAAATCTCCCTCGCGCGCTCGACCTCGATCTGCTCTTCGTGCGCCCTCCGCTCCCTGCCGAACCGAGAAGGGTCCCTTGCCCCATAGGTGCTCGTGCTCCCCCACGACATCTCTGGCGCGCCATCGAGCTCCACCGGCAAGTGCAAGAAGGCGAAGACAACAGCACTAGAGACCAAGAAAGTGGCCGCCAAGGAGGACGGCACTGGTGGTACCTTCACCATCAGTGCCACGCTTGACCCTAAATAGGAAAGTGCGCTCGTTGCTTTCCTGCGGGCGAATGTCAATGTGTTTGCATGGCAACCATGTGACATCCCCGACGTTCCCAGGAAAGTAATTGAGCACCACCTTGCCGTCTGCCCTCACGCGCGGCCCGTCAAGCAGAGAGTCAGGAAGCAAGCAGTAGAACGCCAAGAGTTCATTGCAGAGGAAATCAAGAAATTGGAAGCAGCAGGCCTGGTCCGAGGAGTACTCCATCAGATTGCAAAGCTTGACTTTGCTAGGCTGGCTTCCGTAATGCTCTGATCACTCGGTCAGCAAGATGCCTGGTCCGAGGAGTGCCCACTCAACACCTGATGGAGTACTCTCTGACTAGGCCTCGCTGCTTCCAATTTCTTGATTTCCTCCGCAATGAACTCTTGGCGCTTCTACCGCTTGCTTCCTCGACCGCTTGACGGGCCAAGTGAGGGCAGACGGCAAGGTGGTGCTCAATTACTTTCCTGAACGCCGGGATGTCGATGGTTGCCATGCAAACACATCGACATTCGCCCGCAGGAAAGCAACGAGCGCGCTTTCCTATTTAGGGTCAAGCGTGGCACTGATGGTGAAGGTACCACCAGTGCCATCCTCCTTGGCGGCCACTTTCTTGGTCTCTGGTGCTGTTGTCTTCACCTTCTTGCACTTGCCGGTGGAGCTCGATGGTGCGTCCCCAACGGTAGTGCAGCACTCCGAAGAGGTGCGCTTGCCGGAGTGGGCATCAGAGCTACTCTTGCCGGACTTGGTCTTCTTCTTCCCCCCGGGAGCTTCAAGCGCAAGTGGTTTGCGCTCTCATCATGCGGCTGCCGCTTCCCGGTAGATCTTGTCGGTACAGATAAGTGCATCTTTCTTGTCGCCATGGACAGAAATAACACTTATCGCACTGCATTTTGAGCACATTGTGTTTAGTGAGAGGCTGCCATGAACTTGGCGAGTGCCGACGGCCAAGTATCCCATTGTAGGGCAATGGGAAATCAGCAACATCAAATGTGACTCTCTCGTTCTGAAATTCAGCTCGCTGCCAAACGCCACCGCAAGCAGGATCTTCCCTTCGCTTGCTCCTTCCCGGATTTATCCCTTGAAAGGTACCAGTCTCTTCGAGCTCATTGTCGGGGATCCGAGCTTGAGCATCGCGGAGGAGATCGATTCAGCCGCCCCGCCTCAACCAACATCTTTGTAACCTTGAGGTTGCGGATGGTTGGCTAAACCAACATCGGCAACCACCCGACCGCAGTGATGCCATCAGGGTGATCCTCAACATCAAAGATGATGGGCATGCTGGACCACTTCGAGGCTTGCATGATTCAACGGACGGTTCTCACTGCATTCACTTCCCGCCCCCATCGCTTGAGTTGGCGGTGCGAGGTGCAGAGAAGCACCGCCGCCGACGCACAAAACCTCTCGTTGCCTTCTGGAACTCCTGCTCATCAGTCTCATCTTCCTCCATGTCATCATCTTCATCTTCATCTTCGTCCTTGTCACGGCCACGGGAGGTCTGCTCTTGCCGCTGCTTGGTTTTGCTGCGGCGCCCCCGGCGGGACGCTTGCCGGATCCTCCGCCACCTTCCTGGCCTTCTCCTTGTCGCGACGCCATATTCAGCTTTCAGAGCTCTACCATCTGCTCAACCTTCTTGCAGTGCTTGGAGGTCATGGCCCTTGGTGCGGTGGATCTTGCGATCGCTTGTCGGAGCCGCCCTCGCTTGTTGGCGGCCACCACAGCCTCGCCGAGTCACCAGCTTTGGCCTTGTCGGAACCGCCTCAGCCGGACTGCTCGACAACTAGTACATCCTTAGCTTTCCTCTTTCTATTGTTCCGCCCGGTTCTTCTTTTTGCCGAGGGGCATCCTCACCGCCGATCCTTCGCTCCCACGCCTCTCCGGGATTTTCTCCCTTCAGCCTGCAGGCGCACTTGTCGGGCCAGAGCGATAGCTCGCCGACATCTTCGATCTTGCACATCGCCATCTCCTCCTCATCCTCGCGTTACGCACATTCGATGGAACGCGCCGATAACCGCGCAGGGTGGACGCTCGGGATGTTGCACCGCACTGGCTGAATCTCTCGATGTATTTGCGAAGAGGTTCTCCTTCCTTCGGGCAAGCAATGAAGATCGCTTCGGCCATGGGGCTTGTGGTCACCGTGAAGGCGCCGACAAACCGATGGCACAGTCCGCCACGAAGAAATGGAGTTGTCCGCAAGTGCATGAGCCAAGATCCGACGCTGGGCTTGAGCACTAGCGGGAAGTAGTTGGCGAGGATCTTCGTCGCGCTTCGCAGCCTGCACCGCGATGGTGTAGACGCTGAGGAACTCGACGGATGTATCCTGCCATCGCATTTCGGCACATCTGGCTTGAAGTTCTTGGTGCTGGGCCATTGACTTGCCGCGAGCTCACGAAAGTGAACGCAGGGCAACCTATCACAGACGTAAGTCGCCTGGTTCCCCGGCATATGCATATCGGCAAGGCCCAGCGTGTTGGTCGGACTGACGACGCGCTTTCTCCGACGCCGATGCGAAAAGGAAGCGCTTTCATGTCGCCGTTTGAAGAACTTGGCGCTGGTCGCGCGAGCTCGCAGGTCCGACGATGCAGTGGAGTCGGCGCCGAGGTTGGCCCGCGAAGTCGGCGACCTTTGGCCTTCGGGCGGGAGTGCACGGTGGTGGCACCCCAGCCGTCTTGTCGCCACCGCTTCCGCCGAAGGCTTACCGCGCTTCGACGTGCTCGATTGCCGGGCTTGTCGGCGTTGGCGGCCGGCGAGGCTCGAATGGTAATCCTCCGCCGCTGATCTTGTCCGCATCGAGGGTAGTCTAGTAGCAGTTGGGCTCGAGCCAACGCTTCTTCTGGGGTCTTCGGCGGTGGCGGCGAGCAGCACGAAGAACGAGATATGCTCGACTTAACCGGGTTGGAAGGAGCAGACTTCGCCCAGCGATCAGACTCGCCGTGCTAAAGATGTCGGCGGCACGCTGGTCTTGAACGCCCGAGATCCACAAGTTATTTTGCTCCAACGCGAGTACGGTGCTAGGAGCACTGTGGCGTTGTCGATTCTGCCCCTCCTGGGAGGGGTGCGGTGGATGTACAGACGCTGAAGCTTGCGGGGCCTTGTCCTTGGACCTGGTGATGACGTGAGTCCCACCGTCGGCGCCCTCTCCTCCGCCGGTGTCCACCCCACCGCCCGTTTGCTCCGGTGGCGGTAGGACAGTCGCAGACGGAGCGGCCACCTCCGAAGCCTTCTTCTTCGGTGGCATGTCGATGAAGATGTTGATGTAGCGCGCGCGGAGACCGGATCAGATACGCACGACCTCGACGCGCCCTACCTGGCGCGCCAGAGATGTCGTGGGGGAGCACGAGCACCTATGGGGCATGGGCCCCTTCTCGGTTCGGCAGGGAGCGGAGGGCGCACGAAGAGCAGATCGAGGTCGAGCGCGCGAGGGAGATTTTACCCAGATTCAGAGCTCTCCGGAGAGATAAAACTCCTACTGCTGCTTTGTGTTTGTATTTGTTCTTGCTCGAAAGCGTGAGTATGCTGTGGTTTCAAATGAGTCGAGCCGAACCCCCTCTACGTGCGCATGGGCCTCCCTTTTATAGTCTAAAGGGGTCACCAACAGGTGGCAGTGTAGACAAAGGGGTAAAAAGGTAAAAATGCGGGTTGGTACAACCACTATCAACAGTGCCCCCTACCTAACTCTGACGGCAGGGGACAAGGGCATTTAATGCCCGTCCGGTCGCTTCCAACAAAGGCAGAAACGACCGTTAGGGCGCCGCCGATCGCCACGATGGCCTCCTAGTCACCTTCACTTGCCACCGCGACCGCTAGGCTGCACACCACCCGCCACGCACCAGAGTGATCCCGCGCGACACGCCATCGGGTGAGCTGGAGCGTGGCGCAGAGTGGGCTTCGCCGCTGCAAGCGCTTTGCCGCGTCTCGCCTTTGTCGCACCCGCAAGCTTGCCGCTGTCGGGTCTTGCCGGACGCTGCGGCGCGCGCGGCAAGTCTCTTGTAACGCCTTTGTTGGTTTTCTCGCAAGCTCCTCTTGCCGGGTCTTTATCCTTCCCGCAAGCTTCTCTTGCCGCGGGTTTTGTCCTTCCCGCAAGCTTCTTGCCGTGGCCTTGTCTTCTCGCTAACACTTTGTTCTTGAATGGAAGTAATAGGAAATGACGGCGGTCTTGGCGGACGCCGACAAGCCTTGCCGCAGACGCCATGCGATCGCTCAGACAAGTTCGGGGTACTAAGGTACCCCTACTTTAGTACATCGACAAGAACTCCAACCGCGCCATTGATGGTGGCGCTTGGGAGATAAGCGAGTTTTACCAGCCGGTGGGGGCGACAGTCATTCCGCCTATATATAAGGGATAAGGATTTACCTTCTCACCCACGCCTTCTTCCTCCGCTGTTCCCACATCTCACAAGACTCAAGCTCCAACGCTCAAGCTCACAAGATCTCGCCGACCTTCTCCGAATATGTCCGGAGGGGAGGCAAGTGGTTGGCCTCCACTGCTAAGGAGGAGCACATCACAAAGCTGTGCAACACCGGATACCTCTCCGCGATATCGCGATCGGCTGCCTCGACAAGGCAGCTCGTCCCTACCCTCGGGCCTCACGAGAGGGTCGCCTTCCTTCCCCACTTCCTCCGCTGGACTGGGCTTTTCCGCTTCCATCCATTCGTCCGGTTCTCATGTTCTATTATGGCCTGATTTCCACGATCCGGCGCCAACTTCATCCTCAACATCTCGGCGCTCATCGTCAGTGTGAGGCTTTCCTCGTGATCCGCCCCACTTCGCCTGTGGGCTCAAGACCTTCAACGCTGTCAAGGTTGTGAAGGGCACACAAGCGGAATGCGGAGGCGCCATGTTGGGTAAATTACCCAACGCCCTTTGGCTCAAGGGGCCTTTGTGGACTCCATCAAGGGGTGGCAATCGGGTGGTTCTACATCACCGAGCCGCAAGAAGCCCACTTGGGCGGTGGCCCCGAAGTTTAGATCTCGGCGCCCCCACGCAGCTCACCTCCCGGAAAGAGAAGGGCTTGCTGTGGGTGATCCAAAGGAGGTGATCGACTCAACCTGCATCCGTGGTTGGTGAGCAATAAGCTCAGCTCGCCGACGTGGTCCAAGTCATGCTCATCCGCCGGATTCTCCCATGCCAAGAACGGGCATTCAATCTGGGAGTTCAATCCGAACAACACCAGCGCCGAGCAGGCTCTTCGACACGACATACGGCGCCGGAGGGTGCTGTTTAAGGGCGCTGGTTCGCGATCCGCGACGGAAGATCGCGGATTCAGCTCGCAGATCCAATCGACGAGGTAAGTGATTCAACCCCATTACAGACACTTTGTAGTAATCGAATTGATTATAAGAGGGTTTCATCCCTTCTTTTCCTTTGACAGAATGGATGGAGAAGGCCAGCAGCTTATCAGCCCGGCTCCCATGCCGAAGATTCAAAGGGACGCCCGCTTAGCTGGTTGTTGGTTCCGCACCGCACGTGGTGCCGGAGAAGAAGGCCAAGAAGGTGGCCGCGGGGACTCGAAAGATTTCCCGCAATCAGGCGTATGACGACGACGCGGACTCCTCCCCCAAAGACGAGGAGGAGGAGGAGTACTCTCTCCCGGAGGGGGAAGAGAAGAAGAGGAATGCTTCCCCAACAGGGGATGCCGAAGGGTCCAACAGGGGGAGAGCTATCCCCCCGGACAGTTTCGCCAACACCAGCGTTGGCGAGGATGAGTGGCCTCTAAGGGCCAGGCGTCCGGCGAGATCGTAAGTATCCGGATCCTTTATATGCAATATCTTTTATGTCACATAGTGTCCTTCTAACGCCGCATTCTGTCCGTAGTCCGGCCAATGACGATCTCCCCGACTCACCGAGCGGGTCGTTGGCCTTGTCGGATGTGAATTCACTTCCGACTGCCTCTACCCCACGCGCCGACGAGGACGCTGAGGTGGGATCCCAGAGAGGGACCCATCAGGAGGAGGCTCCGGAGGCGCCATCAGGCAGCCTCCCGGACTTTGCGCCGGACTCTACATCGGAACCCGCAGTGGTTCTAGAGTCCGGCTGCTGCCCTTCGAAAGAAGGGCAAGATCAGGACACCGGGGCCTCCGGCCCAACCGGAGGCGCCGGATAACTTGTTGGAGGTGGTTAAAGGCGCTTCCATCGAGGAAGAACACCGCACTATCATGAGTGCGGTGATTCAAAAGGTTCAACTCGCCAAAAGGAGCAGCCTTTTAACAGGCTTTGAGGTAAGAAATTAAAATTATGTAATGTAACACCGCATAGACAGAGAGTTTCTAATGCTCGATTCGTGTTCGGAAAGAAAAGCCGACCGAGGATCTGACAAGATATACGCAGGGTTGCTAAGAATATGTCAATATGGGTTTGCAGGCTGCGCTGCTGGCCTCTGCCGCATTAACGGCGGAGGTCGATGTGCTGAAGCAGGATCTCAAGCGGTCCGAGCGAGAGCTCGGGCATGCGAAGAAGCAGCTCGAGGACAAAGAAGGTGAGTAACACCACTTTGAATAGGTACCAGAAAAGGATTTTGGTTGCACTAAAATTAACAAGGATAATATGTGTATTGCAGGGGCCACTAACGAGGTGGCAGCCCTGAAGGAAGCTGTGTCCACGGCCGAACACAGTGCGGCCGTGGAACGGGCTGAGCGAGAAAAGCAAGAGGCACGGGTGGCGGAAGTTCGGCAAGAGCTCCAGGCTCTCATGGAAAAGCATGAGAGTTTGGAGCGTGACTCCAAGACTCGAGAGTCCGAGCTTGCCTCGGCTCTCGAAAGTGCCAAGTCCACCAAGGCCGAGGCCCATAAGGCCCTTCAGAGGTTGAAGATATAAAGAAAATAGCGGCGGTAAGGCATTTTTCATGCAGAGCAAGCATGTTAATGTAAATTACCCGACACTTACCCGCATTCGAGCTCTCCAGGCGCTTGCAGATCTGCCGCATAGTGCGTCCGATGCCGCCAAGATTCTATCGTGGTGAGGAGGGGAGCTCGACGAAAAAGGTCTTCGGTCTCAAGATGCTTTGAGGCCGACACCGGCAGCCCCTAAGCGACCAAATCAAGCAAATGGTCGAACTCCACAAGGTAGTCAAGAGGCCATGAAGGGCCTTATAGTCCGGATGTGGCTCGACAGGCCATGCCTGGAGCTACTTTTGGCCTCGTGGCGGCGGCTGGTGGATGCATGCCCTGGGTGGATGTCATCAAGCGCTCGCTTGTATTGAAGGCGCCGCGGGTTTTGCCCGCACTAAGGTGCAATGGGGCAGGTTGATGCGGAGAAGCTTCACGGACCCACCATCGCCGGGCAAGGAGTATCACACCGAGATGTATTATAAAACTGTCTCAAGGGAGCCCGCAATATTGCGGATGAGTGCCCCAAATGTAATCTTTGAGTGAATTTGCTTATGTATTATCCTCGCCAATGAAACTTTGTTCATGTGCGCGGTAGGCAACACTTGTTTAATTTAAAATATTACCTTTTGTGCGGCCGTATAAAATCTGAGAGATGGCAAGTCGTTGGCTTCAAATTTCAAGCCACGAAAGTGTGGGGTGTTCGGATAAACTTGAGCACTCTTGTTCCCATTGTTGGGTCCATCGAGGAGGCACTCAACACAACGAACAAGGCAACCGGACTTATAATGCTTGAACACTCTCACTTAGCCATAGAATTCTATAATTTTAAATTTCGGCGAAGCCCTTGGTATTCGGAAGACCGAATCCGGGGCGCTATCCACGCCTTCATCGGACATTGTCTAGAACTTCGCTCTAAGAGGCGTGAGTCTTTAAGGACCCGAAAAAACCTCTCGAACAGCGACCAGTCTCTCACCTTATCATGCCAGTCAGTTTTAGCTTTCTCCACTTAGGCGCTCGCCCGGCTCAACCGGGGCGCAATCGCAGTGGTTCTCCCAGTGCGACCTTAGCCGACGGAACGGAACGTAAGGCACCAAAACATGGGAGCCGGGCAAACCCAACTATTGACCCAAGACATGATTCGGAGCCGATTCATATAATGCTATAAGTTCGGGGTGCCGCACTTGTGAAAGTGTTCGGACTTTTCACACCATAGAGTGGGGAACATAAGCCCCCGGTGTATTATGCCCTACCAAAATATACGGGTGCAAGATGTCATATAATGAACATATATATATAAAAGGTAATGCAATTGCGATCATAAAGGTGCTGCATTATTTATGAAAGAAAAGTCTGCTAGTAGAGCGGACTGATACAAATAGTGCGGTAAGCAAGGGATTTGGACTAAATAAACATGTCCCCCTCCAGGGATGAGCTACGGACTTGGTGTATATAATCGAATTTAATGCTCGTGATTGAGACCACCTGAGTGTTTGTCGCGGCCTTCTTTAGTCCCTGACTGTTGCATCATGAGTTCGGCAGGTTCGACGCCGGGCAGGGCTTCTGGTTAACAGAGTCCTGTGTACATAAAAGGAGAAAAATAACATAATAAAAAAGGGGGCACCCTTGCGAGCCCCCGGTGTGGTCGAACCGCACTCTGGGTCCGTTGCGATCGTGCCCCCTCCCCTGTGCCCATGGTATCTCCAAAGCATAATGATGTACGCGGAGTGTTATTCTCGCGATCATGCGCGGGCGAGGGTTAGCCGTGATTGCTACGCATGATCTGATCACGCCAGTGGTCTTGATTGGCATTGCTCCGGCGCTGTTACCAGATCCGCCTTTTAACGGCCGGACTCGAGAATTGCCTTAAGAGGCTGCTCAGATTGCCGCGAGAGCCATCAGATGTTCCTCCGCTCGAGGGAGCGCCCGTATTTCCATTGACCGTGATGACTCCACGAGGGCCTCGCATCTTGAGCTTTAGGTATGCATAATGTGGCACCGCTGAATTTTGCAAACGCGTTCGTCCGAGTAGAGCGTGATAGCCGCCACGAACGGGACTATGTCAAGATTAACTCTTCGCCCGAAATTATCCGGGATCCAAGACCACTTCCACCGCGGATCGAGCTCGCATAGCTTGGCTTCCACTCATGGGATGACACCTTTAAAGGTTGTCTTTGTAGGTTTAATCCTTGATGGGTCTATGCTCATTTTGCGACCGTATCCCGATAAAGCAGGTTCAGCACGCCGCCGCCCATCCAGACTCTCGTGAGGTGAAACCCATCGACGATTGGGTCTAAAACCACGCGCGAATCCGCCATGGCGATGTTGGTCGGATGGTCTCTTCGATCGAAAGTGATCGGACAAGAGGACCATGGATTGAACTTTGGGGCGATCGCTCCATCGCATAGACGCCCCTTAGTGCGTGTTTCCTCTCCCTCTGGGTATGTGGGTCGCAGATATCATATTCACCGTCCGCACTTGTGGGGGGAAATCCTTCTGTCCTCTGTTGTTCGGCGGTCGGGTCTCTTCCTCGTCGTCGCTGTTTAGCCCCTTGTCATTGTTTTCGGCAATTAACTTGCCGGCCTGCTTGAACACCCAGCAATCTCTATTAGTGTGGTTAGCTGGCTTTTCAGAGGTGCCATGTATCTAGCATAAGCGGTCGAGTATTCGGTCCAAATTGGATGGACCCGGAGTGGTTCTTTTGAATGGCTTCTTCCGCTGACCAGGTTTAGAGCCTCGGAATCCGGCGTTGACTACCGTATCCTCCTTATCGTCGCTGTTAATGCGGCGCTTGTTTTTGTTTCGACGTGACCTGCCGTTGTTGTACTTAGTATCCGGACTGCCAGAATTTTTACGGAGGTTGTTGCTGCGGGCTAGCCAGTTGTCCTCTCCCGCGCAAAAGCGGGTCATTAACGATGTGAGGGCTGCCATGGATTTCGGCTTTTCCTGCCCCAGGTGCCGGGCTAGCCATTCATCCCGGATGTTATGTTTGAAGGCTGCAAGGGCCTCTCAGATCCGGACAATGACAATTTGGTTTTTCTTGTCAAGAACCGTGTCCGAATTGTATGGCCGATTCGTCTGGCCGATGAATAATGTGGCTTAGGTCATCGGCGTCGTGGTCGCATTACACGCGTCTCCGGAAGTTGTTGAGGAATGCGGCTTCCGTGTCCTCCCAAAGACACAATTGACTCAAGGGCAAGCTATTTAGCCAATGCCGAGCTGGTCCTTTAAGCTTGAGGGAGATACTTGATGGCATGGAGATCATCACCGCGGGCCATATGGATGTGGAGAAGATAGTCTTCGATCCAAGCCGCAGGTCTATTGTGCCATCGTAAGATTCGGCGTTTACGGGTTTAAACCCTTCGGGATTTGATGATCCATTACTTGCGATGAAGCACGAGGGTGTGCGGCGCCTCAGATTGAGCGATATCGCGACGCAGCTCGAGAGAGCGCTGTCTCGCTGTGTTCGACCGCCGGGTTATTGTATCCGCGCGACGGTATTCGCTGTGGGTTGTAGGGCGCCCACGTGATCCGTGAGATGTATCTGGATTGCCTTGCTTTGTCCTCCAATATGTCTCGCAAGTCCGCGCTGCTCCCTCTTGGCTTCAGACTTTTGGAGCGATGCCGGGTACGGTCTTGGCTGGGGCCTGGATGCCTCTCTGTCACGCACCACGGGTGATTGGTCACCATATCGTATACGCGGTGATGGAGGTATGTATGCTTCCTCCTCTAATCGGGGAGCAGCTTGCATCTTGGGTAACTTTTGAGGGGCGTTCTAGTTTATACTTTTCACCGCGAGGACCTCGGTCCATCGATCGGCCAAAGAGGTCCCGATCAGCTTGGAGCTGTTGCTGCTTTTTTTTAGGCTGTTTGTCGTGGCGATAAGCCCGCGCTTGAAGCGCTTTGTTCGACGGGATCCTCGTGTACGATTTAATTCATCATCGCTGAGGCTTGCTTGCCTTCGGAGGGAGGCACATAGTTATGATCCTCAACCTCTTCATCCGCCGCCTCTCGTGAGGGCTTGCTTCGCATCCTCCCGCTACCGAGTCTTGGCTGAGGGGATTGTCTTCGCACTCTCTGAGTATTATTATCTCCCGTGGCGGAATCTCCATTCTTGCTGTGGGCGGATTTAGAGCGGCGCCGCTGAGGTCGGCGTTTGGGCTGCTTCTTTAGAGAGTCTGCCTCCGCTGCTTTTTCCCCTTCCCCGTTTCCACTAAGTCCGAGAATTCTATCATAAATATGCCATGTTCATGCCATCGCATCTCTGCATTCGTAGCTCCGTTTCATGCATGTAATATGTCAAATTGTTCGTCTCAACGAGTACGTCATTTCATTCCATTGCATCATTTTCATTTGAGCTCATCTTGATGCCCGAAATGCTGTCAGAAGAGTGCATGTTGATGTTAATCTGCTGAAACTGTTATAACTTGTTGTTTTTATCATTTTTGCCATGATTGATGTGTGCATCCTATGAGGTTGAGCTCTACATGAATGTTGAACTACGCCATGCCATCTTTCCAGGGGTGTTGACCATGTATTTTTGTGATGCTTGTAGTGAGTGCATCGAGCTTGCTAAGTAGGGTAGTTGCTGTTGCTGTTTTCCTGGCAGATTCTGTTATAATTTGTTGCTATGTTAACATGCTTCCACTAATCATTCTATGCATAATCTGGAGATGTCCTATAAACATGTTTTGAACTACATGTCATGCTCTATCCATTCATGCCCTTGGTTGCAATTATAGCCTGCTGGAACATGTTCATTTCTTGCTCTAAAGTTGCTTGAAAATGTTGTTTGTCAGCCTGTTAACATTAAGTTCACTTGTTCCCATGTGTTTTCCTAGTGATCCATGCACCCTATGAACTTGCTCTTGCCATGCTTAGCTTCATAAACATGTCTTCTTACTGTTGGTTGCCTTCCCATGCCATGTATTGCTCTGTGGTGTGTGGTTCGAGCTCACGAACATGCCTACTTGTTGTTCCTGCCATGTTATGAATCTGTAATATAACTTGCCATGTTTACATGGGTGCCATCATATTTTCTATGCCTTTTTGGCTTATGGTCAGTAAGGGTCTATTGTTCTATGCATTTAGTAGTATCATGCCATGCCTTTGTTTGCCATGATAAGATCCTGTAACATGTTGTTTGATAGCTCTAAACATTGCAACCTGATGTTATTTCCGCTAAAGTCTGAAACTGTTATTATTTGCAATATCTCCATGTCTTTTTGAGCATGTTCTAGCCTTTTCTGGAGATAGCTCAGTGTTCATGTTTTGTTATGCTTTACCAGTACTTCATGCCCATGTCTTCTGTTATTATGTTGGGATACTGTAGCATATTGTTTTGATGCTTGTAAGATGCCTAGTTGCTGTTATGGACAGATTGTTGCATGACTTGTATAGTGTGCATGTGTTGAACCGTTGCTCCGTTTTGAGTGTGCTCTATATGAAACTTGCTTGTTTTTGCATGTAGCTTCATATTATCATGTTACATCCTTGTTTTGGTGTGTTTGCTTGATGTTTGGGTGCATTTTGCATCAATGCCATGTTTAACTTGTTTTGCTCATATCTTCTAGGCCGTAGCTCCGAATCTAATGAACTTTATATGTAACTTGACTAGAATTTTGTGTAGATCATCTTGGTGCATCTTAACTTGCTGTTTAACAAATTCAACTTAATGTTTATTCAGTTCTGGACCCATTTCGAAATTTGCATATGAGGACTTACCGGAATTGTTATATGTTGTTCCCTGCCTCATTTAAACTTGCCTTGAGGTGTTCTCTTGTTTGCATCATCTCTTGCCATGAGTAGTTTCATGTAGCTTGGTCATGCATCATGTTTGTTGTGCATCATGCGTTGTTTATGTGTGGTGTGTTTACCTATGTTGTGTGCTTCTTCTTGTTAGTTCCTGTTTCGTTGCGATCGTGTGGATTCGTTCGTCTATGATTGGTTCGGCTTCTTCCGTTCATCTTCTTCATGGACTCGTTCTTCTTCCTAGCGGGATTTCAGGCAAGATGACCGCTACCTCGATCTCACTACTATCATTGCTATGCTAGTTGCTTCGCTTCTATCGCTATGATGCGCTACCTATTACCTGCTTATCAAGCCATCCCATATTGCCATGAACCCCTAACCTTTGACACCATTCCTAGCAAACCATTGCTTGGCTATGTTACCGCTTTGCTCAGCCCCTCTTATAGCTGCTGCTAGCTGCAGAGAAGTTGAAGATTTCTCCATGGTGGATGTGGTTATGTTGGGATATCACAATATCTCTTATATTATTAATGCATCTATATACTTGGTAAAGGGTGGAAGGCTCGGCCTTATGCCCGTGTTTTGTTCCACTCTTGCCACCCTAGTTTCCATCATACCGTGTTATGTTCCCGGATTTTATGCTCCTTACGCTGTCGGGTGATTTATGGACCCCCGATAGTTCGCTTTGAATAAAACTTGTCCAAAGAAGGCCCAACATTGACTTTTACCATTTTCCTCACCACCACCTATATTTCCTTTGGGAGTAATTAACCCAAGGGTCATCTTTATTTTAGCCCCCGGCCGTTGCTTGTCTAAGTGTTGGTCCGAACCGGCAGATCAAGGGGCCACCTCGGGCAACTCGAGGGCTGGTTTTACTCAGAGGTCGACCTATCCGTGTTGCCTCGAGAACGAGATATGTGCAGCTCCTATCGGGATTGTCGGCGATCGGGCGGCTTTGCTGGTCTTGTTTTACCATTGTCGAAATGTCTTGATGTACGGATACCGAGTCTGATCGGAGTGTCTCGGTGAAGGTCTATTCTTCGATGATCACGGAGCTTGTCATGGGCTGTTGGGACACCCCCGCAGGTATAAACTTTCGAGAGCCGTGCCCGCGTTATGTGGCAGATGGGAATTTGTTAATGTCCGGTTGTAGATAACTTGACACTTGATCCGAATTAAAATGCATCAACCGAGTGTGTAGCCGTGATGGTCTCTTCTCGGCGGAGTCCGGAAGTGAACACGGTTTCGGGTTATGTTTGACGAAGTAGGTGTTCGTGATCACCTCTTGATCATTGCTAGCTTCATGACCGCTCCGCTTGTTCTCTTCTCGCCTTATTTGCGTATGTTAGCCACCATACTTGCTTAGTCGCCTGCAACCTCACCACTTTACCCCTTCCTTTCCCATTAAGCTTTGCTAGTCTTGATACCCATGGTAATGGGATTGTCGAGTCCTCGTGGCTCACCGTGATACTTCCAAAACCAGTTTGCAGTGTGCCTATGTTCCCGAAAGCAGGTGATGCAACTAAGCTCAAGGAGGAGCTCGATGAAGATCTTGCCCTTTGTGTTGTTTCGCTCTAGTTGATCAAGAGTGGAGCCCAGCTAGGGTCGATCGGGACCTTTTGTCGATTTGGGGTTCTTCTTTATTTTGGTTCCGTAGTCGGACCTTGATTGTATCTCGGATGATGTAATGCTTTATTCATGTAATTGTGTGAAGTGGCGATTGTAAGCCAACTATGTATCTCTTTCCCTTATGTATTACATGGGTTGTGTGAAGATTACCTCACTTGCGACATTGCTTTCAATCCGGTTATGCCTCTAAGTCGTGCTTCGACACGTGGGAGATATAGCCGCATCGAGGGCATTACACCACCATATATATGTCATATGACGAGGTGGTCTTCCAGTGCCCTGTAGGCGCTGGTTCCTGTTCGTCTCCGGCATCGTCGTCCATAGCGTCGATGTCGTCGGAGTCGTAGTCTAGCATGTCGGTTAGATCATCGATGCGGCTACAAAGTGGTGGTGGGTGGGCTCAATTTCTCCGTCCGTCTGCACCCCAACCATCCCGCCATAGTCCAGCCAGACTCTCCGATAACGAGAGATGCTTTAATGAATTCAGGATATCGCCAAAAGGCGTAGTATTGAAAGATGTCCGCGGCGGTGAATTCCATAACCGCGCCCAATCCGGATCGATTGGTAGGGGCGCTGGAGGTTCAGAGTCCGCGCCGGAATCACGAAGCTTCGCAGGGACAAGATCAGTGTTCGCCCATCGCCGTGGATGTTGAAGCCCCGGTGGCGCGCTCATCCACCGCCTCGATCTAGGCGATCGGCTTCGCTAATGGCAAGCGGATCCATGTGCGCCACCAAGGCACTGCTCGGTGGCAGAGCCAGATCATGCCCATCGCCACAAAGGCGGGCGCGTTGGTTGTGGCTCGAGTCCGTCAAGATCAAGTCTCCGCGACATCGGTCATGAAGTTCAAGCTTTAACCGACCGACGCCAGGGGCGAAGCTTTCGATCTGCTCCAGATGGCCAAGTGAATTGCCCGCAGCGCGGTCACCAATACGAAGATCTATCCGGGAGAAAAGTCTCACCATGGACAGCGTTGTTGGTTGAAGATGCCATCAAGCTTCTATCG
The DNA here is from genome assembly GCA_021437245.1 of Aegilops speltoides. Classification (NCBI taxonomy): domain Eukaryota; kingdom Viridiplantae; phylum Streptophyta; class Magnoliopsida; order Poales; family Poaceae; genus Aegilops; species Aegilops speltoides. The sequence goes on from CM038147.1 coordinate 161,645,669, forward strand.
GTGACGCATACGAGGAACTCTCAATGAAAGCACCAATGTCGGTGTCAAACCGCGGATCTCGGTTAGGGGGTCCCGAACTATGCGCCCAGCGGATGGTAACAGGAGACGAGGGACACGATGTTTTTACCCAGGTTCGCCCCTCTTGATGGAGGTAAAACCCACGCCCCGCTTGATTAATATTGATGATATGGGTAGTACAAGAGTGGATCTACCACGAGATCAAGGACGCTAAACCCTAGAAGCTAGCCTATGGTATGATTGTTGTAATGTATGTTGTCCTACGGACTAAAGCCCTCCGGTTTATATAGACACTGGAGGAGGCTAGGGTTACACAGAGTCGGTTACAATGGTAGGAGATCTACATATCCGTATCGCCAAGCTTGCCTTCCACTCCAAGGAAAGTCCCATCCGGACACGGGACGGAGTCTTCAATCTTGTATCTTCGTAGTCTTGGAGTCCGGCGGATAATGATAGTCCGGTTGTCCGGACACCCCCTAGTCCAGGACTCCCTCACCTAGAAGCTAGCCTATGGTATGATTGTTGTAATGGATGTTATGTCCTACGGACTAAAACCCTCCGGTTTATATATACACCGGAGAGGGATAGGGTTACACAGAGTCGGTTACAATGGTAGGAGATCTACATATCCGTATTGCCAAGCTTGCCTTCCACGCCAAGGAAAGTCCCATCCGGACACGGGACGGAGTCTTCAATCTTGTATCTTCGTAGTCTTGGAGATCCGGGGGACGATGATAGTCCGCTGTCCGGACACCCCTAGTCCAGACTCCTCAAGAGTCCCTCGAACCTGGCTTCAATGACGATGAGTCCGCGCGATAATGTTCGGCATTGCAAGGCGGGTTCCTCCTTAAATAATCCAGAGAAGATCATGAACACCAGGATAGTGTTCGGATCTGCAAAATAAATTCCACATTCCACCGTAGAGAGAATAAAATGTGCACAAGTTCAATCTGCTGACGTATTTTGCGGCATGACATCATACCACTACCAAGCCTTTACTTGAATCATTTTTATTATACCGCCTCAAGACGCTTAGCTGGCGGTTTCTTGGCACGCCTTGTCGGCAGAGATCGTGTTCCCTTATTCCGGATTCTCATCAATACGGACGGGTAACCCAACCGCGCCATTGATGGTGGTGCTTGGGAGATAAGCGAGTTTTACCAGCTAGTGGGGACGATAGTCCTCGCCTCGCTATATATAAGGGATAAGGATTCACCTTTTCACCCACGCCTTCTTCCTCCTTTGCTTATCCATCTCCTCACAAGACTGAGCTCCAGCGCCCAAGTTCGCGCATCTTGTCTCAACCTTCTCCGACCATGTCCGGAGCGGGAGGCAAGTGGTTGGCCTCCACCGTTAAGGAGGAGAACATCATAAAGCTGGGCGGCGCTGGATACCTTTCCGGCGACATCGCGCACCGGCTGCCCGACGAGGGGCAGCTCATCCCCACCCCCGGGCCGCATGAGAGGGTCGTTTTCCTTCCCCACTTCCTCCGCGGACTGGGCTTACCACTTCACCCCTTTGTCCGGGGGCTCATGTTCTACTACGGCCTGGATTTCCATGATCTGGCGCCAAACTTCATCCTCAACATCTCAACGTTTATCGTCGTGTGCGAGGCCTTCCTCTGCATCCAGCCCCACTTCGGCTTGTTGCTCAAGACCTTCAATGTCAAGCCGAAGGTAGTGAAGGGCACTCAAGCGGAGTGCGGAGGCGCCATGTTGGGCAAGATGCTCAACGTCCTTTGGTTCGAAGGGGCCTTTGTGGAATCCGGCCAAGGGGTGGCAGTCGGGTGGTTCGATATCACCGAGCCGCGCGACCCTAAGTGGGCGGCGGCCCCGAAGTTCAGATCTCGTATCCCCACGCAGCTCACCTCCGGAAAGAGAAGGGCTTGCTGGGGTAATTCGATGGAGCCGACGGACTCCAAGCTCAGATCCGTGCTGGTGAACAAGAAGCTCAGCTGGTCAACGTGGTCCAAGTCATGCTCGTCCGCGGATTCTCCCTTGCCAAGAACGGGCATTCAATCTGTGGAGTTCAATCCGAATAGCACCAGCGTTGAGCGGCTCTTCGACACGACGCACGTAAGGCACCGGAGGGTGTTGTTTAAGAGCCGAAGCCCGCAGATCCGCGAGGGAAGATCATGATTTCACTCGCAGATCCAGCTGACGAGGTAAGTGATTCTACCCCTTTACGGGACACTTATTGTTAATAGATTGATTCAAAGCGGGTGTCAATCTCCCCTTTTCTTTGACAGGAATGGATGAAGAAGGCCGAGCAGCTCATCTGCCCGGCTCCCATGCCAGAAGACCCAGTGGACGCCCGTCTGGCGGGGCTACAGGTTCCGGCACCGCATGTGGTGCCGGAGAAGAAGTCCAAGAAGGTGGCCATGGGTACTCGAAAGATTTCCCGTTTTCAGGTGTCCGACGACTCCGAGGCGGATTCCTCCCCCGAAGATGAGGAGGAGGAAGAAGACTCTCTCCCAGAGGAGGGAGAGAGGAAGAGGAAGGCCTCCCAAACAGGGGAGGCCGAAGGGTCCAAGAGGGGGAGAACTATTCCCCCGGACAGCTCCGCCAACCCCAACGTTGGCGGTGAAGAGTGGCCCTCAAGGGCCAGGCCTCAGGCGAGATCGTAAGTATCCGGATCCCTGAATGATCTGCAATTTCTTTTGTGTCATGTAGTGTCCTTCTAATGCCGCATAATGCCTGCAGTCCAGCCGACGATGATCTCCCTGCTTCGTCGAGTGGGTCGTTGGCTGCGTCAGATGTGGAATCCGTTCCGACTGCCTCCACCCCTCACGCCGCTGAGGACGCCGAGGTGGGATCCCGGGAAGGGGCCCATCAGGAGGAGCCTCCGGAGGCGCCGCAAGGCAGCCTCTCGGACTTTGCACCGGACTCTACGCCGGAACCTGCAGTGGTTCCAGAGTGCGGCAGGTGACCCCTTCGCAAGAAGGGCAAGACCGTGACACCAGCGGCCTCCGTCCAACCTGAGGCGCCGGACAACTTGTTGGAGGCACTCAAAGGCGCTTCCATCGAGGAAGAACACCGCACTATCATGAGTGCGGTGATCCAGAAGGTTCAGCTCGCCAAGAGCGGGCTGACCGAAGCTCGCAGAGCCTTCTAACAGTGCTTTGAGGTAAGAAGTTAAAATTATGTAATGTAATACCAAGATAGACAAGAGCTCTCGATGCGCAGTTCGCTGCTCGGAAAGAAAAGCCGGACTGAGGATCTAAAAAGATATACGCAGGGTTGCTAAAAAGTATGTCAATATGGGTTTGCAGTCGCTGCTGACCTCGCCAGACCGATCATGGAGGTCGGTGCGTTGAAGTAGGATCTCGAGCAGTCCGAGCAAGAGCTCGGCCGTGCCAAGAAGCAGCTCGAGGACAAAGAAGGTGAGTAACACCACTTTGAAAAGTTACCTTACAGAAAAGGATTTAGGTTGCAATAAGAGAATAACAAGGACAACATGGGTACTACAGGGGCCACAAACGAGGTGGCAGCCCTGAAGGAGGCTCTGTCCATGGCCGAACACAATGCGGCCACGGAACGGGCAGAGCGAGAAAAGTAGGAGGCACGGGTGGAAGAGGTGCGTAAAGAGCTCTAGGCTCTCACGGAGAAGCATGAGAGTTTGGAGCGCGACTCAAAGACTCGAGAGTCCAAGCTCGCCTCGGCTCTCGAAAGTGCCAAGTCCTCCAAGGCCGAGGCCCGTAAGGCCCTTTAGGAAGTTGAGGATATGAAGAAAATAGCGGCGGGTAAGGCATTTTTCATGCAAAGCAAGCATGTTAATGTAAACTACCTGACACTTACCCGAATTCGGAGCTCTCCAGTGGCGTTTGCAGATCTTCCTCGCAGGTATCCGATGCTGCCGATTCTACCGTGGCGCAGGAGGGAGCTCAACGGAGAAGGTCTTCGGTCTCAAGACGCCGAGGCCGCCATCCGTGCCCCTAGCGACCAAATTCAAGCAGCTGGTCGAGCTCCACATGGTAGCCGAGGAGGCCATGAAGGGCCTTATAGTCCGGCTGTGGCTCGATAGGCCATGCCCGGGAGCTACTTCGCCTGCGGCGCGGCTGGTGGATGCGTGCCCTCGGTGGATGTCATCAAGTGTCTACCAGTATTGAAGGTGCTCGCCGAGCCCTTGCCCGCCGCAAAGGTGCACCGGGCAGGCTGGATGCGAGAGGCTTTTTATCGACCGCCGCCGGGCAAGGAGTATCATATGCCCGAAATGTACTATAAAACTGTTCTGAAGGGTGCCCGCAATATTGCGGATGAGTGCCCCAGAGATGTAAATATTGAGTAAACTCACTATGTATTATCCTGTGCGCTGAAAACTTTGTTCATATGCGCTACGCAATGCTTGTTTAATTTAAAATATTACCTTCTGTAAGGCCGTTTATAAAATCTGAGAGATGGCAAGTCGTTGGCTTCAGCCCCCAAGCCACGAGTGCTGGGGTGTTCGAGATAAACTTGAGCACTCTTGTTCCCATTTTTGGGTCCATCTAGGGAGGCGCTCAACACAACGAACAAGGCAACCGGACTTATAATGCTTGAACACTCTCACTTAGCCATAGAATTCTATAATTTTAATTTCGCTAAGCCCTAGTATTCGGAAGACCGAATTGGGCGCTATCCATGCCTTCGCCGGACATTATCCGCACTTCGCTCAAGCGCATAAGTCTTTAGGGACCCGAAAAGAACTCTCTAACAGAGACCAGCCTCGCCTTTATCATGCCACCAGTTTTAGCTTTCCATCGAGGCGCCGCCTGCTCAACCGGGCGCAATCAGAGGGTTCTCCTCGCCACCGAGGAGTCTGGACTAGGGGTGTCCGACAACCGGACTATCATTACCCGCCGGACTCCAAGACTACAAAGATACAAGATTGAAGACTCCGCCCCGTGTCCGGATGGGACTTTCTTGGCGTGGAAGGCAAGCTTCGGATACGGATATGTAGATCTCCTACCATTGTAACCGACTCTGTAATCCCTAGCCTCCTCCGTGTCTATATAAACCGGAGGGCTTTAGTCCGTAGGACAACATACATTACAACAATCATACCATAGGCTAGCTTCTAGGGTTTAGCCTCCTTGATCTCGTGGTAGATCCACTCTTGTACTACCCATATCATCAATATTAATCAAGCAGACGAGGGTTTTACCTCCATCAAGAGGGCCCGAACTGGGTAAATACATCGTGTCCTCGCCTCCTGTTACCATCCTCCTAGACGCACGCTTGGGGACCCCTACCCGAGATCCGCCGGTTTTGACAATCGACATTGGTGCTTTCATTGAGAGTTCCTCTGTCGCCACCGATAGGCTTGATGGCATCTTCAACCAACAACGATGTCCAGTGGTGAGACTTTTCTCCCGGACAGCTCTTCAGATTCGGGCGGCCAGCGACCGCGGCCAATTCACTTGGCCATCCGAGCAGATCGAAGCTACGCCTGGCCGCCAGTCGATTCGAAGCTTGAACTTCACGGCCGATGTCCGCGGAGAGTTGATCTTCGACGGAGTAGAGCCACCGCCAAGCGCCACCAAGACCGTGACGATGGGCATGATCTAGCTCGCCACCAACAGTGCCTTGGTGGCCGCGACATGGATCCGCTTCGCCATTAGCCCGGCCGATCGCCAGATCGAGGGCCGTGGATAGACGCCACCGGGGCTTCAACATCCACGGCGATGGAGCCAACACCGATCTTGTCCTCGCGAACTCGTGATTCGAGGCGCCGACCAACCTCCCGCGCCTCTACCAATTGATCCGATTGGGCGCCGTTATGGAATTCACCGCCATGACATCTTTTCAATTCTCGCCTTTGGCGATATCCTGAATTCATTAAAACATCTCTCGTTATCGAGAGTCCTGGCCGACTATGGCTGTGATGGTTCGCACGGACAACGGAGAAATTCAGAGCCCACCCACCACCCACTTTGTAGCCACTGCCGATGATCTAACCGACATGTTAGACTACGACTCGACGACATCGATGCTATGGACGACGGCCGAGATTTAACAGAACCAGCGCCACAGGCACCGGAAGACCACCTCGTCATATGACATATATATGGTGGACACCCCAAAAGACGGGACGGCGAAGAAGCAGCGGAGGCAGACTTCTAAAGAAGCAGCCCAAACGCCGACGCCAACGGCGCCGCTTAAATCCCGCCACAAAGAAGAATGGAGATTCCGCACAGAGATAATAATACTCCGAGAGTGCTGAAGACAATCCTCCAAAGAAGACTCAGCAGCAGAGGATGTAGGCAAGCCTCACGAGAGGGCGGCGATGAAGAGGTTGAGGATCATAACTATATGCCTCCCTCCAAGACGAAGCAAGCCTCAACGATGATGAATTCGCTGCACTGAGGATCCTGTCGAACAAGAGCGCTTGCAAGCGCAGCTTATCGCCACAAAGAAACAGCCTAAAGAAAAGCAAGCAACAGCTCCAAGCTGATCAGACCTGCCGCCGATCGATGGACCGAGGTCCTCGCGTCAAGAGTATAAACTCAACGCCCCCAAAGTTACCTAAGACGCAAGCTGCTCCCCGATTAGAGGAGGAAGCATACATACCTCCATCACCAACCAAGACGATATGGCTTACCGACCACCCCGGGTCGTGATGAGAGGCATCCAGCCCCCACCAAGACCGCACTCCCGCATCGCTCCAAAAGTACGGCCAAGAGGGAACGCTACCGACTTGCAAGACATATTGAGGACAAAGCAAGGCAATCCAGATCCATCTACGGATCACGTGGGCGCTCTACGACCCACGACAAATACCGCCGTGCCGGATACAATAACCCCGCCGGGCCGAACACAGCAGCATAGCGCCCTCGAGCTGCGCCGCGATATCGCTCAATACAGAGGCGCCAAGACACCCTCTATGCTTCATCGACGAAGTAATGGATCAATAGATCCTCAAGGGTTTAAACCCAGAACATCGAATCTTACGATGGCACGATTGCACTCGCGGTTTGGATCAAGACTATCTTCTCCACATCCATATGGCCCGCGTGATGATCTCCAAGCCATCAAGTATCTCCCACTCGCTTAAAGGACCAGCTCGGCATTGGCTAAACAGCTTGCCCGCAGAGTCAATTGGTGCTGGAGGACCGAAGCCGCATTCTCGACAACTTCTGTGGCACGAGCAAAGCGACCACTAGACGCCGATGACCTAAGCCACATTATTCAGCAGCCAGATTTAATCGCCGGATAATTCTCGACACGGTTCTTGACAAAGAAAACCAAATCGCCGACCGTTCGGATGCAGAGGCCCTTGCAGCCTTCAAACATAACATCTGGGATGAATGGCTAGCCCGGCACCTGGGGCAGGAAAAGCCGAAATCCATGGCAGCCCTCACATCGTTAATGACCCGCTTTTGCACGGGAGAGGACAGCTGGCTAGCCCGCAGCAACAACCTCCGTAAAAATTCTGGCAGTCCGGATACTAAGGACAACAACGGCAGGTCACATCAAAACAAAAACAAGCGCCGCATTAACAGCGACGATAAGGAGGATACGGCAGTCAACGCCGGATTCCGAGGCTCTAAACTGTCAGGACCCCGACTCAATGTCACATTGATCTAGCCTGTAACACCTCATATCACTTTGCGCCTCACGCACGGATTCCCCACGGTGTCGCCATTTTGCTCCGACCGCTTGGCGCCTTTTGGCACACGATATGAGAGTGTTGCTAGCATCCATATGAAAAGGAGCCCAGGCCGACATGGCTAGTCAGAAACCCAAAGTGGCATGACTTACTGTGGACAGTATCCATGACCCAAAGATCGAACATGTCGGTCATCGCTAGTAAGTTCCGGCTGTAGCACTGGCTAGCAGATTCGTAAACCGGCTGTAGCGGGCTAACAGACTCCGGTACTCAATGCGTGACATTTCAAGGACGTATACGTAAATGAAGAAGGACACATGCCGCCAGCCTAAGTGTTCCGGAGCAAGAGCAGTGCTACCATGGCTCGCTGGAGACACTAGGAGACATTTCCGTAAGAGAGGCTACTAAAGATAAACAACTAGATAGTCAGATCCCACATATACCAAGCATTTCAATCATACACACAAAATGCTCGATATGTGCAAATACAACAAGGCATCACAACATGACTCTACGACACAAGTACTTTATTTAAAGGCTTAGAGAGCCATACATAGCATACACACAAGTACGGGTCACACGACCCATATTCAAGTCATACAAGCATACAAGCCAATAGCGGAAGTGCTTTGTCTGAGTACAGACAACTAGTAAAATAAAAGAGGCTTGGGTAAGCCTAGCTATACTACATGGTCCTTCACTTGCTCAGGATCACCACCTGGGCCTTAGTCTACTCATTGATGTCAACGCTCACGGAGAACCCGCTTGGAAGGGGTTGTGGCATCTTCTAAAAATGTAAATTAAAGCAACATGAGTACAAAGGTACTCAAGAAGACTTACATCGATCCTACATACATGCATATTATCAAGAAGGGTTGGTGGGGTTATTGCAGCAAGCCAACTTTGACTCTTGGCTGCTTATCCTACGAGACTCCAACTTGAAATAGTTTTATGACTCGAGTCCACTACTCACCACTTCAATACACTACCGAGGATCCACCTCCGCCTTCCTACTAAGAGCCATCCTCGCACTCACGCTTATCTTGAGGCTTTTAGTAGTTTCCATTTACTTGTCTATGAACTGTATAGGCAACCAAGCAGTCCTTACCATGACACAGCTATTCAATAGATGGTGTTAACCCCGCAGGGTATACTTGACATGTGCTCGACAGACTTCGCTTAAAGCCGACATGGTGTAGACCACGACCTACCTAGACACTCAAGTCTCTAGTCCAGGTTTATCGCCTATTTGGGTTCCATCTATGAGGAGATCCGCCAAGTTTCGCTTTCAGCCCCAAACAATGTGAGCAGGGTTCCCGAGACACTAAACGGGCATCCCAGACACCGTGCCATGTACCTACCAAGATCACAGCCCACCCCTACGGTCAGCGCTGTCCACGGCCTCCAGTAAACTACAAACACCAGAAACTACTTGCAACTCCTGGACAGAGGACTAGGGTGAATAAGAAGTCGAGCGGGGTCATATTTCAGGGCCCAATGTATGGTAGTCGCTGATTCTTAAATCACACATATAGATCTCAGTGCTTAAGGACGGCCTCAATGAAACAACCCACCATGTACTCCTACATGGCCTCTCATCGATACCTTTACCAAATCGTGTTCAACACCTTACTCTCATATCGACTGATCATTTCACTCTAGCCCATCACCGATGAACCGGACTGACACGACTCTAAGCATAGCAGTATAGCAAGGTAGGAACAATACAATCATATGGCTCAAACAACTCCTACACATGCTAGTGGGTTTCATCTAGTTATCGTGGCAATGACAAGTCATGCAGAGGAAATGGGTTCAACTACCGCAAAGACACGCAGCTTGAATCGCGTTGTCTTAATGCACCAAAGAGAGCGTAGCAAGAACATGGGATTTTATCGATATGATCAAATGGTTGGTTGCTTGCTCGATGGGTCGGTGCACCGGTATTGCTCATCGTTGGGGTTATCACGGCATTCTCGGGGCGTAACTCGCCGCAGAGAGCACCGATACACAAACATTACCAAACAGTATGCAACAATATGATGCATGCGTGAGACATGGCAAAATGAGTGTATTGGGCTAATGCAACTAAGAACAGATGGGTTTGAACTAATTTGAACCAAGGATTCAAAGTTCAAACTCATAAGTTGTCATTTAATGTGCTTTATCTTGTTCTGTGATAAACAGCAGGTTAGCTTGTTTGAACATGCATGAAACCAGTATAGATGGAAAGATTGGATTTTTGTGCTCATTTTTCATATATAATTTTTTTCATTTGGAGTTACAGATTAATTTCTATGATTTTTTGAAGTTTGAAGCATTTTCTGGAATTTCCTGTGTAAAAGTAATTCCAGTAATTAAATTATCGCACAAGATTACGTCAGATGACGCAGCGTCAACGGGCTGGTCCAGTCAAACTGACCAGTGGGTCCCACATGTCAAGAGATAATTAAACTAACTAAATTAAGTTTAAACTAAACCGGTTTAATTAGCGAGGGCCCCACATGTCATAGACTCGGGAGTCAACCCGGCCCACCCCGGTCAAGGTCAAAGTCAAACACGCCAAGCCTCAGCCGGCGAGCGAATAACGCGGCGAAGTTTTTGTGCATTCCGGCGACCAAACGGGCGACGGAAGGCATCTACGTGTTGCTGAGATCGAGCCGCGGCTATTGGTGGTTGTGGTTGAGCTCGGGGTGGCCGGAGTTGGCGCCGGCGACGACTTTGGCGGTCGCCGGAGTCGGGTGAAGACGAATCCGATGCTACGGGGCACGGCGAGGCCCGTGGTGAGGTGTGTTGAGCTTCTGGGAGCACGGTGAGTAAGTTAGACAAGGTGGGGTGGCCGGTGGTTAGCCGGAGGCACGTCGGCGACGAGCTCCGCGGCGGCGCGTGCGGGTGAGCTACGTGTGCTCGCTGTGGTGCACGAGAGCGAGAGAGAAAAGGAGGGGAAGTTAGCCCAGCTCACTGCGGTCTTGAGGGAACAGTCGGCGCGGTCGGGGACGAGCTGGTGCGGCGGCGACGGCGAAGGGGATCTCCGGCGATGGCGGTTTTGTCGAGGTCGGTGCGGTGGCTCTGTGGCACGCGGCCTGGGCTGGGCTAGCTCGAAGGAGTAGAGGGCGGCGGAGCTTCTAGACACGGTGGCACGGCGTGGAGACGACGGGGAGCACGACTACGGCGGCGGTGCGGCGACGGTGGCGTCGGCCATGGCGTGGGAGCGTGAGGGAGAGGAGCTGGGGGCGAATGGAGGTGTCCAGGGGGTTCGGGGTGCGACGTGGAGCTCGTCTAGGCCAGCTAGGCGGCGAAAGGGGGAAGCAGGGCGACGAGCAGCTGCGTGGCGCACACGCGTCATTGCCGAGCACCTTGGCTGCCTGCTCATGAGCCAAGCAGCTCGTTGAGCGGTGGCTGGGCTGGGCCGGCTGTGGGGTCAGGCTGGTGGGCTGCCGGTCTTTCTTCCTTCTTTTATTTTCTGCTTATATTTTCTTCAGAACTTTGTTGAATTTCTAAAATACCTATGCCATTCCAAAATTCACCAAACTGCACTGGTCCTTAGTTAGAATATTCCCAACATGGAACATTTTAGTTTGGGAATATTTGAGCATTTGAAATGTTTTATAAATTTTAAATGCCCAAATTCAAATACTTATGATTTAATTCAAAGACCTTAGGATGACCTAGGAAATTCTGCATTACTTTTGGCGTGAGGTTCTGAACCAAGACAAAATGATGGACATTTTAGAAGGGCATTTCAGTGTTCATTGAAAATATTTTTAGTAAACCCTAGTTGGATTCAAAGGGGCTGGGGTTCTGTCATTCCCATTTCAGGTTTCATTAAATGAAATAGACATGATGCAACACTCTAATGCATGAACTAGCTAGGTGTGACAACTCACCCCACTCAAAAGAATCTCGCCCCGAGATTTAGGTTCCTCCGAAAGAAGGCGGATATTCCAATAAGACGATCCTCCCTTTCCTGTAGCTTCCTTCTCGAAATGGTGCCACCATTGAACCTTGAGAAACTTGATATTATGCCGCCGAGTGGTACGCTCGGCTTGATCGAGGATACGAACGGGGTATTCTCGATATGTGAGATTATCTTGAAGATCAAGCATTTCGTGGTCCACTCCACGGATAGGATCAGAGAAGCAATGCCTGAGTTGAGAAACGTGGAAAACATCGTGGACTTTGGAGAGATGCGGAGGTAGTTCCAATTGGTAGGCAACTTCTCCTTGTTTGGCAAGAATGCGAAAGGGTCCAATGTAGCGAGGAGCCAATTTGCCTTTGATACCAAAACGATGGGTTCCCTTCAGAGGAGTAACCCGAAGGTAAGCCTTCTTGTCAACCTCGTAAGTCATAGCCTTATGTTTTCGGTCATATTGACTCTTTTGACGAGATTGGGCTGTTTTCAACTTTTCACTTAACGATGCAAACTTGTTTTTCTCGCTTCCTCGATCATATCCGGCCAAAGAATTGTCTTTCCCGGTTTCGACCAGTTAAGAGGCATTCGACACCTTCGTCCATAGAGAACTTCAAAAGGGGCTTTACCCAAGCTAGATTGATAGCTGTTGTTATAAGCGAATTCGGCAAATGGAAGGCATTTCTCCCAATCCATTCCGAATGAGATAACAGAAGCTCGAAGCATGTCTTCTAAGATTTGGTTGACACGTTCAACTTGACGACTTGATTGAGGGTGAAAGGCAGTGCTAAAGGAAAGATGGGTTCCCATAGCGTTTTGGAAACTTTCCCAAAATCGAGAGGTGAAGAGACTTCCTCGATCTGAGTTGATTTCCAAAGGAACACCATGGAGAGACACTATTCGGGAGATGTACAAGTCTGCTAGCTGGCTAGCGGTTATACTCTCGCGAACAGGCAAGAAATGAGCTACTTTGGAGAGATGGTCGATAACGACGAAGATAGTATTATTCCCTCTCTTGGTCCTGGGAAAACCGGTGATGAAATCCATACCAATTTTATCCCATTTCCATTAAGGAATAGCTAAGGGTTGAAGGGTGCCAAGAGGCCGCTGATGCTCGCTTTTACATCGCATTTACGCACGCCGCAGCTTAGCAACAAATTGAGCAATGTCTCTCTTCATCCTAGTCTACCGTAACCTCTCGGCGAGGTCCCGATACATCTTGGTGCTACCGGGATGAATGGTGAGAGGAGATTCATGAGCCTCCTTAAGGATCAACTGCCGTAAGTGTCGGTTCTTGGGAACTACTAGACGGTTCTCAAAATATACAACACCACGATCATTTGTAGAGAAACATTTACCATCTCCTCTAGAAATGTTCTCCTTGATTCGAGATATTCCTTTATCTCGTTTTCGGGCATCGATGATTTGATCCGTAAGAGTAGGTTTCGCCACCAAGGTGGAATGAAATCCTTGAGGAACAATATGAAGGTTAAGCTTCCGAAATTCCTCGTGGAGAAGTGGTTGACTTTGTTGCAACATCAGATTGTTGCAATAAGATTTACGACTTAGCGCATCAGCCATGACGTTGGCTTTTCCTGGGGTATAAGTTATCCCTAAGTCGAAATTCAGATCAACTCGACCCAACGCCTTTGCCTCGAGATTCAAATCTGGTTGGGTGAATATGTACTTCAGACTTTGGTGATCGGTGAAGATTTCGCAACGATTACCCAGAGGTAATGTCGCCAGTTTTGAGTGCATGGACTACAACCGCAAGCTCTAGATCATGAGTAGGGTAGTTTTCTCATGTGGGTGTAATTGCCGTGTAGCATAAGCAATTACGTGTCGATCTTGCATGAGAATACAGCCTAGTCCTTGTCGCGAGGCGCCGCAATAGATAACAAAGTCCTTAGAGAAATCTGTGGAACCAAGACGAGCAGAAGTTAAGCGCCTTTTTCAGCCTCGAAACTGTGCTCACATTGTGGAGTCCACTAACTTTTTATCTTTCTTGAGGAGTTCAGTTAGAGGTTTAGCAACTTTGGAGAAGTTCTCTACAAAGCGGCGATAATAGCTCACTAAGCCAAGGTAACTCCGAACTTGCTTGACCGATTCAGGTGGAGTCCAATTAGGACGGCTTGAACTCGCTTCGGGTTGATAAAGAATACCTTTACCGTAAATTACATGTCCTAGATAGGTCACTTCGCAACCAAAATTCGTGATTTAGAAAACTTGGCATAAAGGCGATGCTCTCAAGTTTCATCAACACTAGCCTTAGATGCTCGGCATGTTCTTCCTCGTTCTTGAATAGATGAGTATATCATCCGTAAACCACGCATTTAATTTATCCAAATACTCCATGAAAATTGAGTTCATTAACCGAGAAAGTGGCTGGAGCGTTGGTTAAACCGAAGGACATGACGGTGTACTCAGATACGTAACGAGTAACAAAAGCCGTTTTAGGAATGTCCCCGTTCCGGATTTTGATTTGATGGTAGCCTAACCTCAAATCCATCTTAGAGAAGACTGAGGATCCTGCGAGCTGATCATACAGATCGTTGATCCTGGGGAGCGGATACTTGTTCTTAATTGTGACCAAGTTGACGGGTCGATAATCTACAACCATCCGGTCCGTACCATCCTTCTTCTTGACGAAGAGGACGGGGCAAGCCCATGGAGATGAACTAGGACGGATGAAACCCTTTTTCAAGGACTTATTGAGTTGTTTCTTAAGTTCGGCTAGTTCTAGGGGTGCCATCTTATAGGGTCTTCTAGAAATTGGGACAGTTCCTGGAATGAGATCTATTACGAACTCGACATCTCCGCTGTGGGACACCGGCAATTTTTCGAAAGACATCCGGAAAGTCACGGACTACCGGAACGCCTTCGAGGTCCGCAATGGACCGCATTAAGAGAATATAGCTGTCGCTTGGATATTCGGGTCAAGACATTGACTATCTTTCCCGAAGGGTGCGTGAGTTGAACAGTTCTAGAGAAGCAATGAATTTTGGCATGATGGGCTGACATCCAGTCCATACCCAAAATGATATTAATGTCCGAAGATTTAAGAGCTATCAATGATGCAAGGAAAACAAGTCTGTCGACCTGAATTTCATTATCATGGCTTACACTAGAAGTTTGCCATTTGGAACCCGGGGTTTGAATTACCATGGAGGTGGGCATGTCACAGAATGCGGTGTTGTGTAAGCGAGCATAGCTTTCGGATATGAATGAATGAGATGCTCCAGTATCAAAAAGAACAGATGCCGGGTGGCAATTAACAAGGAGCGTACCGAGAACGATGTTGGGATTCTCTTGGGCCTCTTCAGCTGAGACACAATTAACATGGCCACATGCAGTGGTGGCCGGCTTAGCATAGAACACCTTCCCTGCTGGCTTGCCACGGCCAACAGCTTTTCCAGACTGGTTGGGGTTGGTCTGAGGACAATCGCGCATGAAGTGGCCTGATTCCCCACACTTGAAGCACGTCACGGGGCTGGTGCGTGGAGGAGCATTGTTGGTTGGCCCACCATAGGGCTTAGCCGGTGCATACTGCTGAACTGGACGAGGCGCCTGATAGGATGGCCTCGGTGAGAATCTGGGTGGCAAGGTAGTGTTAGGCACCCACACCCGGCGCTTCTGTGGTCCAGCACCGGATGAGGAACCCATGTCACGACCATGCTTGCGTGTTGCTTCGAAATCAGTCTGACCCGTCTCAGCACTGATGGCTTTGTTCACAAGCTTCTGAAAAGAGGTGCACTCATGCAATCGGAGATCTCGGTGAAGTTCGGGGCTAAGTCCCTTGCGGAACCTTGCCTGTTTCTTGGCGCCGCGGAGACCTCTTCGCTTGCATAGCGCGAGGTTACCGAACCCCGCCAGTAGGCGCCCACAGAGAGACGACCTTGGGTGAAACTGCAGAACTCCTTACGCTTTACGATCCATGAGACCTCCGAATGTGACGCTCACGGAAAGCCTCACTAAACTCTGCCTAAGTAGTGACATGGCCAGCTGGGCGATAGCCATATAGTTCTCCCACCGAGATCAAGGGGCCTTCAAGATGATATGCAGCAAAGGTGACCTTATCAGCCTCACCATAAGTGCGAACGCAGCTTGTGAGTAATGCTGCGGCTTACCATCAGCGTTGAGAGGCTCGACGGAGTGGTGGAAGGTAGGTGGGTGTAACTTGATGAAGTCACTGAGCGACACCAAGTTCTTTCTGTGATGATGTGTTGTGTTCTGTTCGATGTGCTCCAACAAACGGTTGGTCTCCCATTTGTTTCTCTCGGCCTCCAGCATAACTTCGGCCAGAGAAGGAGGGTGAGGCAGGTTCTTCTCCAACTCGTCCGCTTTCTGCCTACTCCGCGGAGCAGGTTGTTATGGTGTTAACGATCCTAGGAAAAACAAGACAAGGGTTTAGTCCAGGATGATAAGATTCTGACATAGAAATGTAGAATGTAATGGATAACTCGGAATGCAAGATGATCATCCGTATGACATGGTAGATACATAAACTGCTTTTTTATTCCATCACATACACAAAGATACAAGGTTTAGTACAAGACTAAACAAAGTACTACTACGGTGAAAGGAAGATTACATCTCATCGGAGGCATACCAAGCTCCTATACATTATTTTTCTTACACCTCCGGAATTGATACACACTAAGTCATATTCCACAAGTCACGCAGGACGGTGGAAATACAACTATTACAATACTAGTGAGACTACTACTAACTCAGACGTCTCCGTAGTAGTTCTCATAGAAGTCTCCTAGATAACCTGGAAGTTCAACGTGAGCGTCCGGAAACAGACGGTCTTGAGGAGCCTGTGGACCATAAGGGCAAGGGTGAGGTCTTGGACCAACAAACGGTGGCCTGCGGGGACCACGAGGTGGGGTGATGCCCCCCACATCACGCCAATCCATCATGTCTGGCATAGCAGATCTAACAGGATACAGATCTCTCATATCCATATATCCAGCTTGCACAGCCGGTGCAAACCGAGTCAAAGTGGCCCAGAGATCGGCACGGGCGTTGAAAAGCTCCATCCTCAAGGCCCGACTCTCTCGGTCCTTGTCCTCGAGAAACTCGGTAGTGGTGCGGGTTAGTGAGTCCTCCTGACTGGAAACAACATAGATAGCCCGGGGATACCCATGCGCCCGTGAAGTGAGCCCGCATATACCGAAGTCGGTGTTATGGAGCAAGGCCTCCGACTCGATGATGGTCATCATAGAATAAGCAGCATCTTGCACCGCCATATCAATAGTAACACCAAGCCCATAGGAACAGTGAAGGGCCTCGTGGAACCAGGATAAGAGGGAAATATCCTCGACAAAGCAGTAGATATCGCTTTGATTAAAGTCTCGAACTGCTTCTTCGACGATGTATTCGATACCAACGGTAACCCGCCTCGATCATTACCCGGACTAACATAGCCGTATGACCGTCACACCAATGCATCTGGTCGATTTAACCACTTGGTTTTGATCACGAGTGGCCATCCGGAAGCATAACCACAATGCAAAGACATTAGAATTTCTAGCAGAACTTGGACAACATAACGGTTGTAAATGCTCAAAAGGATTTGAGACATTTTACAAAGGAATTGCATAGACACTCAACAACATCATATCAAGGTTCTGGATCCAACTTAGTAACATAACAGGATAGTAGAACTGAACTAGGCTTGTAATCATCAAACCTATAAGGTACTACTGATTAGTAACACGTGAACCTGATAGAGAGAAGAGATCCTAATCCTTAACCCCCGGTGGAAGAATGGACTGACTCAGATCAGAATGCCATGAGGTAAAGGAGTAAAAAGAGCCTTACGTACCATCCCACAATCAATTCCCCTACATATAACTAAAGCATTTCTAGACTCAACATGGACCAGTTTGGCTTGGAGAACCTACAGCAGTCCGCTCGATGCCAACGCTGTCAGACTTCGACTCAATGTCACATCGATCTAGCTCAGAACACCTCATATCACTTTGCGCCTCATGCACGGTATCCGCACGGTGTCGCCACTTTTGCTCGGGACCGCTTATGCCTTTTGGCACACGATATGAGAGTGTCGCTAGCATCCATATGAAAAGGAGCCCGGCCGACATGGCTAGTCGAAACCCAGAGTGGCATAGACTTACAGGACAGCATCCATGACCCAAAGATCGAATGTGTCGGTCATCGCAAGTAAGTTCGGCTGTAGCACTGGCTAGCAGGATTCCGTAAACCGGCTGTAGCGGCTAACAAGACTCGCACTCAATGCGTGACATTTCTCAAGGGATGCATACGTAAACGAAGAAGGACACATGCCGCCAGCCTAAGTGTTCCGGAGCAGAGCAAGGCTACCATGGCTCAAGGAGACACTAGGAGACATTTCCGTAAGAGAGGCTACTAAAGATAAACAACTAGATAGTCAGATCCCACACATACCAAGCATTTCAATCATACACACAAAATGCTCGATATGTGCAAAGACAACAAGGCATCACAACATGACTCTACAACACAAGTACTTTATTTAAAGGCTCAGAGAGCCATACATAGCATACACACAAGTACGGGTCACACGACCCACATTCAAGTCATACAAGCATACAAGCCAACAGCGGAAGTGCTTTTTTCCGAGTACGCATAACTAGTAAAATAAAAGAGGCTTGGGTAAGCCTAGCTATACTACATGGTCCTTCACTTGCTCAGATCACCACCGGCCTTAGTCTACTCATCGATGTCGACGCTCACGAAGAACCCGTCAAGGGGTTGTGGCATCTTCTAAAATGTAAATTAAAGCAACATGAGTACAAAGGTACTCAAAGAAGACTTACATCGATCCTACATACATGCATATTATCAAGAAGGGTTGGTGGGGTTATTGCAGCAAGCCAGCTTTGACTCTTGGCTGCTATCCCACGAGACTCCAACTTGAAATAGTTTTATGACTCGAGTCCACTACTCACCACTTCAATACACTACCGAGGATCCACCTCCGCCTTCCTACTAAGAGCCATCCTCGCACTCACGCTTATCTTGAGGCTTTTAGTAGTTTCCATTTACTTGTCTATGAACTGTGATAGGCAAGCAAGCAGTCCTTACCATGATGTGGCTATTCGAATAGATGATGTTAACCCTGCAGGTGTACTTCTTCATACATGTTTCCACCACTTAGCTGCCTCAAGACACGACATGTGCTCGGCAGACTTCAAGCCGAAAGCCGACGTGGGTGTAGACCACGACCTACCTAGACACTCAAGTCTCTAGTCCGTGTTTATCGCCTATTTGGGTTCCATCTATGAGGAGATCCGGCCAAGTTTCGCACAGCCCCAAACGATGTGAGCAGGGTTCCCGAGACACCAAACGGCATCCGCACACCGTACACGCACCTACCGTGATCACAGCCCACCCCTATGGTCAGCGCTATCCACGGCCTCCAGTAAACTACAAACACCATAAACTACTTGCAACTCCTGGACAGAGGACTAGGGTGAATAAGAAGTCGAGCGGGGTCATATTTCAGGGCCCAATGTATGGTAGTCGCTGATTCTTAAATCACACATACAGATCTAAGTGCTTAAGGACGGCCTCAATGAAACAACCCACCATGTACTCCTACATGGCCTCTCATCGATACCTTTACCAAATCGTGTTCAACACCTTACTCTCATACTGACTCGATCATTTCACTCTAGCCCATCACCAGATGAACTAGACCTGACACGACTCTAAGCATAGCAGGCATAGCAAGGTAGGAACAATACAATCATATGGCTCAAACAACTCCTACACATGCTAGTGGGTTTCATCTAGTTACTGTGGCAATGACAAGTCATGCAGAGGAAATGGGTTCAACTACCGCAAGACACAGCAGCTTTGAATCGCGTTGTCTTAATGCAGTAAAAGAGAGCGGTTGAGAACATGGGATTTTATCGATATGATCAAATGGTTGGTTGCTTGCCTCGATGGGTCGGGCAACCGGTATTGCTCTTCGCTGGGGTTATCACGGTACTTCTAGGGCGTAACTCGTCATAGAGAGCACCAATACACAAACATTACCAAACAGTATGCAACAACATGATGCATGCATGAGACATGGCAAAATGAGTGTATTGGGCTAATGCAACTAAGAATAGATGGGTTTGAACTAATTTGAACCAAGGATTCAAAGTTCAAACTCATAAGTTGTCATTTAAAGTGCTTTATCTTGTTCTGTGATAAACAGCAGGTTAGCTTGTTTGAACATGCATGAAACCAGTACAGATGGAAAGATTGTATTTTTCTGATCATTTTTCATATATAATTTGTTTCATTTGGAGTTACAGATTAATTTCTATGATTTTTTGAAGTTTGAAGCATTTTCTGGAATTTCCTGTGTAAAAGTAATTCCAGTAATTAAATTACTGCATCAGCATTACGTCAGGATGACGTCAGCGGTCAACGGGCTGGTCCAGGTCAAACTGACCAGTGGGTCCTGCATGTCAGTAGATAATTAAACTAACTAAATTAAGTTTAAACTAAACTGGTTTAAATAGCAGAGGGGCCCCACATGTCATAGACTCAGGGGAGTCAACCTGGGCCCACCCTGGTCAAGGTCAAAGTCAAACACGCCGGGCGCTCAGCCACGGCGAGCGTTAACGCGGGCGCGAAAGTGTTTTTTGTGCATTCCGGCGACCAAACGGGCGGCGGAAGGCATCTACGTGTTCCTGAGATCGAGCCGCGGCTATTGGTGGTGGTGGTTGAGCTCGGGGTGGCCGGAGTTGGCGCCGGCGACGACTTTGGCGGTCGCCAGAGTCGGGTGAAGACGAATCCGACGCTATGGGGCACGACGAGGCCCGTGGTGAGGTGTGTTGAGCTTCTGGGAGCACGGTGAGTAAGTTAGACAAGGTGGGGTGGCCGGTGGTTAGCCGGAGGCATGTCGGCGACGAAGCTCATGGCGCGCTGCAAGGTGAGCTACGTGTGCTCATTGTGGTGCACGAGAGCGAGAAAGAAAAGGAGGGAAGTTAGCCCAGCTCATCGCGGTCTTGAGGGAACAATGGCCGTCGACGGGACGCTGCGCTGCGGCGACGGCGGCGGGGATCTCGGCGATGGCGGTAGGGTCGAGGTTGCGGTGGCTTCGGCACGCGAAGCGCCGGGCTCGCTAGCTCAAGGAGTAGAGGGCGGCGGAGCTCGACACGGTGGCGCGGGCGTGAGACGACGGGAGCACGATTACGGCGGCGGTAAGCGGCGACGGTGGCATCGGCCATGGCGTGGGAGCGCGAGGGAGAGGAGTGGGGCGAATGGAGGTGTCCAGGGGGTTCGGGTGCGACGTGGAGCTCGCCCAGCCAGCCTAGGCGGGCGAAGGGGAAGCAGTGGCGACGAAAGCAGTTGCAGGCAAGGCACATGCCACTGCCGAAAGCACCTTTGGTTGCCTGCTCATGAGCCAAGCAGCTCGCTGAGCGGTGGCTGGCTGGCGCTGTGTGGGCTGGCTGGTGGCTGCTGTGCCGGCTTTCTTCCTTCTTTTTATTTTCTATTTTATATTTTCTTCTATAACTTTGTTGAATTTCTAAAACTACTCTATGCTATTCCAAAATTCACCAAACTGCACTCGTCCTTAGTTGAATATTCCCAACATGTAACATTTTAGTTTATGCTAATATTTGAGCATTTGAAATGTTTTATAAATTTTAAATGCCCAAATTCAAATACTTATGATTTAATTCAAAGACCTTAGGATGACCTAGGAAATTGTGCATTACTTTCGGCAGAGGTTCTGAACCAAGACAAAAATGATGGACATTTTAGAAGGGCATTTCAGGTTCATTGAAAATATTTTTAGTAAACCCTAGTTGGATTCAAAGGGGGATGGGGGTTCCGTCATTCCCATTTCAGGTTTCTGTTAAATGAAATAGACATGATGCAGCACTCTAATGCATGAACTAGCTAGGGTGTGACATAAACCCGGCACAAATGAAGAAGCCATTCAAAAGAACCACTGGGTCCGTCCCAATTTGGACCTAATACTCGATCGCTTATGCTAGATACATGGTACTCCGAAAAGCCAGCTAACC
The DNA here is from genome assembly GCA_021437245.1 of Aegilops speltoides. Taxonomy (NCBI): domain Eukaryota; kingdom Viridiplantae; phylum Streptophyta; class Magnoliopsida; order Poales; family Poaceae; genus Aegilops; species Aegilops speltoides. The sequence continues at coordinate 161,667,221 of CM038147.1, forward strand.
ACACTAATAGAGATTGCTGGGTGTTCACAGGCCGCGTTAATTGCCGAAAACAATGACAAGGGGCTAAACAACACGATTTACGAGGAAGAGACCCGAACCACGAACAACTCAGATGTATGGTTTCCCACAAGTGCGGACGGTGAATATGATATACGCCACCCACATACCCAAGTGGGAGAGGAAACGCGACTAAGGGACGCCTATGCGATGGAGCCACGCCGCCTCAAAGTTCAATCCATGGTCCTCTTGTCCATCACTTTCGATCAAGAGACCATCCGACCAGATACGCTTATGGCGGATTCGCCGCATTGGTTTTAGACCCAATCGCCGATGGGTTTCACTCACGAGTCCCGATGGATGGCGGCAGAGTCTGAACCTGCTTTATCGTGATACAAAGGCGCAAAATGGGCATAGACCCATCAAGGATTAAACCTACAAAGACAACCTTTAAAGGTGTCATCCCAGGAGTGGAAGCCAACTATACAGTGCTCACCACATCGAAGTGGTCTTCGGATCCTCGATAATTTCCGGACCGAAGAGTTAATTCGACATAGTCCCGCTTCATAGCTGCTATCACGCTCGCCGGACGAACCGCGCTTGTAAAATTCAACGCGTGCCACATTATGCATACCTAAAGCTCAAGATGCCAGCCCTCGTGAGTCATCACGGTCAATGGAAATACGGAACGCCCTCCGAACGGAGGAACATACAGCCGCTCTCGGCAGTATACAGAGCAGCCTCTAAGGCATTTCTCGTCCGCCGCTAAAAGGCTCTGATATAAATAAACGCTACCGAGCAATGCCAATCAAGACCACTGCCCATCAGAGCATGCGTAGCAATGCGCCCCAACCTCGCCCCAAGATGATCGCAAGAATAACACTGCCGCACATCATTATGCTTTGGAGATACCATCGGCATGTGGAGGGGGCACGATCAAGAACGGACCCAGAGTGCGGTTCGACCACACCGGGGCTCGCCAGTGCCCCCTTTTTATTATGTTATTTTTCTTCTTTATGTACACAGGACTCATAACTGTAAGCCCTCTGCCCAAAGCCGAACTCCGCCAACTCATGAGATGCAACAGTCAGGGACTAAAGAAGGCCGCGATTAACACTCGTGTGGTCTCAATCACTAGCATTAAATTCGATTATATACACCAAGTCCGCAGCTCATCCCTCGAGGGGGGACATGTTTATTTAGTCCAAATGCCTTGCTTACCGTGACTATTTGTATCACCGCCTACTAGCAGATTTTCTTTCATAAATAATGCAGCACCTTTATGATCGCAATTGCATTAACTTTTTATATATATGCTCATTATATGACATCTTGCACCCGTATATTTTGGTACGCATAATACAATCGGGGCTTATGTTCCCTACTCTATGGTGTGATAAGTCCAACACTTTTCACAAGTGCGTGCACCCCTTAACTTATAGCATTATATGAATCGCCCAATCATGTCTTGGGTCAATAGTTGGGTTTGCCCTGCTCCCATGTTTTGGTGCCTTACGCCCGCTCCGCCGCTAAGGTGGCACGGGAGAACCATCGCGATTGTGCCCCGGTTGAGCCGGCCAAGCGCCTCAGTGGAGAAAGCTAAAACTGACTGGCATGATAAGGCGAGAGACTGGTCGCTGTTCGAGAGGTTTTTTCGGGTTCTTAAAGACTCACGCCGCTTAGAGCGTAAGTTCTGACAATGTCCGATGTTAAGGCGGATAGCGCCTTGATTCGGTCATCCGAATACTGTGGGCTTCGCTGAAATTTAAAATTATAGAATTCTATGGCTAATGAGAGTGTTCAAGCATTATAAGTCCGGTTTTTGTTTGTTGTGTTGAGTGCCTCCTCGATGGACCCAACAATGGGAACAAGAGTGCTCAAGTTTATCCCGAACACCCCAAAGACTGTGGCTTGGGGCTGAAGCCAACGATTTGCCATCTCTCGATTTTATAATACGGCCGCATGTAAGGTAATATTTTAAATTAAATAAGTAGATAACGACCAAGACATGAACAAAGTTTCAGCCGCAGGATAATACATAGCAAATTCACTCAAAGATTACATTTCGGGGCACTCATCCGCATATTGCGGCTCCCTTCAGATAGTTTTATAATACATCTCGGCATGCGACACTTGCCCATGGGGCGGTGGGTCCGCGGAGAAGCCTCGCGATCCAACCTGCCCCATTGCACCTTGGTGCGGCAAGATTCGCATGAGGGCCTTCAACACAAAGTGAGCGCTTTGATGACATCCACCTGTAGGGCATGCATCCACCAGCCACCAGACGAGGCCAGTAGCTCTGTGCATGGCCTGCCCAGCCACACCGACTATAAGGCCCTTCATGGCCTCTTCGCCTACCATTTAGGAGTTCGACCACCGCTTCACCTGGTCGCTAGGGGGCACCGGGTGTCCGACCTCAGCATAATCGAGACCGAAGACCTTTTCCGCCGAGCCCTCCTCGCCATGATAGAATGCGGGCGGCATCGGACGACTACGCTGCGCAGATCTGCAAACGCCTCGAGAGCTCAATGCGGTAAGTATCGTAATTTACATTAACATGCTTGCTCGCATTTAAAAATGCCTTACCGCCGCTATTTTCTTTATATCTTCAACCTCCTCGGCGGGCCTTATGGGCCTAGGCCTTGGCGGATTCTGGCACTTTAGGGAGCCGAGGCAAGCTCGACTCTCGAAGTCTTGAGTCACACTCCAAACTCTCATGCTTTTCCATGAGAGCCGGAGCTCTGTCAACTTCCGCCACCTGCGTGCCTTTGCTTTTCCTCGCTTCAGCCCATTTCACGGCCGCTGCATCAGGTTCGGATGCGGACATAGCTTCTTCAGCCATGCCACCTTGTTAGTGGCCCCTGCAATACACATATTATCCTTGTTAATTTTAGTGCAACCAAAATCCTTTTCTCAGAAGGTACCTATTCAAAGTGGTGTTACTCACCTTCTTTGTCCTGAGTTTCTTCTGTTGATGGACGAGCTCTCGCTGACCGCCGAGATCCTGCTCAGCACATCGATCTCCTCCACATCGCGGGCAGGCCAAGCAGCGAGTCCTGCAAACCCAGATGACATATTCTTAGCAACCCTCGCGATATCTTGTTAGATCCTCATCCGCTTTTCTTTCCGAACACCGAACCGAGCATCGGGCTAGTGTCTATGCGGTGTTACATTACATAATTTTAATTTCTACCTCAAAGTCTCGTTAAAAGGCTGCTGCAGCCTTGGCCAGCCCGCTTTTAAGAAGCTGAATAATTTCAATCACCGCACCATGATAGTGCGGTGTTCTTCCTCGATGGAAGCGCCTTTTAAGCGCCCATGTTATCCGGCCGCCCGCCGATCGGAGATCACCGGTCACGGCTTCGCCTTTCTTCGGTAGCTGCTTGCTGACTCGAACCATCATGGGTTCCGGCGTAGAGTCCCCAAGAAAGTCCGGAGGTTGCCTGACGGCGCCCGAGCGCTCCTCCTCCGATGGGTCCTCTCTCCGATCCCACCTTCGCCCCTGCGCGCTGCTGGGTAGAGGCAATGGAAGTGAATTCACATCCGGGCGAGGTTAACGACCCGCCGATGAGTCGGGAGATCATCATCGGCCGGACTACGGATGGCACGCGCGTTAGAAGGACATTACGTGACATAAAAGATATTGCATATAAAGGATCCGGATATTTTACGATCTCGGCTGGATGCCTCGCCCTTGAGGCCATTCATCCTCGCCAACGCCGTGTTCACGAACTGTCCGGGGATAGCTCTCCTCTGACCTTCTCGCCTCCCCCTCGCTGGGGAAGCCTTCCTTCTTCTCTCCTCCGGGAGAGAGTACTCCTCCTCCTCGTTGCTTCGGGAGGAGTCCTGTCGCTGTCGATACCTGATTGACGGAACTCTTTCGAGTCCCCGCGCCACCTTCTTGATTCTTCTCCGCACCACGCGGCGTGCCGAACCAGCAGCCCGCTAAGCTGGCGCCCACCGGATCTTCCGCATGGGAGCCGAGCCGATAAGTCGCTCGGCCTTCTCCATCCATTCCTGTCAAAGGAAAAGAAGGGATGAAACCTCTTATAATCAATTCGACATTACAAAGTGTCCCGTAATGGGGTTGAATCACTTACCTCGCCGCTTGATATCATGAGCTGAACCACGATCTTCCGTCATGATGCGGGGTTCGGCGCCTTAAACAAGCACCTCCAGCGCCTTCATATGTCGATCGAAGAGCCCGCCATTACCGTGCTGTTCCGGATCAAACTCCCACACATTGAATGCCCGTTTGGCATGGGAGAATCCGCGGATGAGCATGACTTGGACCATGTCGACGAGCTCGAGCTTATTGCTCACCAGCTTGGATGCGTGTCTCGAGTCCAAATACCTCCTTCGGATCGCCCCCTACGCAAGCCCTTCTTTCCAGAGGTGAGCTGCGGGGACGCAAGATCTAAACTCTGGCCTGCCGCCCATGGGCTTGCTGCTCGGTGATGTAGAACCACCCCGATTGCCACCCCTAGACGGAGTCCACAAAGGCCCTTCGAGTTAAAGGACGCAGGTAATTTACTCCAACATGGCGCCCAAGATTCCGCTTGTATGCCCTTCACAACCTTCGCTTGACGTTGAAGGTCTTGAGCCACAGCCGGCAAGTGGGCCGATGCAGAGGAAAGCCTTCACACACGACGCATAAACGCCGAGATGTTGAGGATGAAGTTCGCGCAGATCGTGGGAAATCCGTGCCAGAATAGAACATGAGCCCCGGACACGAATGGATGGAGCGGAAAGCCCAGTCCGCGGAGGAAGTGGGGAAGGAAGATCACCTCTCATGAGGCCTGGGGTAGGGACGAGCCGCCTCGTCAGCAGCCATTACGCGCGAGCATCACCGAGAGGTATCTCATCGCAATGCAGCTTGGTGATGTGCTCTCCTCTAACGGTGGAGGTTAACTATTTGCCCCCCCTCCTGACATATTCGGAGAAGGTCGAGGCGAGATGCGCGAGCTTGAGCGCTGGAGCTTGAGGCGCAGCGATGTGGAGCAAAGGAGGAAGAAGGCGAGGTGAGAAGGTAAATCCATCCCTTATATATAGGCGACGTAAAACACGCGCCCCACCGCCTGGTAAACTCGCTTATCTCCCAAGCGCCACTCATCAATGGCGCTGTTGGGTTACCCACGTCCGTGACGATGAGAATCCCGAATAAGGGGAACACGATCTCCGCTCGACAAGACGTGTTAAGGGAAACCGCTCGCTAAACGTGGCCGAGGTGGTATAGTAAAATCGATTCAAACAAAGGCTTGAAGCGAGGTGATGTCACGCCGCATAATACGTCAAGAGATTGAACTAAGTGTACATTTTATTCTCTCTACGGTGGAATGTGGAATTTATTTTGCAGTAGCCGACACTATCCCGGTGTTCATGATCTTCTCTCGATTATTCAAGGAGGAACCCACCTTGCAATGTCAACATTGCGCGCTACTTGACTAATCGCTACTGAAGCCCAGTTCAGTGGGCTACCGAGGGAGTCTCGACTAGGGGTGTCCGACAGCCTGGACTATCATTATCCGACGGACTCCAAGACTACTTAAGATATAAGATTGAAGACTCCGTCCCTGTCCAGATGGGACTTCTCTTGGCGTGGAAGGCAAGCTTGGCGACACGGATATGTAGATCTCCTACCATTGTAACCGACACTGTAATCCCTAGCCTCCTCCGGTGTCTATATAAACCGGAGGGCTTTAGTCCAGAGGACAACATACATTACAACAATCATACCATAGGCTAGCTTCTAGGGTTTAGCCTCCTTGATCTCGTGGTAGATCCACTCTTGTACTACCCATATCATCAATATTAATCAAGCAGGACGAGGGTTTTACCTCCATCGAGAGGGCCCAACTCGGGTAAAACATCGTGTCCCTTGCCTCCTGTTACCATCCGCTTAGATTTACATACCGGGACCTCTACCCGAGATCCGTTTTGACTGGATAACGCTAGCCACCTTAGCCGATAGAATGGAACGGAAGGCACCAAATGGGTAGAGCCGGGCAAAATCTAACCACTGACCCCAAGGTATGATTCAGAGCTTATCTATATAATGCAAGAAGTTCAGTCAGCCGACATCAGAAAGTGTTTGACTTATCACGCCATTATGCGGGGAACATAAGCTCTCGTGTATTCGGCCGCACTACAATATACAGTGCAAGATGTCATTAGTGAACATATATGTAAGTAATGCAATTATAGGCAAAAGAGCGCTGCATTATTTATTCAAGGAATTCTGCTATGAGTGCGGAAGGATACAAGTAGTGGTAAGCAAGGGATTGACTAAATAAACATGTCTCTCCTGGGGTGGGCTGCGGACTGTGTATATAATCGAATTTAATGCTTGTAATGGAGACCACCGATTGTTCATCGCAGCCTCTTTCTTCCCCGGCTGTTGCATCGTGAGTTTGGCGGGTCCATCACGGATGTGGCCTCCGTAGATGGAGTCCGTATATAAAAAGAAGGAAAAATAAAAATAGACACACTTAGAGCCCCTAGTGTGGTCGAGCCGCACTTTGGGTCTCATAGGTCGTGCCTCCCCTAGGCCCATGGTATCTCCAGAGCGTAATGATGTATGCGGAGGGTTGGTCGGCAATTATGAAAGGGCTGGGGTTAGCCGATTGCACGCTGCGTCTCGAACGCGCGTGGTCTTAGTTGATGTTGCTCCGGCCTCGTTTGAGCCGCCGCTTAACGCGACTCAAAATTGCCTTAGAAGGCTGCTCTATACTTGCCGCGAGAGCCGCAGATGTTCCTCCGCTCGAGGAGCGCCCGTATTTCCGCTGACCGTGATGACTCCACGAGGGCCTCGACATCTTGAGCTTGAGGTATGCGTATGCGGCACCGCATTGAACTTTGCAAACGCGTTCGTCCGAGCAAAGCGTGATAGCCCTCAGGAATGGGACTATGTCAAGATTAACTCCTTGCTCCGAAATTATCCGGTGATCCAAGACCACTTCAGGCGATCGAGCTTGCACAATTGGCCTCAACACCGTATGACGCCTTTGAAAGTTGTCTTTGTAGGTTTAATCCTTGAGGGTCTATGCCCCGAGGGAGTCTCGACTAGGGGTGTCCGGATAGCCGGACTATCGAAGATCCGCCGACTCCAAGACTACTTAAGATACAAGATTGAAGACTCCGCTCGGTCCGGATGGTACTTTCTTGGCGGGAAGGCAAGCTTGGCGACACGGATACGAGATCTCCTACCATTGTAACCGACGGTAACTCCTCCGGTC